>OZ019971.1:15170529-15372236 GCA_963970395.1 Ephialtes manifestator
AGTATCACGTTCAACGTTGGGCTATGGGCGTATGAAACTTTTCATAAGACAAGAGAAGAGAGAAGTGTTAGTCAATGGACAATTGGTCATAGTCGCTCTTGAATTAGCAGCATAATATATGTTTCACGATCAACAGATTCAAATATTCTTTCCAGATCTGTCAATGAACTTATAGAGTATATGAACGATACAGTATAATTTTATCTCTTGTAAGCTGAGCAGTTGCATTGACAGTGATTATCACTTTTTTCGCAGTGTCATTTTTATACTGAAGCAATCGTTCAAAAATACGTGAAGAGTCGTTCATATTAAAAAACTCCCAACATATTGCGGAAAACTGACGTCATTTATCGCTTCGTTACCGTCCGTCATATTCAATCAATTCACGCTCGATCGCATCCCAGCTCTTATTCGATGGTGCGCTCATCTGGAACCATGAACTTTTCTATATTAACTACAACGAGGTACTCAATGAATCAGTTGTTGATAGCTCGTAACTACATTACGTCAACATGGAATACTTCCGTAAATTGATGTCAGTTATTGGTCTCAATTCAGTTGCTAGTAAAAAAGTTGACTTTATTTCCAAACTACCGACAGAGATATCTCAACATATCATTCGAATGTTAGATGCTCAAACCCAATTGAACGTGGCTCTTGTCAGCCGAAAATGGCACTCCGTGTGCCAAGGTGACTATTGTATTAGAAGATCTGTTCGCCATCATTTTCGAAAGCAGAAGCGCAATCTTTCGCAAATCACTAAAAAATCTAAAACATCTAATCACATTCATACAAAAGGCAGAACAAGAATTTCACAGTCTCTGGAATTTCCACCAACTATCGGAAACATGCGATTCGTTCAGAATTTCGATGTATCACGTTCGTCCAAAGGGATGATACAGAGCTGAAGCACAAGAATTTCCGTCTGTAACAGAAGCTTAGTAAATAAAAGGATCGTCATGCTCCGATAGATTGGCCGACCAGATTCCATTGTTGTTGAAAAACCGAATATGATATATTTCTTCATGACGATATATTGATTTAATATTGAATGGTTAATAGCGGTTGCCCAAAGTTGTTTTTAACACTTTCCAACAGGCTATTGGTTATATAAATGGACATTTGCTAAAGTATTTTGCAGACGATGCGGCATATAGTACGCAGATGTGAGTTTTCCAACTGATATCTACAGTAGGAACGATAAGTTCATAATCCCTTTGATAAATTATACCAATAAGTATATGACATATATTCATTCATAATATAGATCGACATGAAAAGAATAAACGAAATAAATGTTTCATTGATACCATAGTCCAAACGACCCATCACCGTATTTACGGTAATGTAGTATACACATTACTATTGAGATAACAAGTGAATTCACACGTTTATCAAATGCAAATCTGCAGATCGTATACCTTTTAGCACGAGGACTAGTCTCACGTTCAACGTTGCGCTATGGGCGTATGAAACTTTTCATAAGACAAGAGAAGAGAGAAGTGTTAGTCAATGGACAATTGGTCATAGTCGCTCTTGAATTAGCAGCGTAATATATGTTTCACGATCAACAGATTCAAATATTCGCAAATCACTAAAAAATCTAAAACATGTAATCTCATTTATACAAAAGGCAGAACAAGAATTTATCAGTCTCTGGAATTTCAACCATCTTTCGGAAACATGCGATTCGTTCAGAATTTCCATGTATTACGTTCGTCCAAAGGGATGATACAGAGCTCAAGCACAAGAATTTCCTTCTGTAACAGAAGCTCAGTAAATAAAAGGATCGTCATGCTCCGATAGATTGGCCGACCAGATTCCATTGTTGTTGAAAAATCGAATATGATATATTTCTTCATGACGATATATTGATTTAATATTGAATGGTCAAGAGCGGTTGCCCAAAGCTATTTTTAACACTTTCCAACAGGCAATTCGTTATATAAATCGACATTAGCTAAAGTATTTTGCAGACGATGCGGCATATAGTACGCAGATGTTAGTTTTCCAACTGATATCTACAGTAGGAACGATAAGTTCATAATCCCTTTGATAAATGATACCAATAAGTATATGACATATATTCATTCATAATATAGATCGACATGAAAAGAACAAACGAAATAAATGTTTTATTGATACCATAGTCCAAACGACCCATCACCGTATTCGCGGTAATGTAGTATACACATTACTATTGAGATAACAACTGAATTCACACGTTTATCAAATGCCAACCTGCAGATCGTATACCTTTTAGCACGAGGACTAGTCTCACGTTCAACGTTGCGCTATGGGCGTATGAAACTTTTCATAAGACAAGAGAAGAGAGAAGTGTTAGTCAATGGACAATTGGTCATAGTCGCTCTTGAATTAGCAGCATAATATATGTTTCACGATCAACAGATTCAAATATTCTTTCCAGATCTGTCAATGAACTTATAGAGTATATGAACGATACAGTATAATTTTATCTCTTGTAAGCTGAGCAGTTGCATTGACAGTGATTATCACTTTTTTCGCAGTATCATTTTTATACTGAAGCAATCGTTCAAAAATACGTGAAGAGTCGTTCATATTAAAAAACTCCCAACATATTGCGGAAAACTGACGTCATTTATCGCTTCGTTACCGTCCGTCATATTCAATCAATTCACGCTCGATCGCATCCCAGCTCTTATTCGTTGGTGCGCTCATCTGGAACCATGAACTTTTCTATATTAACTACAACGAGGTACACAATGAATCAGTTGTTGATAGCTCGTAACTACATTACGTCAACATGGAACACTTCCGTAAATTGATGTCAGCTATTGGTCTCAATTCAGTTGCTAGTAAAAAAGTTGACTTTATTTCCAAACTACCGACAGAGATATCTCAACATATCATTCGAATGTTAGATGCTCAAACCCAATTGAACGTGGCTCTTGTCAGCCGAAAATGGCACTCCGTGTGCCAAGGTGACTATTGTATTAGAAGATCTGTTCGCCATCATTTTCGAAAGCAGAAGCGCAATCTTTCGCAAATCACTAAAAAATCTAAAACATCTAATCACATTCATACAAAAGGCAGAACAAGAATTTCACAGTCTCTGGAATTTCAACCAACTATCGGAAACATGCGATTCGTTCAGAATTTCGATGTATCACGTTCGTCCAAAGGGATGATACAGAGCTCAAGCACAAGAACTTCCATCTGTAACAGAAGCTCGGTAAATAAAAGGATCGTCATGCTCCGATAGATTGGCCGACCAGATTCCATTGTTGTTGAAAAACCGAATATGATATATTTCTTCATGACGATATATTGATTTAATATTGAATGGTTAATAGCGGTTGCCCAAAGTTGTTTTTAACACTTTCCAACAGGCAATTGGTTATATAAATGGACATTTGCTAAAGTATTTTGCAGACGATGCGGCATATAGTACGCAGATGTGAGTTTTCCAACTGATATCTACAGTAGGAACGATAAGTTCATAATCCCTTTGATAAATTATACCAATAAGTATATGACACATATTCATTCATAATATAGATCGACATGAAAAGAACAAACGAAATAAATGTTTTATTGATACCATAGTCCAAACGACCCATCACCGTATTCGCGGTTATGTAGTATACACATTACTATTGAGATAACAACTGAATTCACACGTTTATCAAATGCCAACCTGCAGATCGTATACCATTTAGCACGAGGACTAGTCTCACGTTCAACGTTGGGCTATGGGCGTATGAAACTTTTCATAAAACAAGAGAAGAGAGAAGTGTTAGTCAATGGACAATTGGTCATAGTCGCTCTTGAATTAGCAGCATAATATATGTTTCACGATCAACAGATTCAAATATTCTTTCCAGATCTGTCAATGAACTTATAGAGTATATGAACGATACAGTATAATTTTATCTCTTGTAAGCTGAGCAGTTGCATTGACAGTGATTATCACTTTTTTCGCAGTATCATTTTTATCCTGAAGCAATCGTTCAAAAATACGTGAAGAGTCGTTCATATTAAAAAACCCCCAACATATTGCGGAAAACTGACGTCATTTATCGCTTCGTTACCGTCCGTCATATTCAATCAATTCACGCTCGATCGCATCCCAGCGCTTATTCGTTGGTGCGCTCATCTGGAACCATGAACTTTTCTATGTTAACTACAACGAGGTACTCAATGAATCAGTTGTTGATAGCTCGTAACTACATTACGTCAACATGGAATACTTCCGTAAATTGATGTCAGTTATTGGTCTCAATTCAGTTGCTAGTAAAAAAGTTGACTTTATTTCCAACCTACCGACAGAGATATCTCAACATATCATTCGAATGTTAGATGCTCAAACCCAATTGAACGTGGCTCTTGTCAGCCGAAAATGGCACTCCGTGTGCCAAGGTGACTATTGTATTAGAAGATCTGTTCGCCATCATTTTCGAAAGCAGAAGCGCAATCTTTCGCAAATCACTAAAAAATCTAAAACATCTAATCACATTCATACAAAAGGCAGAACAAGAATTTCACAGTCTCTGGAATTTCAACCAACTATCGGAAACATGCGATTCGTTCAGAATTTCGATGTATCACGTTCGTCCAAAGGGATGATACAGAGCTCAAGCACAAGAATTTCCGTCTGTAACAGAAGCTCAGTAAATAAAAGGATCGTCATGCTCCGATAGATTGGCCGACCAGATTCCATTGTTGTTGAAAACCCGAATATGATATATTTCTTCATGACGATATATTGATTTAATATTGAATGGTTAATAGCGGTTGCCCAAAGTTGTTTTTAACACTTTCCAACAGGCAATTGGTTATATAAATGGACATTTGCTAAAGTATTTTGCAGACGATGCGGCATATAGTACGCAGATGTGAGTTTTCCAACTGATATCTACAGTAGGAACGATAAGTTCATAATCCCTTTGATAAATTATACCAATAAGTATATGACATATATTCATTCATAATATAGATCGACATGAAAAGAATAAACGAAATAAATGTTTTATTGATACCATAGTCCAAACGACCCATCACCGTATTCACGGTAATGTAGTATACACATTACTATTGAGATAACAAGTGAATTCACACGTTTATCAAATGCAAATCTGCAGATCGTATACCTTTTAGCACGAGGACTAGTCTCACGTTCAACGTTGCGCTATGGGCGTATGAAACTTTTCATAAGACAAGAGAAGAGAGAAGTGTTAGTCAATGGACAATTGGTCATAGTCGCTCTTGAATTAGCAGCATAATATATGTTTCACGATCAACAGATTCAAATATTCTTTCCAGATCTGTCAATGAACTTATAGAGTATATGAACGATACAGTATAATTTTAGCTCTTGTAAGCTGAGCAGTTGCATTGACAGTGATTATCACTTTTTTCGCAGTATCATTTTTATCCTGAAGCAATCGTTCAAAAATACGTGAAGAGTCGTTCATATTAAAAAAACTCCCAACATATTGCGGAAAACTGACGTCATTTATCGCTTCGTTACCGTCCGTCATATTCAATCAATTCACGCTCGATCGCATCCCAGCTCTTATTCGTTGGTGCGCTCATCTGGAACCATGAACTTTTCTATATTAACTACAACGAGGTACTCAATGAATCAGTTGTTGATAGCTCGTAACTACATTACGTCAACATGGAATACTTCCGTAAATTGATGGCAGTTATTGGTCTCAATTCAGTTGCTAGTAAAAAAGTTGACTTTATTTCCAAACTACCGACAGAGATATCTCAACATATCATTCGAATGTTAGATGCTCAAACCCAATTGAACGTGGCTCTTGTCAGCCGAAAATGGCACTCCGTGTGCCAAGGTGACTATTGTATTAGAAGATCTGTTCGCCATCATTTTCGAAAGCAGAAGCGCAATCTTTCGCAAATCACTAAAAAATCTAAAACATCTAATCACATTCATACAAAAGGCAGAACAAGAATTTCACAGTCTCTGGAATTTCAACCAACTATCGGAAACATGCGTTTCGTTCAGAATTTCGATGTATCACGTTCGTCCAAAGGGATGATATAGAGCTCAAGCACAAGAATTTCCGTCTGTAACAGAAGCTTAGTAAATAAAAGGATCGTCATGCTCCGATAGATTGGCCGACCAGATTCCATTGTTGTTGAAAAACCGAATATGATATATTTCTTCATGACGATATATTGATTTAATATTGAATGGTTAATAGCGGTTCCCCAAAGTTGTTTTTAACACTTTCCAACAGGCTATTGGTTATATAAATGGACATTTGCTAAAGTATTTTGCAGACGATGCGGCATATAGTACGCAGATGTGAGTTTTCCAACTGATATCTACAGTAGGAACGATAAGTTCATAATCCCTTTGATAAATTATACCAATAAGTATATGACATATATTCATTCATAATATAGATCGACATGAAAAGAATAAACGAAATAAATGTTTCATTGATACCATAGTCCAAACGACCCATCACCGTATTCACGGTAATGTAGTATACACATTACTATTGAGATAACAAGTGAATTCACACGTTTATCAAATGCAAATCTGCAGATCGTATACCTTTTAGCACGAGGACTAGTCTCACGTTCAACGTTGCGCTATGGGCGTATGAAACTTTTCATAAGACAAGAGAAGAGAGAAGTGTTAGTCAATGGACAATTGGTCATAGTCGCTCTTGAATTAGCAGCGTAATATATGTTTCACGATCAACAAATTCAAATATTCGCAAATCACTAAAAAATCTGAAACATGTAATCTCATTTATACAAAAGGCAGAACAAGAATTTATCAGTCTCTGGAATTTCAACCATCTTTCGGAAACATGCGATTCGTTCAGAATTTCGATGTATTACGTTCGTCCAAAGGGATGATACAGAGCTCAAGCACAAGAATTTCCTTCTGTAACAGAAGCTCAGTAAATAAAAGGATCGTCATGCTCCGATAGATTGGCCGACCAGATTCCATTGTTGTTGAAAAACCGAATATGATATATTTCTTCATGACGATATATTGATTTAATATTGAATGGTCAAGAGCGGTTGCCCAAAGCTATTTTTAACACTTTCCAACAGGCAATTCGTTATATAAATCGACATTAGCTAAAGTATTTTGCAGACGATGCGGCATATAGTACGCAGATGTGAGTTTTCCAACTGATATCTACAGTAGGAACGATAAGTTCATAATCCCTTTGATAAATGAGACCAATAAGTATATGACATATATTCATTCATAATATAGATCGACATGAAAAGAACAAACGAAATAAATGTTTTATTGATACCATAGTCCAAACGACCCATCACCGTATTCGCGGTAATGTAGTATACACATTACTATTGAGATAACAACTGAATTCACACGTTTATCAAATGCCAACCTGCAGATCGTATACCTTTTAGCACGAGGACTAGTCTCACGTTCAACGTTGCGCTATGGGCGTATGAAACTTTTCATAAGACAAGAGAAGAGAGAAGTGTTAGTCAATCGACAATTGGTCATAGTCGCTCTTGAATTAGCAGCATAATATATGTTTCACGATCAACAGATTCAAATATTCTTTCCAGATCTGTCAATGAACTTATAGAGTATATGAACGATACAGTATAATTTTATCTCTTGTAAGCTGAGCAGTTGCATTGACAGTGATTATCACTTTTTTCGCAGTATCATTTTTATACTGAAGCAATCGTTCAAAAATACGTGAAGAGTCGTTCATATTAAAAAACTCCCAACATATTGCGGAAAACTGACGTCATTTATCGCTTCGTTACCGTCCGTCATATTCAATCAATTCACGCTCGATCGCATCCCAGCTCTTATTCGTTGGTGCGCTCATCTGGAACCATGAACTTTTCTATATTAACTACAACGAGGTACTCAATGAATCAGTTGTTGATACCTCGTAACTACATTACGTCAACATGGAATACTTCCGTAAATTGATGTCAGTTATTGGTCTCAATTCAGTTGCTAGTAAAAAAGTTGACTTTATTTCCAAACTACCGACAGAGATATCTCAACATATCATTCGAATGTTAGATGCTCAAACCCAATTGAACGTGGCTCTTGTCAGCCGAAAATGGCACTCCGTGTGCCAAGGTGACTATTGTATTAGAAGATCTGTTCGCCATCATTTTCGAAAGCAGAAGCGCAATCTTTCGCAAATCACTAAAAAATCTAAAACATCTAATCACATTCATACAAAAGGCAGAACAAGAATTTCACAGTCTCTGGAATTTCAACCAACTATCGGAAACATGCGATTCGTTCAGAATTTCGATGTATCACGTTCGTCCAAAGGGATGATACAGAGCTCAAGCACAAGAATTTCCATCTGTAACAGAAGCTCGGTAAATAAAAGGATCGTCATGCTCCGATAGATTGGCCGACCAGATTCCATTGTTGTTGAAAAACCGAATATGATGTATTTCTTCATGACGATATATTGATTTAATATTGAATGGTTAATAGCGGTTGCCCAAAGTTGTTTTTAACACTTTCCAACAGGCAATTGGTTATATAAATGGACATTTGCTAAAGTATTTTGCAGACGATGCGGCATATAGTACGCAGATGTGAGTTTTCCAACTGATATCTACAGTAGGAACGATAAGTTCATAATCCCTTTGATAAATTATACCAATAAGTATATGACACATATTCATTCATAATATCGATCGACATGAAAAGAACAAACGAAATAAATGTTTTATTGATACCATAGTCCAAACGACCCATCACCGTATTCGCGGTAATGTAGTATAGGCATTACTATTGAGATAACAACTGAATTCACACGTTTATCAAATGCCAACCTGCATATCGTATACCATTTAGCACGAGGACTAGTCTCACGTTCAACGTTGGGCTATGGGCGTATGAAACTTTTCATAAAACAAGAGAAGAGAGAAGTGTTAGTCAATGGACAATTGGTCATAGTCGCTCTTGAATTAGCAGCATAATATATGTTTCACGATCAACAGATTCAAATATTCTTTCCAGATCTGTCAATGAACTTATAGAGTATATGAACGATACAGTATAATTTTATCTCTTGTAAGCTGAGCAGTTGCATTGACAGTGATTATCACTTTTTTCGCAGTATCATTTTTATCCTGAAGCAATCGTTCAAAAATACGTGAAGAGTCGTTCATATTAAAAAAACTCCCAACATATTGCGGAAAACTGACGTCATTTATCGCTTCGTTACCGTCCGTCATATTCAATCAATTCACGCTCGATCGCATCCCAGCTCTTATTCGTTGGTGCGCTCATCTGGAACCATGAACTTTTCTATATTAACTACAAGGAGGTACTCAATGAATCAGTTGTTGATAGCTCGTAACTACATTACGTCAACATGGAATACTTCCGTAAATTGATGGCAGTTATTGGTCTCAATTCAGTTGCTAGTAAAAAAGTTGACTTTATTTCCAAACTACCGACAGAGATATCTCAACATATCATTCGAATGTTAGATGCTCAAACCCAATTGAACGTGCCTCTTGTCAGCCGAAAATGGCACTCCGTGTGCCAAGGTGACTATTGTATTAGAAGATCTGTTCGCCATCATTTTCGAAAGCAGAAGCGCAATCTTTCGCAAATCACTAAAAAATCTAAAACATCTAATCACATTCATACAAAAGGCAGAACAAGAATTTCACAGTCTCTGGAATTTCAACCAACTATCGGAAACATGCGATTCGTTCAGAATTTCGATGTATCACGTTCGTCCAAAGGGATGATACAGAGCTGAAGCACAAGAATTTCCGTCTGTAACAGAAGCTTAGTAAATAAAAGGATCGTCATGCTCCGATAGATTGGCCGACCAGATTCCATTGTTGTTGAAAAACCGAATATGATATATTTCTTCATGACGATATATTGATTTAATATTGAATGGTTAATAGCGGTTGCCCAAAGTTGTTTTTAACACTTTCCAACAGGCTATTGGTTATATAAATGGACATTTGCTAAAGTATTTTGCAGACGATGCGGCATATAGTACGCAGATGTGAGTTTTCCAACTGATATCTACAGTAGGAACGATAAGTTCATAATCCCTTTGATAAATTATACCAATAAGTATATGACATATATTCATTCATAATATAGATCGACATGAAAAGAATAAACGAAATAAATGTTTCATTGATACCATAGTCCAAACGACCCATCACCGTATTCACGGTAATGTAGTATACACATTACTATTGAGATAACAAGTGAATTCACACGTTTATCAAATGCAAATCTGCAGATCGTATACCTTTTAGCACGAGGACTAGTCTCACGTTCAACGTTGTGCTATGGGCGTATGAAACTTTTCATAAGACAAGAGAAGAGAGAAGTGTTAGTCAATGGACAATTGGTCATAGTCGCTCTTGAATTAGCAGCATAATATATGTTTCACGATCAACAGATTCAAATATTCTTTCCAGATCTGTCAATGAACTTATAGAGTATATGAACGATACAGTATAATTATATCTCTTGTAAGCTGAGCAGTTGCATTGACAGTGATTATCACTTTTTTCGCAGTATCATTTTTATCCTGAAGCAATCGTTCAAAAATACGTGAAGAGTCGTTCATATTAAAAAACTCCCAACATATTGCGGAAAACTGACGTCATTTATCGCTTCGTTACCGTCCGTCATATTCAATCAATTCACGCTCGATCGCATCCCAGCTCTTATTCGTTGGTGCGCTCATCTGGAACCATGAACTTTTCTATATTAACTACAACGAGGTACTCAATGAATCAGTTGTTGATAGCTCGTAACTACATTACGTCAACATGGAATACTTCCGTAAATTGATGTCAGTTATTGGTCTCAATTCAGTTGCTAGTAAAAAAGTTGACTTTATTTCCAAACTACCGACAGAGATATCTCAACATATCATTCGAATGTTAGATGCTCAAACCCAATTGAACGTGGCTCTTGTCAGCCGAAAATGGCACTCCGTGTGCCAAGGTGACTATTGTATTAGAAGATCTGTTCGCCATCATTTTCGAAAGCAGAAGCGCAATCTTTCGCAAATCACTAAAAAATCTAAAACATCTAATCACATTCATACAAAAGGCAGAACAAGAATTTCACAGTCTCTGGAATTTCAACCAACTATCGGAAACATGCGATTCGTTCAGAATTTCGATGTATCACGTTCGTCCAAAGGGATGATACAGAGCTCAAGCACAAGAATTTCCGTCTGTAACAGAAGCTTAGTAAATAAAAGGATCGTCATGCTCCGATAGATTGGCCGACCAGATTCCATTGTTGTTGAAAAACCGAATATGATATATTTCTTCATGACGATATATTGATTTAATATTGAATGGTTAATAGCGGTTGCCCAAAGTTGTTTTTAACACTTTCCAACAGGCTATTGGTTATATAAATGGACATTTGCTAAAGTATTTTGCAGACGATGCGGCATATAGTACGCAGATGTGAGTTTTCCAACTGATATCTACAGTAGGAACGATAAGTTCATAATCCCTTTGATAAATTATACCAATAAGTATATGACATATATTCATTCATAATATAGATCGACATGAAAAGAATAAACGAAATAAATGTTTCATTGATACCATAGTCCAAACGACCCATCACCGTATTCACGGTAATGTAGTATACACATTACTATTGAGATAACAAGTGAATTCACACGTTTATCAAATGCAAATCTGCAGATCGTATACCTTTTAGCACGAGGACTAGTCTCACGTTCAACGTTGCGCTATGGGCGTATGAAACTTTTCATAAGACAAGAGAAGAGAGAAGTGTTAGTCAATCGACAATTGGTCATAGTCGCTCTTGAATTAGCAGCATAATATATGTTTCACGATCAACAGATTCAAATATTCTTTCCAGATCTGTCAATGAACTTATAGAGTATATGAACGATACAGTATAATTTTATCTCTTGTAAGCTGAGCAGTTGCATTGACAGTGATTATCACTTTTTTCGCAGTATCATTTTTATACTGAAGCAATCGTTCAAAAATACGTGAAGAGTCGTTCATATTAAAAAACTCCCAACATATTGCGGAAAACTGACGTCATTTATCGCTTCGTTACCGTCCGTCATATTCAATCAATTCACGCTCGATCGCATCCCAGCTCTTATTCGTTGGTGCGCTCATCTGGAACCATGAACTTTTCTATATTAACTACAACGAGGTACTCAATGAATCAGTTGTTGATAGCTCGTAACTACATTACGTCAACATGGAATACTTCCGTAAATTGATGTCAGTTATTGGTCTCAATTCAGTTGCTAGTAAAAAAGTTGACTTTATTTCCAAACTACCGACAGAGATATCTCAACATATCATTCGAATGTTAGATGCTCAAACCCAATTGAACGTGGCTCTTGTCAGCCGAAAATGGCACTCCGTGTGCCAAGGTGACTATTGTATTAGAAGATCTGTTCGCCATCATTTTCGAAAGCAGAAGCGCAATCTTTCGCAAATCACTAAAAAATCTAAAACATCTAATCACATTCATACAAAAGGCAGAACAAGAATTTCACAGTCTCTGGAATTTCAACCAACTATCGGAAACATGCGATTCGTTCAGAATTTCGATGTATCACGTTCGTCCAAAGGGATGATACAGAGCTCAAGCACAAGAATTTCCGTCTGTAACAGAAGCTCAGTAAATAAAAGGATCGTCATGCTCCGATAGATTGGCCGACCAGATTCCATTGTTGTTGAAAAACCGAATATGATATATTTCTTCATGACGATATATTGATTTAATATTGAATGGTTAATAGCGGTTGCCCAAAGTTGTTTTTAACACTTTCCAACAGGCTATTGGTTATATAAATGGACATTTGCTAAAGTATTTTGCAGACGATGCGGCATATAGTACGCAGATGTGAGTTTTCCAACTGATATCTACAGTAGGAACGATAAGTTCATAATCCCTTTGATAAATTATACCAATAAGTATATGACATATATTCATTCATAATATAGATCGACATGAAAAGAATAAACGAAATAAATGTTTCATTGATACCATAGTCCAAACGACCCATCACCGTATTCACGGTAATGTAGTATACACATTACTATTGAGATAACAAGTGAATTCACACGTTTATCAAATGCAAATCTGCAGATCGTATACCTTTTAGCACGAGGACTAGTCTCACGTTCAACGTTGTGCTATGGGCGTATGAAACTTTTCATAAGACAAGAGAAGAGAGAAGTGTTAGTCAATGGACAATTGGTCATAGTCGCTCTTGAATTAGCAGCATAATATATGTTTCACGATCAACAGATTCAAATATTCTTTCCAGATCTGTCAATGAACTTATAGAGTATATGAACGATACAGTATAATTTTATCTCTTGTAAGCTGAGCAGTTGCATTGAGAGTGATTATGACTTTTTTCGCAGTATCATTTTTATCCTGAAGCAATCGTTCAAAAATACGTGAAGAGTCGTTTATATTAAAAAACTCCCGACATATTGCGGAAAACTGACGTCATTTATCGCTTCGTTACCGTCCGTCATATTCAATCAATTCACGCTCGATCGCATCCCAGCTCTTATTCGTTGGTGCGCTCATCTGGAAACATGAACTTTTCTATATTAACTACAACGAGGTACTCAATGAATCAGTTGTTGATAGCTCGTAACTACATTACGTCAACATGGAATACTTCCGTAAATTGATGTCAGTTATTGGTCTCAATTCAGTTGCTAGTAAAAAAGTTGACTTTATTTCCAAACTACCGACAGAGATATCTCAACATATCATTCGAATGTTAGATGCTCAAACCCAATTGAACGTGGCTCTTGTCAGCCGAAAATGGCACTCCGTGTGCCAAGGTGACTATTGTATTAGAAGATCTGTTCGCCATCATTTTCGAAAGCAGAAGCGCAATCTTTCGCAAATCACTAAAAAATCTAAAACATCTAATCACATTCATACAAAAGGCAGAACAAGAATTTCACAGTCTCTGGAATTTCAACCAACTATCGGAAACATGCGATTCGTTCAGAATTTCGATGTATCACGTTCGTCCAAAGGGATGATACAGAGCTCAAGCACAAGAATTTCCGTCTGTAACAGAAGCTCAGTAAATAAAAGGATCGTCATGCTCCGATAGATTGGCCGACCAGATTCCATTGTTGTTGAAAAACCGAATATGATATATTTCTTCATGACGATATATTGATTTAATATTGAATGGTTAATAGCGGTTGCCCAAAGTTGTTTTTAACACTTTCCAACAGGCTATTGGTTATATAAATGGACATTTGCTAAAGTATTTTGCAGACGATGCGGCATGTAGTACGCAGATGTGAGTTTTCCAACTGATATCTACAGTAGGAACGATAAGTTCATAATCCCTTTGATAAATTATACCAATAAGTATATGACATATATTCATTCATAATATAGGTCGACATGAAAAGAACAAACGAAATAAATGTTTCATTGATACCATAGTCCAAACGACCCATCACCTTATTCACGGTAATGTAGTATACACATTACTATTGAGATAACAAGTGAATTCACATGTTTATCAAATGCAAATCTGCAGATCGTATACCTTTTAGCACGAGGACTAGTCTCACGTTCAACGTTGCGCTATGGGCGTATGAAACTTTTCATAAGACAAGAGAAGAGAGAAGTGTTAGTCAATGGACAATTGGTCATAGTCGCTCTTGAATTAGCAGCATAATATATGTTTCACGATCAACAGATTCAAATATTCTTTCCAGATCTGTCAATGAACTTATAGAGTATATGAACGATACAGTATAATTTTATCTCTTGTAAGCTGAGCAGTTGCATTGACAGTGATTATCACTTTTTTCGCAGTATCATTTTTATACTGAAGCAATCGTTCAAAAATACGTGAAGAGTCGTTCATATTAAAAAACTCCCAACATATTGCGGAAAACTGACGTCATTTATCGCTTCGTTACCGTCCGTCATATTCAATCAATTCACGCTCGATCGCATCCCAGCTCTTATTCGTTGGTGCGCTCATCTGGAACCATGAACTTTTCTATATTAACTACAACGAGGTACTCAATGAATCAGTTGTTGATAGCTCGTAACTACATTACGTCAACATGGAATACTTCCGTAAATTGATGTCAGTTATTGGTCTCAATTCAGTTGCTAGTAAAAAAGTTGACTTTATTTCCAAACTACCGACAGAGATATCTCAACATATCATTCGAATGTTAGATGCTCAAACCCAATTGAACGTGGCTCTTGTCAGCCGAAAATGGCACTCCGTGTGCCAAGGTGACTATTGTATTAGAAGATCTGTTCGCCATCATTTTCGAAAGCAGAAGCGCAATCTTTCGCAAATCACTAAAAAATCTAAAACATCTAATCACATTCATACAAAAGGCAGAACAAGAATTTCACAGTCTCTGGAATTTCAACCAACTATCGGAAACATGCGATTCGTTCAGAATTTCGATGTATCACGTTCGTCCAAAGGGATGATACAGAGCTCAAGCACAAGAATTTCCGTCTGTAACATAAGCTCGGTAAACAAAAGGATCGTCATGCTCCGATAGATTGGCCGAACAGATTCCATTGTTGTTGAAAAACCGAATATGATATATTTCTTCATGAGGATATATTGATTTAATATTGAATGGTCAAGAGCGGTTGCCCAAAGCTATTTTTAACACTTTCCAACAGGCAATTGGTTATATAAATGGACATTTGCTAAAGTATTTTGCAGACGATGCGGCATATAGTACGCAGATGTGAGTTTTCCAACTGATATCTACAGTAGGAACGATAAGTTCATAATCCCTTTGATAAATTATACCAATAAGTATATGACATATATTCATTCATAATATAGATCGACATGAAAAGAATAAACGAAATAAATGTTTCATTGATACCATAGTCCAAACGACCTATCACCGTATTTACGGTAATGTAGTATACACATTACTATTGAGATAACAAGTGAATTCACACGTTTATCAAATGCAAATCTGCAGATCGTATACCTTTTAGCACGAGGACTAGTCTCACGTTCAACGTTGCGCTATGGGCGTATGAAACTTTTCATAAGACAAGAGAAGAGAGAAGTGTTAGTCAATGGACAATTGGTCATAGTCGCTCTTGAATTAGCAGCGTAATATATGTTTCACGATCAACAGATTCAAATATTCGCAAATCACTAAAAAATCTAAAACATGTAATCTCATTTATACAAAAGGCAGAACAAGAATTTATCAGTCTCTGGAATTTCAACCATCTTTCGGAAACATGCGATTCGTTCAGAATTTCGATGTATTCCGTTCGTCCAAAGGGATGATACAGAGCTCAAGCACAAGAATTTCCTTCTGTAACAGAAGCTCAGTAAATAAAAGGATCGTCATGCTCCGATAGATTGGCCGACCAGATTCCATTGTTGTTGAAAAACCGAATATGATATATTTCTTCATGACGATATATTGATTTAATATTGAATGGTCAAGAGCGGTTGCCCAAAGCTATTTTTAACACTTTCCAACAGGCAATTCGTTATATAAATCGACATTAGCTAAAGTATTTTGCAGACGATGCGGCATATAGTACGCAGATGTGAGTTTTCCAACTGATATCTACAGTAGGAACGATAAGTTCATAATCCCTTTGATAAATGATACCAATAAGTATATGACATATATTCATTCATAATATAGATCGACATGAAAAGAACAAACGAAATAAATGTTTTATTGATACCATAGTCCAAACGACCCATCACCGTATTCGCGGTAATGTAGTATACACATTACTATTGAGATAACAACTGAATTCACACGTTTATCAAATGCCAACCTGCAGATCGTATACCTTTTAGCACGAGGACTAGTCTCACGTTCAACGTTGCGCTATGGGCGTATGAAACTTTTCATAAGACAAGAGAAGAGAGAAGTGTTAGTCAATGGACAATTGGTCATAGTCGCTCTTGAATTAGCAGCATAATATATGTTTCACGATCAACAGATTCAAATATTCTTTCCAGATCTGTCAATGAACTTATAGAGTATATGAACGATACAGTATAATTTTATCTCTTGTAAGCTGAGCAGTTGCATTGACAGTGATTATCACTTTTTTCGCAGTATCATTTTTATACTGAAGCAATCGTTCAAAAATACGTGAAGAGTCGTTCATATTAAAAAACTCCCAACATATTGCGGAAAACTGACGTCATTTATCGCTTCGTTAGCGTCCGTCATATTCAACCAATACACGCTCGATCGCATCCCAGCTCTTATTCGTTGGTGCGCTCATCTGGAACCATGAACTTTTCTATATTAACTACAACGAGGTACTCAATGAATCAGTTGTTGATAGCTCGTAACTACATTACGTCAACATGGAATACTTCCGTAAATTGATGTCAGTTATTGGTCTCAATTCAGTTGCTAGTAAAAAAGTTGACTTTATTTCCAAACTACCGACAGAGATATCTCAACATATCATTCGAATGTTAGATGCTCAAACCCAATTGAACGTGGCTCTTGTCAGCCGAAAATGGCACTCCGTGTGCCAAGGTGACTATTGTATTAGAAGATCTGTTCGCCATCATTTTCGAAAGCAGAAGCGCAATCTTTCGCAAATCACTAAAAAATCTAAAACATCTAATCACATTCATACAAAAGGCAGAACAAGAATTTCACAGTCTCTGGAATTTCAACCAACTATCGGAAACATGCGATTCGTTCAGAATTTCGATGTATCACGTTCGTCCAAAGGGATGATACAGAGCTGAAGCACAAGAATTTCCGTCTGTAACAGAAGCTTAGTAAATAAAAGGATCGTCATGCTCCGATAGATTGGCCGACCAGATTCCATTGTTGTTGAAAAACCGAATATGATATATTTCTTCATGACGATATATTGATTTAATATTGAATGGTTAATAGCGGTTGCCCAAAGTTGTTTTTAACACTTTCCAACAGGCTATTGGTTATATAAATGGACATTTGCTAAAGTATTTTGCAGACGATGCGGCATATAGTACGCAGATGTGAGTTTTCCAACTGATATCTACAGTAGGAACGATAAGTTCATAATCCCTTTGATAAATTATACCAATAAGTATATGACATATATTCATTCATAATATAGATCGACATGAAAAGAATAAACGAAATAAATGTTTCATTGATACCATAGTCCAAACGACCCATCACCGTATTTACGGTAATGTAGTATACACATTACTATTGAGATAACAAGTGAATTCACACGTTTATCAAATGCAAATCTGCAGATCGTATACCTTTTAGCACGAGGACTAGTCTCACGTTCAACGTTGCGCTATGGGCGTATGAAACTTTTCATAAGACAAGAGAAGAGAGAAGTGTTAGTCAATGGACAATTGGTCATAGTCGCTCTTGAATTAGCAGCGTAATATATGTTTCACGATCAACAGATTCAAATATTCGCAAATCACTAAAAAATCTAAAACATGTAATCTCATTTATACAAAAGGCAGAACAAGAATTTATCAGTCTCTGGAATTTCAACCATCTTTCGGAAACATGCGATTCGTTCAGAATTTCGATGTATTACGTTCGTCCAAAGGGATGATACAGAGCTCAAGCACAAGAATTTCCTTCTGTAACAGAAGCTCAGTAAATAAAAGGATCGTCATGCTCCGATAGATTGGCCGACCAGATTCCATTGTTGTTGAAAAACCGAATATGATATATTTCTTCATGACGATATATTGATTTAATATTGAATGGTCAAGAGCGGTTGCCCAAAGCTACTTTTAACACTTTCCAACAGGCAATTCGTTATATAAATCGACATTAGCTAAAGTATTTTGCAGACGATGCGGCATATAGTACGCAGATGTGAGTTTTCCAACTGATATCTACAGTAGGAACGATAAGTTCATAATCCCTTTGATAAATGATACCAATAAGTATATGACATATATTCATTCATAATATAGATTGACATGAAAAGAACAAACGAAATAAATGTTTTATTGATACCATAGTCCAAACGACCCATCACCGTATTCGCGGTAATGTAGTATACACATTACTATTGAGATAACAACTGAATTCACACGTTTATCAAATGCCAACCTGCAGATCGTATACCTTTTAGCGCGAGGACTAGTCTCACGTTCAACGTTGCGCTATGGGCGTATGAAACTTTTCATAAGACAAGAGAAGAGAGAAGTGTTAGTCAATGGACAATTGGTCATAGTCGCTCTTGAATTAGCAGCATAATATATTTTTCACGATCAACAGATTCAAATATTCTTTCCAGATCTGTCAATGAACTTATAGAGTATATGAACGATACAGTATAATTTTATCTCTTGTAAGCTGAGCAGTTGCATTGACAGTGATTATCACTTTTTTCGCAGTATCATTTTTATACTGAAGCAATCGTTCAAAAATACGTGAAGAGTCGTTCATATTAAAAAACTCCCAACATATTGCGGAAAACTGACGTCATTTATCGCTTCGTTACCGTCCGTCATATTCAATCAATTCACGCTCGATCGCATCCCAGCTCTTATTCGTTGGTGCGCTCATCTGGAACCATGAACTTTTCTATATTAACTACAACGAGGTACTCAATGAATCAGTTGTTGATAGCTCGTAACTACATTACGTCAACATGGAATACTTCCGTAAATTGATGTCAGTTATTGGTCTCAATTCAGTTGCTAGTAAAAAAGTTGACTTTATTTCCAAACTACCGACAGAGATATCTCAACATATCATTCGAATGTTAGATGCTCAAACCCAATTGAACGTGGCTCTTGTCAGCCGAAAATGGCACTCCGTGTGCCAAGGTGACTATTGTATTAGAAGATCTGTTCGCCATCATTTTCGAAAGCAGAAGCGCAATCTTTCGCAAATCACTAAAAAATCTAAAACATCTAATCACATTCATACAAAAGGCAGAACAAGAATTTCACAGTCTCTGGAATTTCAACCAACTATCGGAAACATGCGATTCGTTCAGAATTTCGATGTATCACGTTCGTCCAAAGGGATGATACAGAGCTGAAGCACAAGAATTTCCGTCTGTAACAGAAGCTTAGTAAATAAAAGGATCGTCATGCTCCGATAGATTGGCCGACCAGATTCCATTGTTGTTGAAAAACCGAATATGATATATTTCTTCATGACGATATATTGATTTAATATTGAATGGTTAATAGCGGTTGCCCAAAGTTGTTTTTAACACTTTCCAACAGGCTATTGGTTATATAAATGGACATTTGCTAAAGTATTTTGCAGACGATGCGGCATATAGTACGCAGATGTGAGTTTTCCAACTGATATCTACAGTAGGAACGATAAGTTCATAATCCCTTTGATAAATTATACCAATAAGTATATGACATATATTCATTCATAATATAGATCGACATGAAAAGAATAAACGAAATAAATGTTTCATTGATACCATAGTCCAAACGACCCATCACCGTATTTACGGTAATGTAGTATACACATTACTATTGAGATAACAAGTGAATTCACACGTTTATCAAATGCAAATCTGCAGATCGTATACCTTTTAGCACGAGGACTAGTCTCACGTTCAACGTTGCGCTATGGGCGTATGAAACTTTTCATAAGACAAGAGAAGAGAGAAGTGTTAGTCAATGGACAATTGGTCATAGTCGCTCTTGAATTAGCAGCGTAATATATGTTTCACGATCAACAGATTCAAATATTCGCAAATCACTAAAAAATCTAAAACATGTAATCTCATTTATACAAAAGGCAGAACAAGAATTTATCAGTCTCTGGAATTTCAACCATCTTTCGGAAACATGCGATTCGTTCAGAATTTCGATGTATTACGTTCGTCCAAAGGGATGATACAGAGCTCAAGCACAAGAATTTCCTTCTGTAACAGAAGCTCAGTAAATAAAAGGATCGTCATGCTCCGATAGATTGGCCGACCAGATTCCATTGTTGTTGAAAAACCGAATATGATATATTTCTTCATGACGATATATTGATTTAATATTGAATGGTCAAGAGCGGTTGCCCAAAGCTATTTTTAACACTTTCCAACAGGCAATTCGTTATATAAATCGACATTAGCTAAAGTATTTTGCAGACGATGCGGCATATAGTACGCAGATGTGAGTTTTCCAACTGATATCTACAGTAGGAACGATAAGTTCATAATCCCTTTGATAAATGATACCAATAAGTATATGACATATATTCATTCATAATATAGATCGACATGAAAAGAACAAACGAAATAAATGTTTTATTGATACCATAGTCCAAACGACCCATCACCGTATTCGCGGTAATGTAGTATACACATTACTATTGAGATAACAACTGAATTCACACGTTTATCAAATGCCAACCTGCAGATCGTATACCTTTTAGCGCGAGGACTAGTCTCACGTTCAACGTTGCGCTATGGGCGTATGAAACTTTTCATAAGACAAGAGAAGAGAGAAGTGTTAGTCAATGGACAATTGGTCATAGTCGCTCTTGAATTAGCAGCATAATATATGTTTCACGATCAACAGATTCAAATATTCTTTCCAGATCTGTCAATGAACTTATAGAGTATATGAACGATACAGTATAATTTTATCTCTTGTAAGCTGAGCAGTTGCATTGACAGTGATTATCACTTTTTTCGCAGTATCATTTTTATACTGAAGCAATCGTTCAAAAATACGTGAAGAGTCGTTCATATTAAAAAACTCCCAACATATTGCGGAAAACTGACGTCATTTATCGCTTCGTTAGCGTCCGTCATATTCAATCAATTCACGCTCGATCGCATCCCAGCTCTTATTCGTTGGTGCGCTCATCTGGAACCATGAACTTTTCTATATTAACTACAACGAGGTACTCAATGAATCAGTTGTTGATAGCTCGTAACTACATTACGTCAACATGGAATACTTCCGTAAATTGATGTCAGTTATTGGTCTCAATTCAGTTGCTAGTAAAAAAGTTGACTTTATTTCCAAACTACCGACAGAGATATCTCAACATATCATTCGAATGTTAGATGCTCAAACCCAATTGAACGTGGCTCTTGTCAGCCGAAAATGGCACTCCGTGTGCCAAGGTGACTATTGTATTAGAAGATCTGTTCGCCATCATTTTCGAAAGCAGAAGCGCAATCTTTCGCAAATCACTAAAAAATCTACAACATCTAATCACATTCATACAAAAGGCAGAACAAGAATTTCACAGTCTCTGGAATTTCAACCGACTATCGGAAACATGCGATTCGTTCAGAATTTCGATGTATCACGTTCGTCCAAAGGGATGATACAGAGCTGAAGCACAAGAATTTCCGTCTGTAACAGAAGCTTAGTAAATAAAAGGATCGTCATGCTCCGATAGATTGGCCGACCAGATTCCATTGTTGTTGAAAAACCGAATATGATATATTTCTTCATGACGATATATTGATTTAATATTGAATGGTTAATAGCGGTTGCCCAAAGTTGTTTTTAACACTTTCCAACAGGCTATTGGTTATATAAATGGACATTTGCTAAAGTATTTTGCAGACGATGCGGCATATAGTACGCAGATGTGAGTTTTCCAACTGATATCTACAGTAGGAACGATAAGTTCATAATCCCTTTGATAAATTATACCAATAAGTATATGACATATATTCATTCATAATATAGATCGACATGAAAAGAATAAACGAAATAAATGTTTCATTGATACCATAGTCCAAACGACCCATCACCGTATTTACGGTAATGTAGTATACACATTACTATTGAGATAACAAGTGAATTCACACGTTTATCAAATGCAAATCTGCAGATCGTATACCTTTTAGCACGAGGACTAGTCTCACGTTCAACGTTGCGCTATGGGCGTATGAAACTTTTCATAAGACAAGAGAAGAGAGAAGTGTTAGTCAATGGACAATTGGTCATAGTCGCTCTTGAATTAGCAGCGTAATATATGTTTCACGATCAACAGATTCAAATATTCGCAAATCACTAAAAAATCTAAAACATGTAATCTCATTTATACAAAAGGCAGAACAAGAATTTATCAGTCTCTGGAATTTCAACCATCTTTCGGAAACATGCGATTCGTTCAGAATTTCGATGTATTACGTTCGTCCAAAGGGATGATACAGAGCTCAAGCACAAGAATTTCCTTCTGTAACAGAAGCTCAGTAAATAAAAGGATCGTCATGCTCCGATAGATTGGCCGACCAGATTCCATTGTTGTTGAAAAACCGAATATGATATATTTCTTCATGACGATATATTGATTTAATATTGAATGGTCAAGAGCGGTTGCCCAAAGCTATTTTTAACACTTTCCAACAGGCAATTCGTTATATAAATCGACATTAGCTAAAGTATTTTGCAGACGATGCGGCATATAGTACGCAGATGTGAGTTTTCCAACTGATATCTACAGTAGGAACGATAAGTTCATAATCCCTTTGATAAATGATACCAATAAGTATATGACATATATTCATTCATAATATAGATTGACATGAAAAGAACAAACGAAATAAATGTTTTATTGATACCATAGTCCAAACGACCCATCACCGTATTCGCGGTAATGTAGTATACACATTACTATTGAGATAACAACTGAATTCACACGTTTATCAAATGCCAACCTGCAGATCGTATACCTTTTAGCGCGAGGACTAGTCTCACGTTCAACGTTGCGCTATGGGCGTATGAAACTTTTCATAAGACAAGAGAAGAGAGAAGTGTTAGTCAATGGACAATTGGTCATAGTCGCTCTTGAATTAGCAGCATAATATATGTTTCACGATCAACAGATTCAAATATTCTTTCCAGATCTGTCAATGAACTTATAGAGTATATGAACGATACAGTATAATTTTATCTCTTGTAAGCTGAGCAGTTGCATTGACAGTGATTATCACTTTTTTCGCAGTATCATTTTTATACTGAAGCAATCGTTCAAAAATACGTGAAGAGTCGTTCATATTAAAAAACTCCCAACATATTGCGGAAAACTGACGTCATTTATCGCTTCGTTACCGTCCGTCATATTCAATCAATTCACGCTCGATCGCATCCCAGCTCTTATTCGTTGGTGCGCTCATCTGGAACCATGAACTTTTCTATATTAACTACAACGAGGTACTCAATGAATCAGTTGTTGATAGCTCGTAACTACATTACGTCAACATGGAATACTTCCGTAAATTGATGTCAGTTATTGGTCTCAATTCAGTTGCTAGTAAAAAAGTTGACTTTATTTCCAAACTACCGACAGAGATATCTCAACATATCATTCGAATGTTAGATGCTCAAACCCAATTGAACGTGGCTCTTGTCAGCCGAAAATGGCACTCCGTGTGCCAAGGTGACTATTGTATTAGAAGATCTGTTCGCCATCATTTTCGAAAGCAGAAGCGCAATCTTTCGCAAATCACTAAAAAATCTAAAACATCTAATCGCATTCATACAAAAGGCAGAACAAGAATTTCACAGTCTCTGGAATTTCAACCAACTATCGGAAACATGCGATTCGTTCAGAATTTCGATGTATCACGTTCGTCCAAAGGGATGATACAGAGCTGAAGCACAAGAATTTCCGTCTGTAACAGAAGCTTAGTAAATAAAAGGATCGTCATGCTCCGATAGATTGGCCGACCAGATTCCATTGTTGTTGAAAAACCGAATATGATATATTTCTTCATGACGATATATTGATTTAATATTGAATGGTTAATAGCGGTTGCCCAAAGTTGTTTTTAACACTTTCCAACAGGCTATTGGTTATATAAATGGACATTTGCTAAAGTATTTTGCAGACGATGCGGCATATAGTACGCAGATGTGAGTTTTCCAACTGATATCTACAGTAGGAACGATAAGTTCATAATCCCTTTGATAAATTATACCAATAAGTATATGACATATATTCATTCATAATATAGATCGACATGAAAAGAATAAACGAAATAAATGTTTCATTGATACCATAGTCCAAACGACCCATCACCGTATTTACGGTAATGTAGTATACACATTACTATTGAGATAACAAGTGAATTCACACGTTTATCAAATGCAAATCTGCAGATCGTATACCTTTTAGCACGAGGACTAGTCTCACGTTCAACGTTGCGCTATGGGCGTATGAAACTTTTCATAAGACAAGAGAAGAGAGAAGTGTTAGTCAATGGACAATTGGTCATAGTCGCTCTTGAATTAGCAGCGTAATATATGTTTCACGATCAACAGATTCAAATATTCGCAAATCACTAAAAAATCTAAAACATGTAATCTCATTTATACAAAAGGCAGAACAAGAATTTATCAGTCTCTGGAATTTCAACCATCTTTCGGAAACATGCGATTCGTTCACAATTTCGATGTATTACGTTCGTCCAAAGGGATGATACAGAGCTCAAGCACAAGAATTTCCTTCTGTAACAGAAGCTCAGTAAATAAAAGGATCGTCATGCTCCGATAGATTGGCCGACCAGATTCCATTGTTGTTGAAAAACCGAATATGATATATTTCTTCATGACGATATATTGATTTAATATTGAATGGTCAAGAGCGGTTGCCCAAAGCTATTTTTAACACTTTCCAACAGGCAATTCGTTATATAAATCGACATTAGCTAAAGTATTTTGCAGACGATGCGGCATATAGTACGCAGATGTGAGTTTTCCAACTGATATCTACAGTAGGAACGATAAGTTCATAATCCCTTTGATAAATGATACCAATAAGTATATGACATATATTCATTCATAATATAGATCGACATGAAAAGAACAAACGAAATAAATGTTTTATTGATACCATAGTCCAAACGACCCATCACCGTATTCGCGGTAATGTAGTATACACATTACTATTGAGATAACAACTGAATTCACACGTTTATCAAATGCCAACCTGCAGATCGTATACCTTTTAGCGCGAGGACTAGTCTCACGTTCAACGTTGCGCTATGGGCGTATGAAACTTTTCATAAGACAAGAGAAGAGAGAAGTGTTAGTCAATGGACAATTGGTCATAGTCGCTCTTGAATTAGCAGCATAATATATGTTTCACGATCAACAGATTCAAATATTCTTTCCAGATCTGTCAATGAACTTATAGAGTATATGAACGATACAGTATAATTTTATCTCTTGTAAGCTGAGCAGTTGCATTGACAGTGATTATCACTTTTTTCGCAGTATCATTTTTATACTGAAGCAATCGTTCAAAAATACGTGAAGAGTCGTTCATATTAAAAAACTCCCAACATATTGCGGAAAACTGACGTCATTTATCGCTTCGTTACCGTCCGTCATATTCAATCAATTCACGCTCGATCGCATCCCAGCTCTTATTCGTTGGTGCGCTCATCGGGAACCATGAACTTTTCTATATTAACTACAACGAGGTACTCAATGAATCAGTTGTTGATAGCTCGTAACTACATTACGTCAACATGGAATACTTCCGTAAATTGATGTCAGTTATTGGTCTCAATTCAGTTGCTAGTAAAAAAGTTGACTTTATTTCCAAACTACCGACAGAGATATCTCAACATATCATTCGAATGTTAGATGCTCAAACCCAATTGAACGTGGCTCTTGTCAGCCGAAAATGGCACTCCGTGTGCCAAGGTGACTATTGTATTAGAAGATCTGTTCGCCATCATTTTCGAAAGCAGAAGCGCAATCTTTCGCAAATCACTAAAAAATCTAAAACATCTAATCACATTCATACAAAAGGCAGAACAAGAATTTCACAGTCTCTGGAATTTCAACCAACTATCGGAAACATGCGATTCGTTCAGAATTTCGATGTATCACGTTCGTCCAAAGGGATGATACAGAGCTCAAGCACAAGAATTTCCGTCTGTAACAGAAGCTCGGTAAATAAAAGGATCGTCATGCTCCGATAGATTGGCCGAGCAGATTCCATTGTTGTTGAAAAACCGAATATGATATATTTCTTCATGAGGATATATTGATTTAATATTGAATGGTCAAGAGCGGTTGCCCAAAGCTATTTTTAACACTTTCCAACAGGCAATTGGTTATATAAATGGACATTTGCTAAAGTATTTTGCAGACGATGCGGCATATAGTACGCAGATGTGAGTTTTCCAACTGATATCTACAGTAGGAACGATAAGTTCATAATCCCTTTGATAAATTATACCAATAAGTATATGACATATATTCATTCATAATATAGATCGACATGAAAAGAATAAACGAAATAAATGTTTCATTGATACCATAGTCCAAACGACCTATCACCGTATTTACGGTAATGTAGTATACACATTACTATTGAGATAACAAGTGAATTCACACGTTTATCAAATGCAAATCTGCAGATCGTATACCTTTTAGCACGAGGACTAGTGTCACGTTCAACGTTGCGCTATGGGCGTATGAAACTTTTCATAAGACAAGAGAAGAGAGAAGTGTTAGTCAATGGACAATTGGTCATAGTCGCTCTTGAATTAGCAGCGTAATAATGTTTCACGATCAACAGATTCAAATATTCGCAAATCACTAAAAAATCTAAAACATGTAATCTCATTTATACAAAAGGCAGAACAAGAATTTATCAGTCTCTGGAATTTCAACCATCTTTCGGAAACATGCGATTCGTTCAGAATTTCGATGTATTACGTTCGTCCAAAGGGATGATACAGAGCTCAAGCACAAGAATTTCCTTCTGTAACAGAAGCTCAGTAAATAAAAGGATCGTCATGCTCCGATAGATTGGCCGACCAGATTCCATTGTTGTTGAAAAACCGAATATGATATATTTCTTCATGACGATATATTGATTTAATATTGAATGGTCAAGAGCGGTTGCCCAAAGCTATTTTTAACACTTTCCAACAGGCAATTCGTTATATAAATCGACATTAGCTAAAGTATTTTGCAGACGATGCGGCATATAGTACGCAGATGTGAGTTTTCCAACTGATATCTACAGTAGGAACGATAAGTTCATAATCCCTTTGATAAATGATACCAATAAGTATATGACATATATTCATTCATAATATAGATCGACATGAAAAGAACAAACGAAATAAATGTTTTATTGATACCATAGTCCAAACGACCCATCACCGTATTCGCGGTAATGTAGTATACACATTACTATTGAGATAACAACTGAATTCACACGTTTATCAAATGCCAACCTGCAGATCGTATACCTTTTAGCACGAGGACTGGTCTCACGTTCAACGTTGCGCTATGGGCGTATGAAACTTTTCATAAGACAAGAGAAGAGAGAAGTGTTAGTCAATGGACAATTGGTCATAGTCGCTCTTGAATTAGCAGCGTAATATATGTTTCACGATCAACAGATTCAAATATTCGCAAATCACTAAAAAATCTAAAACATGTAATCTCATTTATACAAAAGGCAGAACAAGAATTTATCAGTCTCTGGAATTTCAACCATCTTTCGGAAACATGCGATTCGTTCAGAATGTCGATGTATTACGTTCGTCCAAAGGGATGATACAGAGCTCAAGCACAAGAATTTCCTTCTGTAACAGAAGCTCAGTAAATAAAAGGATCGTCATGCTCCGATAGATTGGCCGACCAGATTCCATTGTTGTTGAAAAACCGAATATGATATATTTCTTCATGACGATATATTGATTTAATATTGAATGGTCAAGAGCGGTTGCCCAAAGCTATTTTTAACACTTTCCAACAGGCAATTCGTTATATAAATCGACATTAGCTAAAGTATTTTGCAGACGATGCGGCATATAGTACGCAGATGTGAGTTTTCCAACTGATATCTACAGTAGGAACGATAAGTTCATAATCCCTTTGATAAATGATACCAATAAGTATATGACATATATTCATTCATAATATAGATCGACATGAAAAGAACAAACGAAATAAATGTTTTATTGATACCATAGTCCAAACGACCCATCACCGTATTCGCGGTAATGTAGTATACACATTACTATTGAGATAACAACTGAATTCACACGTTTATCAAATGCCAACCTGCAGATCGTATACCTTTTAGCACGAGGACTGGTCTCACGTTCAACGTTGCGCTATGGGCGTATGAAACTTTTCATAAGACAAGAGAAGAGAGAAGTGTTAGTCAATGGACAATTGGTCATAGTCGCTCTTGAATTAGCAGCATAATATATGTTTCACGATCAACAGATTCAAATATTCTTTCCAGATCTGTCAATGAACTTATAGAGTATATGAACGATACAGTATAATTTTATCTCTTGTAAGCTGAGCAGTTGCATTGACAGTGATTATCACTTTTTTCGCAGTATCATTTTTATACTGAAGCAATCGTTCAAAAATACGTGAAGAGTCGTTCATATTAAAAAGCTCCCAACATATTGCGGAAAACTGACGTCATTTATCGCTTCGTTACCGTCCGTCATATTCAATCAATTCACGCTCGATCGCATCCCAGCTCTTATTCGTTGGTGCGCTCATCTGGAACCATGAACTTTTCTATATTAACTACAACGAGGTACTCAATGAATCAGTTGTTGATAGCTCGTAACTACATTACGTCAACATGGAATACTTCCGTAAATTGATGTCAGTTATTGGTCTCAATTCAGTTGCTAGTAAAAAAGTTGACTTTATTTCCAAACTACCGACAGAGATATCTCAACATATTATTCGAATGTTAGATGCTCAAACCCAATCGAACGTGGCTCTTGTCAGCCGAAAATGGCACTCCGTGTGCCAAGGTGACTATTGTATTAGAAGATCTGTTCGCCATCATTTTCGAAAGCAGAAGCGCAATCTTTCGCAAATCACTAAAAAATCTAAAACATCTAATCACATTCATACAAAAGGCAGAACAAGAATTTCACAGTCTCTGGAATTTCAACCAACTATCGGAAACATGCGATTCGTTCAGAATTTCGATGTATCACGTTCGTCCAAAGGGATGATATAGAGCTCAAGCACACGAATTTCCGTCTGTAACAGAAGCTCGCTAAATAAAAGGATCGTCATGCTCCGATAGATTGGCCAACCAGATTCCATTGTTGTTGAAAAACCGAATATGATATATTTCTTCATGACGATATATTGATTTAATATTGAATGGTTAATAGCGGTTGCCCAAAGTTGTTTTTAACACTTTCCAACAGGCTATTGGTTATATAAATGGACATTTGCTAAAGTATTTTGCAGACGATGCGGCATATAGTACGCAGATGTGAGTTTTCCAACTGATATCTACAGTAGGAACGATAAGTTCATAATCCCTTTGATAAATTATACCAATAAGTATATGACATATATTCATTCATAATATAGATCGACATGAAAAGAATAAACGAAATAAATGTTTCATTGATACCATAGTCCAAACGACCCATCACCGTATTCACGGTAATGTAGTATACACATTACTATTGAGATAACAAGTGAATTCACACGTTTATCAAATGCAAATCTGCAGATCGTATACCTTTTAGCACGAGGACTAGTCTCACGTTCAACGTTGTGCTATGGGCGTATGAAACTTTTCATAAGACAAGAGAAGAGAGAAGTGTTAGACAATGGACAATTGGTCATAGTCGCTCTTGAATTAGCAGCATAATATATGTTTCACGATCAACAGATTCAAATATTCTTTCCAGATCTGTCAATGAACTTATAGAGTATATGAACGATACAGTATAATTTTATCTCTTGTAAGCTGAGCAGTTGCATTGACAGTGATTATCACTTTTTTCGCAGTATCATTTTTATCCTGAAGCAATCGTTCAAAAATACGTGAAGAGTCGTTCATATTAAAAAACTCCCAACATATTGCGGAAAACTGACGTCATTTATCGCTTCGTTACCGTCCGTCATATTCAATCAATTCACGCTCGATCGCATCCCAGCTCTTATTCGTTGGTGCGCTCATCTGGAACCATGAACTTTTCTATATTAACTACAACGAGGTACTCAATGAATCAGTTGTTGATAGCTCGTAACTACATTACGTCAACATGGAATACTTCCGTAAATTGATGTCAGTTATTGGTCTCAATTCAGTTGCTAGTAAAAAAGTTGACTTTATTTCCAAACTACCGACAGAGATATCTCAACATATCATTCGAATGTTAGATGCTCAAACCCAATTGAACGTGGCTCTTGTCAGCCGAAAATGGCACTCCGTGTGCCAAGGTGACTATTGTATTAGAAGATCTGTTCGCCATCATTTTCGAAAGCAGAAGCGCAATCTTTCGCAAATCACTAAAAAATCTAAAACATCTAATCACATTCATACAAAAGGCAGAACAAGAATTTCACAGTCTCTGGAATTTCAACCAACTATCGGAAACATGCGATTCGTTCAGAATTTCGATGTATCACGTTCGTCCAAAGGGATGATACAGAGCTCAAGCACAAGAATTTCCGTCTGTAACAGAAGCTTAGTAAATAAAAGGATCGTCATGCTCCGATAGATTGGCCGACCAGATTCCATTGTTGTTGAAAAACCGAATATGATATATTTCTTCATGACGATATATTGATTTAATATTGAATGGTTAATAGCGGTTGCCCAAAGTTGTTTTTAACACTTTCCAACAGGCTATTGGTTATATAAATGGACATTTGCTAAAGTATTTTGCAGACGATGCGGCATATAGTACGCAGATGTGAGTTTTCCAACTGATATCTACAGTAGGAACGATAAGTTCATAATCCCTTTGATAAATTATACCAATAAGTATATGACATATATTCATTCATAATATAGATCGACATGAAAAGAATAAACGAAATAAATGTTTTATTGATACCATAGTCCAAACGACCCATCACCGTATTCGCGGTAATGTAGTATACACATTACTATTGAGATAACAACTGAATTCACACGTTTATCAAATACCAACCTGCAGATCGTATACCATTTAGCACGAGGACTAGTCTCACGTTCAACGTTGGGCTATGGGCGTATGAAACTTTTCATAAGACAAGAGAAGAGAGAAGTGTTAGTCAGTGGACAATTGGTCATAGTCGCTCTTGAATTAGCAGCATAATATATGTTTCACGATCAACAGATTCAAATATTCTTTCCAGATCTGTCAATGAACTTATAGAGTATATGAACAATACAGTATAATTTTATCTTTTGTAAGCTGAGCAGTTGCATTGACAATGATTATCACTTTTTTCGCAGTATCATTTTTATCGTGAAGCAATCGTTCAAAAATACGTGAAGAGTCGTTCATATTAAAAAACTCCCAACATATTGCGGAAAACTGACGTCATTTATCGCTTCGTTACCGTCCGTCATATTCAATCAATTCACGCTCGATCGCATCCCAGCGCTTATTCGTTGGTGCGCTCATCTGGAACCATGAACTTTTCTATATAAACTACAACGAGGTACTCAATGAATCAGTTGTTGATAGCTCGTAACTACAGTACGTCAACATGGAATACTTCCGTAAATTGATGTCAGTTATTGGTCTCAATTCAGTTGCTAGTAAAAAAGATGACTTTATTTCCAAACTACCGACAGAGATATCTCAACATATCATTCGAATGTTAGATGCTCAAACCCAATTGAACGTGGCTCTTGTCAGCCGAAAATGGCACTCCGTGTGCCAAGGTGACTATTGTATTAGAAGATCTGTTCGCCATCATTTTCGAAAGCAGAAGCGCAATCTTTCGCAAATCACTAAAAAATCTAAAACATCTAATCTCATTCATACAAAAGGCAGAACAAGAATTTATCAGTCTCTGGAATTTCAACCATCTTTCGGAAACATGCGAATCGTTCATAATTTCGATGTATTACGTTCGTCCAAAGGGATGATACAGAGCTCAAGCACAAGAATTTCCTTCTGTAACAGAAGCTCAGTAAATAAAAGGATCGTCATGCTCCGATAGATTGGCCGACCAGATTCCATTGTTGTTGAAAAACCGAATATGATATATTTCTTCATGACGATATATTGATTTAATATTGAATGGTCAAGAGCGGTTGCCCAAAGCTATTTTTAACACTTTCCAACAGGCAATTCGTTATATAAATCGACATTAGCTAAAGTATTTTGCAGACGATGCGGCATATAGTACGCAGATGTGAGTTTTCCAACTGATATCTACAGTAGGAACGATAAGTTCATAATCCCTTTGATAAATTATACCAATAAGTATATGACATATATTCATTCATAATATAGATCGACATGAAAAGAACAAACGAAATAAATGTTTTATTGATACCATAGTCCAAACGACCCATCACCGTATTCGCGGTAATGTATTATACACATTACTATTGAGATAACAACTGAATTCACACGTTTACCAAATGCCAACCTGCAGATCGTATACCATTTAGCACGAGGACTAGTCTCACGTTCAACGTTGGGCTATGGGCGTATGAAACTTTTCATAAGACAAGAGAAGAGAGAAGTGTTAGTCAATGGACAATTGGTCATAGTCGCTCTTGAATTAGCAGCATAATATATGTTTCACGATCAACAGATTCAAATATTCTTTCCAGATCTGTCAATGAAATTATAGAGTATATGAACGATACAGTATAATTTTATCTCTTGTAAGCTGAGCAGTTGCATTGACAGTGATTATCACTTTTTTCGCAGTATCATTTTTATCCTGAAGCAATCGTTCAAAAATACGTGAAGAGTCGTTCATATTAAAAAACTCCCAACATATTGCGGAAAACTGACGTCATTTATCGCTTCGTTACCGTCCGTCATATTCAATCAATTCACGCTCGATCGCATCCCAGCGCTTATTCGTTGGTGCGCTCATCTGGAACCATGAACTTTTCTATGTTAACTACAACGAGGTACTCAATGAATCAGTTGTTGATAGCTCGTAACTACATTACGTCAACATGGAATACTTCCGTAAATTGATGTCAGTTATTGGTCTCAATTCAGTTGCTAGTAAAAAAGTTGACTTTATTTCCAAACTACCGACAGAGATATCTCAACATATCATTCAAATGTTAGATGCTCAAACCCAATTGAACGTGGCTCTTGTCAGCCGAAAATGGCACTCCGTGTGCCAAGGTGACTATTGTATTAGAAGATCTGTTCGCCATCATTTTCGAAAGCAGAAGCGCAATCTTTCGCAAATCACTAAAAAATCTAAAACATCTAATCACATTCATACAAAAGGCAGAACAAGAATTTCACAGTCTCTGGAATTTCAACCAACTATCGGAAACATGCGATTCGTTCAGAATTTCGATGTATCACGTTCGTCCAAAGGGATGATACAGAGCTCAAGCACAAGAATTTCCGTCTGTAACAGAAGCTCAGTAAATAAAAGGATCGTCATGCTCCGATAGTTTGGCCGACCAGATTCCATTGTTGTTGAAAAACCGAATATGATATATTTCTTCATGACGATATATTGATTTAATATTGAATGGTTAATAGCGGTTGCCCAAAGTTGTTTTTAACACTTTCCAACAGGCTATTGGTTATATAAATCGACATTAGCTAAAGTATTTTGCAGACGATGCGGCATATAATACGCAGATGTGAGTTTTCCAACTGATATCTACAGTAGGAACGATAAGTTCATAATCCCTTTGATAAATTATACCAATAAGTATATGACATATATTCATTCATAATATAGATCGACATGAAAAGAACAAACGAAATAAATGTTTTATTGATACCATAGTCCAAACGACCCATCACCGTATTCGCGGTAATGTAGTATACACATTACTATTGAGATAACAACTGAATTCACACGTTTATCAAATGCCAACCTGCAGATCGTATACCATTTAGCACGAGGACTAGTCTCACGTTCAACGTTGGGCTATGGGCGTATGAAACTTTTCATAAGACAAGAGAAGAGAGAAGTGTTAGTCAATGGACAATTGGTCATAGTCGCTCTTGAATTAGCAGCATAATATATGTTTCACGATCAACAGATTCAAATATTCTTTCCAGATCTGTCAATGAACTTATAGAGTATATGAACGATACAGTATAATTTTATCTTTTGTAAGCTGAGCAGTTGCATTGACAGTGATTATCACTTTTTTCGCAGTATCAGTTTTATCGTGAAGCAATCGTTCAAAAATACGTGAAGAGTCGTTCATATTAAAAAACTCCCAACATATTGCGGAAAACTGACGTCATTTATCGCTTCGTTACCGTCCGTCATATTCAATCAATTCACGCTCGATCGCATCCCAGCGCTTATTCGTTGGTGCGCTCATCTGGAACCATGAACTTTTCTATATAAACTACAACGAGGTACTCAATGAATCAGTTGTTGATAGCTCGTAACTACATTACGTCAACATGGAATACTTCCGTAAATTGATGTCAGTTATTGGTCTCAATTCAGTTGCTAGTAAAAAAGATGACTTTATTTCCAAACTACCGACAGAGATATCTCAACATATCATTCGAATGTTAGATGCTCAAACCCAATTGAACGTGGCTCTTGTCAGCCGAAAATGGCACTCCGTGTGCCAAGGTGACTATTGTATTAGAAGATCTGTTCGCCATCATTTTCGAAAGCAGAAGCGCAATCTTTCGCAAATCACTAAAAAATCTAAAACATCTAATCTCATTCATACAAAAGGCAGAACAAGAATTTATCAGTCTCTGGAATTTCAACCATCTTTCGGAAACATGCGAATCGTTCAGAATTTCGATGTATTACGTTCGTCCAAAGGGATGATACAGAGCTCAAGCACAAGAATTTCCTTCTGTAACAGAAGCTCAGTAAATAAAAGGATCGTCATGCTCCGATAGATTGGCCGACCAGATTCCATTGTTGTTGAAAAACCGAATATGATATATTTCTTCATGACGATATATTGATTTAATATTGAATGGTCAAGAGCGGTTGCCCAAAGCTATTTTTAACACGTTCCAACAGGCAATTCGTTATATAAATCGACATTAGCTAAAGTATTTTGCAGACGATGCGGCATATAGTACGCAGATGTGAGTTTTCCAACTGATATCTACAGTAGGAACGATAAGTTCATAATCCCTTTGATAAATTATACCAATAAGTATATGACATATATTCATTCATAATATAGATCGACATGAAAAGAACAAACGAAATAAATGTTTTATTGATACCATAGTCCAAACGACCCATCACCGTATTCGCGGTAATGTATTATACACATTACTATTGAGATAACAACTGAATTCACACGTTTACCAAATGCCAACCTGCAGATCGTATACCATTTAGCACGAGGACTAGTCTCACGTTCAACGTTGGGCTATGGGCGTATGAAACTTTTCATAAGACAAGAGAAGAGAGAAGTGTTAGTCAATGGACAATTGGTCATAGTCGCTCTTGAATTAGCAGCATAATATATGTTTCACGATCAACAGATTCAAATATTCTTTCCAGATCTGTCAATGAACTTATAGAGTATATGATCGATACAGTATAATTTTATCTCTTGTTAGCTTTGCAGTTGCATTGACAGTGATTATCACTTTTTTCGCAGTATCATTTTTATCCTGAAGCAATCGTTCAAAAATACGTGAAGAGTCGTTCATATTAAAAAACTCCCAACATATTGCGGAAAACTGACGTCATTTATCGCTTCGTTACCGTCCGTCATATTCAATCAATTCACGCTCGATCGCATCCCAGCGCTTATTCGTTGGTGCGCTCATCTGGAACCATGAACTTTTCTATATTAACTACAACGAGGTACTCAATGAATCAGTTGTTGATAGCTCGTAACTACATTACGTCAACTTGGAATACTTGCGTAAATTGATGTCAGTTATTGGTCTCAATTCAGTTGCTAGTAAAAAAGTTGACTTTATTTCCAAACTACCGACAGAGATATCTCAACATATCATTCGAATGTTAGATGCTCAAACCCAATTGAACGTGGCTCTTGTCAGCCGAAAATGGCACGCCGTGTGCCAAGGTGACTATTGTATTAGAAGATCTGTTCGCCATCATTTTCGAAAGCAGAAGCGCAATCTTTCGCAAATCACTAAAAAATCTAAAACATCTAATCACATTCATACAAAAGGCAGAACAAGAATTTCACAGTCTCTGGAATTTCAACCAACTATCGGAAACATGCGATTCGTTCAGAATTTCGATGTATCACGTTCGTCCAAAGGGATGATACAGAGCTCAAGCACAAGAATTTCCGTCTGTAACAGAAGCTCAGTAAATAAAAGGATCGTCATGCTCCGATAGTTTGGCCGACCAGATTCCATTGTTGTTGAAAAACCGAATATGATATATTTCTTCATGACGATATATTGATTTAATATTGAATGGTTAATAGCGGTTGCCCAAAGTTGTTTTTAACACTTTCCAACAGGCTATTGGTTATATAAATCGACATTAGCTAAAGTATTTTGCAGACGATGCGGCATATAATACGCAGATGTGAGTTTTCCAACTGATATCTACAGTAGGAACGATAAGTTCATAATCCCTTTGATAAATTATACCAATAAGTATATGACATATATTCATTCATAATATAGATCGACATGAAAAGAACAAACGAAATAAATGTTTTATTGATACCATAGTCCAAACGACCCATCACCGTATTCGCGGTAATGTAGTATACACATTACTATTGAGATAACAACTGAATTCACACGTTTATCAAATGCCAACCTGCAGATCGTATACCATTTAGCACGAGGACTAGTCTCACGTTCAACGTTGGGCTATGGGCGTATGAAACTTTTCATAAGACAAGAGAAGAGAGAAGTGTTAGTCAATGGACAATTGGTCATAGTCGCTCTTGAATTAGCAGCATAATATATGTTTCACGATCAACAGATTCAAATATTCTTTCCAGATCTGTCAATGAACTTATAGAGTATATGAACGATACAGTATAATTTTATCTCTTGTAAGCTGAGCAGTTGCATTGACAGTGATTATCTCTTTTTTCGCAGTATCATTTTTATCCTGAAGCAATCGTTCAAAAATACGTGATGAGTCGTTCATATTAAAAAACTCCCAACATATTGCGGAAAACTGACGTCATTTATCGCTTCGTTACCGTCCGTCATATTCAATCAATTCACGCTCGATCGCATCCCAGCGCTTATTCGTTGGTGCGCTCATCTGGAACCATGAACTTTTCTATATTAACTACAACGAGGTACTCAATGAATCAGTTGTTGATAGCTCGTAACTACATTACGTCAACATGGAATACTTCCGTAAATTGATGTCAGTTATTGGTCTCAATTCAGTTGCTAGTAAAAAAGTTGACTTTATTTCCAAACTACCGACAGAGATATCTCAACATATCTTTCGAATGTTAGATGCTCAAACCCAATTGAACGTGGCTCTTGTCAGCCGAAAATGGCACTCCGTGTGCCAAGGTGACTATTGTATTAGAAGATCTGTTCGCCATCATTTTCGAAAGCAGAAGCGCAATCTTTCGCAAATCACTAAAAAAATCTAAAACATCTAATCTCATTCATACAAAAGGCAGAACAACAATTTATCAGTCTCTGGCATTTCAACCATCTTTCGGAAACATGCGATTCGTTCAGAATTTCGATGTATTACGTTCGTCCAAAGGGATGATACAGAGCTCAAGCACAAGAATTTCCTTCTGTAACAGAAGCTCAGTAAATAAAAGGATCGTCATGCTCCGATAGATTGGCCGACCAGATTCCATTGTTGTTGAAAAACCGAATATGATATATTTCTTCATGACGATATATTGATTTAATATTGAATGGTCAAGAGCGGTTGCCCAAAGCTATTTTTAACACTTTCCAACAGGCAATTCGTTATATAAATCGACATTAGCTAAAGTATTTTGCAGACGATGCGGCATATAGTACGCAGATGTGAGTTTTCCAACTGATATCTACAGTAGGAACGATAAGTTCATAATCCTTTTGATAAATTATACCAATAAGTATATGACATATATTCATTCATAATATAGATCGACATGAAAAGAACAAACGAAATAAATGTTTTATTGATACCATAGTCCAAACGACCCATCACCGTATTCGCGGTAATGTAGTATACACATTACTATTGAGATAACAACTGAATTCACACGTTTATCAAATGCCAACCTGCAGATCGTATACCATTTAGCACGAGGACTAGTCTCACGTTCAACGTTGGGCTATGGGTGTATGAAACTTTTCATAAGACAAGAGAAGAGAGAAGTGTTAGTCAATGGACAATTGGTCATAGTCGCTCTTGAATTAGCAGCATAATATATGTTTCACGATCAACAGATTCAAATATTCTTTCCAGATCTGTCAATGAACTTATAGAGTATATGAACGATACAGTATAATTTTATCTCTTGTAAGCTGAGCAGTTGCATTGACAGTGATTATCTCTTTTTTCGCAGTATCATTTTTATCCTGAAGCAATCGTTCAAAAATACGTGATGAGTCGTTCATATTAAAAAACTCCCAACATATTGCGGAAAACTGACGTCATTTATCGCTTCGTAACCGTCCGTCATATTCAATCAATTCACGCTCGATCGCATCCCAGCGCTTATTCGTTGGTACGCTCATCTGGAACCATGAACTTTTCTATATTAACTACAACGAGGTACTCAATGAATCAGTTGTTGATAGCTCGTAACTACATTACGTCAACATGGAATACTTCCGTAAATTGATGTCAGTTATTGGTCTCAATTCAGTTGCTAGTAAAAAAGTTGACTTTATTTCCAAACTACCGACAGAGATATCTCAACATATCATTCGAATGTTAGATGCTCAAACCCAATTGAACGTGGCTCTTGTCAGCCGAAAATGGCACTCTGTGTGCCAAGGTGACTATTGTATTAGAAGATCTGTTCGCCATCATTTTCGAAAGCAGAAGCGCAATCTTTCGCAAATCACTAAAAAATCTAAAACATCTAATCACATTCATACAAAAGGCAGAACAAGAATTTCACAGTCTCTGGAATTTCAACCAACTATCGGAAACATGCGATTCGTTCAGAATTTCGATGTATCACGTTCGTCCAAAGGGATGATACAGAGCTCAAGCACAAGAATTTCCGTCTGTAACAGAAGCTCAGTAAATAAAAGGATCGTCATGCTCCGATAGATTGGCCGACCAGATTCCATTGTTGTTGAAAAACCAAATATGATATATTTCTTCATGACGATATCTTGATTTAATATTGAATGGTCAAGAGCGGTTGCCCAAAGCTATTTTTAACACGTTCCAACAGGCAATTCGTTATATAAATCGACATTAGCTAAAGTATTTTGCAGACGATGCGGCATATAGTACGCAGATGTGAGTTTTCCAACTGATATCTACAGTAGGAACGATAAGTTCATAATCCTTTTGATAAATTATACCAATAAGTATATGACATATATTCATTCATAATATAGATCGACATGAAAAGAACAAACGAAATAAATGTTTTATTGATACCATAGTCCAAACGACCCATCACCGTATTCGCGGTAATGTAGTATACACATTACTATTGAGATAACAACTGAATTCACACGTTTATCAAATGCCAACCTGCAGATCGTATACCATTTAGCACGAGGACTAGTCTCACGTTCAACGTTGGGCTATGGGTGTATGAAACTTTTCATAAGACAAGAGAAGAGAGAAGTGTTAGTCAATGGACAATTGGTCATAGTCGCTCTTGAATTAGCAGCATAATATATGTTTCACGATCAACAGATTCAAATATTCTTTCCAGATCTGTCAATGAACTTATAGAGTATATGAACGATACAGTATAATTTTATCTCTTGTAAGCTGAGCAGTTGCATTGACAGTGATTATCTCTTTTTTCGCAGTATCATTTTTATCCTGAAGCAATCGTTCAAACATACGTGATGAGTCGTTCATATTAAAAAACTCCCAACATATTGCGGAAAACTGACGTCATTTATCGCTTCGTAACCGTCCGTCATATTCAATCAATTCACGCTCGATCGCATCCCAGCGCTTATTCGTTGGTACGCTCATCTGGAACCATGAACTTTTCTATATTAACTACAACGAGGTACTCAATGAATCAGTTGTTGATAGCTCGTAACTACATTACGTCAACATGGAATACTTCCGTAAATTGATGTCAGTTATTGGTCTCAATTCAGTTGCTAGTAAAAAAGTTGACTTTATTTCCAAACTACCGACAGAGATATCTCAACATATCATTCGAATGTTAGATGCTCAAACCCAATTGAACGTGGCTCTTGTCAGCCGAAAATGGCACTCTGTGTGCCAAGGTGACTATTGTATTAGAAGATCTGTTCGCCATCATTTTCGAAAGCAGAAGCGCAATCTTTCGCAAATCACTAAAAAATCTAAAACATCTAATCACATTCATACAAAAGGCAGAACAAGAATTTCACAGTCTCTGGAATTTCAACCAACTATCGGAAACATGCGATTCGTTCAGAATTTCGATGTATCACGTTCGTCCAAAGGGATGATACAGAGCTCAAGCACAAGAATTTCCGTCTGTAACAGAAGCTCAGTAAATAAAAGGATCGTCATGCTCCGATAGATTGGCCGACCAGATTCCATTGTTGTTGAAAAACCGAATATGATATATTTCTTCATGACGATATATTGATTTAATATTGAATGGTCAAGAGCGGTTGCCCAAAGCTATTTTTAACACTTTCCAACAGGCAATTCGTTATATAAATCGACATTAGCTAAAGTATTTTGCAGACGATGCGGCATATAGTACGCAGATGTGAGTTTTCCAACTGATATCTACAGTAGGAACGATAAGTTCATAATCCTTTTGATAAATTATACCAATAAGTATATGACATATATTCATTCATAATATAGATCGACATGAAAAGAACAAAGGAAATAAATGTTTTATTGATACCATAGTCCAAACGACCCATCACCGTATTCGCGGTAATGTAGTATACACATTACTATTGAGATAACAACTGAATTCACACGTTTATCAAATGCCAACCTGCAGATCGTATACCATTTAGCACGAGGACTAGTCTCACGTTCAACGTTGGGCTATGGGCGTATGAAACTTTTCATAAGACAAGAGAAGAGAGAAGTGTTAGTCAATGGACAATTGGTCATAGTCGCTCTTGAATTAGCAGCATAATATATGTTTCACGATCAACAGATTCAAATATTCTTTCCAGATCTGTCAATGAACTTATAGAGTATATGAACGATACAGTATAATTTTAGCTCTTGTAAGCTGAGCAGTTGCATTGACAGTGATTATCACTTTTTTCGCAGTATCATTTTTATCCTGAAGCAATCGTTCAAAAATACGTGAAGAGTCGTTCATATTAAAAAAACTCCCAACATATTGCGGAAAACTGACGTCATTTATCGCTTCGTTACCGTCCGTCATATTCAATCAATTCACGCTCGATCGCATCCCAGCTCTTATTCGTTGGTGCGCTCATCTGGAACCATGAACTTTTCTATATTAACTACAACGAGGTACTCAATGAATCAGTTGTTGATAGCTCGTAACTACATTACGTCAACATGGAATACTTCCGTAAATTGATGGCAGTTATTGGTCTCAATTCAGTTGCTAGTAAAAAAGTTGACTTTATTTCCAAACTACCGACAGAGATATCTCAACATATCATTCGAATGTTAGATGCTCAAACCCAATTGAACGTGGCTCTTGTCAGCCGAAAATGGCACTCCGTGTGCCAAGGTGACTATTGTATTAGAAGATCTGTTCGCCATCATTTTCGAAAGCAGAAGCGCAATCTTTCGCAAATCACTAAAAAATCTAAAACATCTAATCACATTCATACAAAAGGCAGAACAAGAATTTCACAGTCTCTGGAATTTCAACCAACTATCGGAAACATGCGATTCGTTCAGAATTTCGATGTATCACGTTCGTCCAAAGGGATGATATAGAGCTGAAGCACAAGAATTTCCGTCTGTAACAGAAGCTTAGTAAATAAAAGGATCGTCATGCTCCGATAGATTGGCCGACCAGATTCCATTGTTGTTGAAAAACCGAATATGATATATTTCTTCATGACGATATATTGATTTAATATTGAATGGTTAATAGCGGTTCCCCAAAGTTGTTTTTAACACTTTCCAACAGGCTATTGGTTATATAAATGGACATTTGCTAAAGTATTTTGCAGACGATGCGGCATATAGTACGCAGATGTGAGTTTTCCAACTGATATCTACAGTAGGAACGATAAGTTCATAATCCCTTTGATAAATTATACCAATAAGTATATGACATATATTCATTCATAATATAGATCGACATGAAAAGAATAAACGAAATAAATGTTTCATTGATACCATAGTCCAAACGACCTATCACCGTATTTACGGTAATGTAGTATACACATTACTATTGAGATAACAAGTGAATTCACACGTTTATCAAATGCAAATCTGCAGATCGTATACCTTTTAGCACGAGGACTAGTCTCACGTTCAACGTTGCGCTATGGGCGTATGAAACTTTTCATAAGACAAGAGAAGAGAGAAGTGTTAGTCAATGGACAATTGGTCATAGTCGCTCTTGAATTAGCAGCGTAATATATGTTTCACGATCAACAAATTCAAATATTCGCAAATCACTAAAAAATCTGAAACATGTAATCTCATTTATACAAAAGGCAGAACAAGAATTTATCAGTCTCTGGAATTTCAACCATCTTTCGGAAACATGCGATTCGTTCAGAATTTCGATGTATTACGTTCGTCCAAAGGGATGATACAGAGCTCAAGCACAAGAATTTCCTTCTGTAACAGAAGCTCAGTAAATAAAAGGATCGTCATGCTCCGATAGATTGGCCGACCAGATTCCATTGTTGTTGAAAAACCGAATATGATATATTTCTTCATGACGATATATTGATTTAATATTGAATGGTCAAGAGCGGTTGCCCAAAGCTATTTTTAACACTTTCCAACAGGCAATTCGTTATATAAATCGACATTAGCTAAAGTATTTTGCAGACGATGCGGCATATAGTACGCAGATGTGAGTTTTCCAACTGATATCTACAGTAGGAACGATAAGTTCATAATCCCTTTGATAAATGAGACCAATAAGTATATGACATATATTCATTCATAATATAGATCGACATGAAAAGAACAAACGAAATAAATGTTTTATTGATACCATAGTCCAAACGACCCATCACCGTATTCGCGGTAATGTAGTATACACATTACTATTGAGATAACAACTGAATTCACACGTTTATCAAATGCCAACCTGCAGATCGTATACCTTTTAGCACGAGGACTAGTCTCACGTTCAACGTTGCGCTATGGGCGTATGAAACTTTTCATAAGACAAGAGAAGAGAGAAGTGTTAGTCAATCGACAATTGGTCATAGTCGCTCTTGAATTAGCAGCATAATATATGTTTCACGATCAACAGATTCAAATATTCTTTCCAGATCTGTCAATGAACTTATAGAGTATATGAACGATACAGTATAATTTTATCTCTTGTAAGCTGAGCAGTTGCATTGACAGTGATTATCACTTTTTTCGCAGTATCATTTTTATACTGAAGCAATCGTTCAAAAATACGTGAAGAGTCGTTCATATTAAAAAACTCCCAACATATTGCGGAAAACTGACGTCATTTATCGCTTCGTTACCGTCCGTCATATTCAATCAATTCACGCTCGATCGCATCCCAGCTCTTATTCGTTGGTGCGCTCATCTGGAACCATGAACTTTTCTATATTAACTACAACGAGGTACTCAATGAATCAGTTGTTGATAGCTCGTAACTACATTACGTCAACATGGAATACTTCCGTAAATTGTTGTCAGTTATTGGTCTCAATTCAGTTGCTAGTAAAAAAGTTGACTTTATTTCCAAACTACCGACAGAGATATCTCAACATATCATTCGAATGTTAGATGCTCAAACCCAATTGAACGTGGCTCTTGTCAGCCGAAAATGGCACTCCGTGTGCCAAGGTGACTATTGTATTAGAAGATCTGTTCGCCATCATTTTCGAAAGCAGAAGCGCAATCTTTCGCAAATCACTAAAAAATCTAAAACATCTAATCACATTCATACAAAAGGCAGAACAAGAATTTCACAGTCTCTGGAATTTCAACCAACTATCGGAAACATGCGTTTCGTTCAGAATTTCGATGTATCACGTTCGTCCAAAGGGATGATACAGAGCTCAAGCACAAGAATTTCCGTCTGTAACAGAAGCTTAGTAAATAAAAGGATCGTCATGCTCCGATAGATTGGCCGACCAGATTCCATTGTTGTTGAAAAACCGAATATGATATATTTCTTCATGACGATATATTGATTTAATATTGAATGGTTAATAGCGGTTGCCCAAAGTTGTTTTTAACACTTTCCAACAGGCTATTGGTTATATAAATGGACATTTGCTAAAGTATTTTGCAGACGATGCGGCATATAGTACGCAGATGTGAGTTTTCCAACTGATATCTACAGTAGGAACGATAAGTTCATAATCCCTTTGATAAATTACACCAATAAGTATATGACATATATTCATTCATAATATAGATCGACATGAAAAGAATAAACGAAATAAATGTTTCATTGATACCATAGTCCAAACGACCCATCACCGTATTCACGGTAATGTAGTATACACATTACTATTGAGATAACAAGTGAATTCACACGTTTATCAAATGCAAATCTGCAGATCGTATACCTTTTAGCACGAGGACTAGTCTCACGTTCAACGTTGCGCTATGGGCGTATGAAACTTTTCATAAGACAAGAGAAGAGAGAAGTGTTAGTCAATGGACAATTGGTCATAGTCGCTCTTGAATTAGCAGCATAATATATGTTTCACTATCAACAGATTCAAATATTCTTTCCCGATCTGTCAATGAACTTATAGAGTATATGAACGATACAGTATAATTTTATCTCTTGTAAGCTGAGCAGTTGCATTGACAGTGATTATCACTTTTTTCGCAGTATCATTTTTATCCTGAAGCAATCGTTCAAAAATACGTGAAGAGTCGTTCATATTAAAAAAACTCCCAACATATTGCGGAAAACTGACGTCATTTATCGCTTCGTTACCGTCCGTCATATTCAATCAATTCACGCTCGATCGCATCCCAGCTCTTATTCGTTGGTGCGCTCATCTGGAACCATGAACTTTTCTATATTAACTACAACGAGGTACTCAATGAATCAGTTGTTGATACCTCGTAACTACATTACGTCAACATGGAATACTTCCGTAAATTGATGTCAGTTATTGGTCTCAATTCAGTTGCTAGTAAAAAAGTTGACTTTATTTCCAAACTACCGACAGAGATATCTCAACATATCATTCGAATGTTAGATGCTCAAACCCAATTGAACGTGGCTCTTGTCAGCCGAAAATGGCACTCCGTGTGCCAAGGTGACTATTGTATTAGAAGATCTGTTCGCCATCATTTTCGAAAGCAGAAGCGCAATCTTTCGCAAATCACTAAAAAATCTAAAACATCTAATCACATTCATACAAAAGGCAGAACAAGAATTTCACAGTCTCTGGAATTTCAACCAACTATCGGAAACATGCGATTCGTTCAGAATTTCGATGTATCACGTTCGTCCAAAGGGATGATACAGAGCTCAAGCACAAGAATTTCCATCTGTAACAGAAGCTCGGTAAATAAAAGGATCGTCATGCTCCGATAGATTGGCCGACCAGATTCCATTGTTGTTGAAAAACCGAATATGATGTATTTCTTCATGACGATATATTGATTTAATATTGAATGGTTAATAGCGGTTGCCCAAAGTTGTTTTTAACACTTTCCAACAGGCAATTGGTTATATAAATGGACATTTGCTAAAGTATTTTGCAGACGATGCGGCATATAGTACGCAGATGTGAGTTTTCCAACTGATATCTACAGTAGGAACGATAAGTTCATAATCCCTTTGATAAATTATACCAATAAGTATATGACACATATTCATTCATAATATCGATCGACATGAAAAGAACAAACGAAATAAATGTTTTATTGATACCATAGTCCAAACGACCCATCACCGTATTCGCGGTAATGTAGTATAGGCATTACTATTGAGATAACAACTGAATTCACACGTTTATCAAATGCCAACCTGCATATCGTATACCATTTAGCACGAGGACTAGTCTCACGTTCAACGTTGGGCTATGGGCGTATGAAACTTTTCATAAAACAAGAGAAGAGAGAAGTGTTAGTCAATGGACAATTGGTCATAGTCGCTCTTGAATTAGCAGCATAATATATGTTTCACGATCAACAGATTCAAATATTCTTTCCAGATCTGTCAATGAACTTATAGAGTATATGAACGATACAGTATAATTTTATCTCTTGTAAGCTGAGCAGTTGCATTGACAGTGATTATCACTTTCTTCGCAGTATCATTTTTATCCTGAAGCAATCGTTCAAAAATACGTGAAGAGTCGTTCATATTAAAAAAACTCCCAACATATTGCGGAAAACTGACGTCATTTATCGCTTCGTTACCGTCCGTCATATTCAATCAATTCACGCTCGATCGCATCCCAGCTCTTATTCGTTGGTGCGCTCATCTGGAACCATGAACTTTTCTATATTAACTACAAGGAGGTACTCAATGAATCAGTTGTTGATAGCTCGTAACTACATTACGTCAACATGGAATACTTCCGTAAATTGATGGCAGTTATTGGTCTCAATTCAGTTGCTAGTAAAAAAGTTGACTTTATTTCCAAACTACCGACAGAGATATCTCAACATATCATTCGAATGTTAGATGCTCAAACCCAATTGAACGTGCCTCTTGTCAGCCGAAAATGGCACTCCGTGTGCCAAGGTGACTATTGTATTAGAAGATCTGTTCGCCATCATTTTCGAAAGCAGAAGCGCAATCTTTCGCAAATCACTAAAAAATCTAAAACATCTAATCACATTCATACAAAAGGCAGAACAAGAATTTCACAGTCTCTGGAATTTCAACCAACTATCGGAAACATGCGATTCGTTCAGAATTTCGATGTATCACGTTCGTCCAAAGGGATGATACAGAGCTGAAGCACAAGAATTTCCGTCTGTAACAGAAGCTTAGTAAATAAAAGGATCGTCATGCTCCGATAGATTGGCCGACCAGATTCCATTGTTGTTGAAAAACCGAATATGATATATTTCTTCATGACGATATATTGATTTAATATTGAATGGTTAATAGCGGTTGCCCAAAGTTGTTTTTAACACTTTCCAACAGGCTATTGGTTATATAAATGGACATTTGCTAAAGTATTTTGCAGACGATGCGGCATATAGTACGCAGATGTGAGTTTTCCAACTGATATCTACAGTAGGAACGATAAGTTCATAATCCCTTTGATAAATTATACCAATAAGTATATGACATATATTCATTCATAATATAGATCGACATGAAAAGAATAAACGAAATAAATGTTTCATTGATACCATAGTCCAAACGACCCATCACCGTATTCACGGTAATGTAGTATACACATTACTATTGAGATAACAAGTGAATTCACACGTTTATCAAATGCAAATCTGCAGATCGTATACCTTTTAGCACGAGGACTAGTCTCACGTTCAACGTTGTGCTATGGGCGTATGAAACTTTTCATAAGACAAGAGAAGAGAGAAGTGTTAGTCAATGGACAATTGGTCATAGTCGCTCTTGAATTAGCAGCATAATATATGTTTCACGATCAACAGATTCAAATATTCTTTCCAGATCTGTCAATGAACTTATAGAGTATATGAACGATACAGTATAATTATATCTCTTGTAAGCTGAGCAGTTGCATTGACAGTGATTATCACTTTTTTCGCAGTATCATTTTTATCCTGAAGCAATCGTTCAAAAATACGTGAAGAGTCGTTCATATTAAAAAACTCCCAACATATTGCGGAAAACTGACGTCATTTATCGCTTCGTTACCGTCCGTCATATTCAATCAATTCACGCTCGATCGCATCCCAGCTCTTATTCGTTGGTGCGCTCATCTGGAACCATGAACTTTTCTATATTAACTACAACGAGGTACTCAATGAATCAGTTGTTGATAGCTCGTAACTACATTACGTCAACATGGAATACTTCCGTAAATTGATGTCAGTTATTGGTCTCAATTCAGTTGCTAGTAAAAAAGTTGACTTTATTTCCAAACTACCGACAGAGATATCTCAACATATCATTCGAATGTTAGATGCTCAAACCCAATTGAACGTGGCTCTTGTCAGCCGAAAATGGCACTCCGTGTGCCAAGGTGACTATTGTATTAGAAGATCTGTTCGCCATCATTTTCGAAAGCAGAAGCGCAATCTTTCGCAAATCACTAAAAAATCTAAAACATCTAATCACATTCATACAAAAGGCAGAACAAGAATTTCACAGTCTCTGGAATTTCAACCAACTATCGGAAACATGCGATTCGTTCAGAATTTCGATGTATCACGTTCGTCCAAAGGGATGATACAGAGCTCAAGCACAAGAATTTCCGTCTGTAACAGAAGCTTAGTAAATAAAAGGATCGTCATGCTCCGATAGATTGGCCGACCAGATTCCATTGTTGTTGAAAAACCGAATATGATATATTTCTTCATGACGATATATTGATTTAATATTGAATGGTTAATAGCGGTTGCCCAAAGTTGTTTTTAACACTTTCCAACAGGCTATTGGTTATATAAATGGACATTTGCTAAAGTATTTTGCAGACGATGCGGCATATAGTACGCAGATGTGAGTTTTCCAACTGATATCTACAGTAGGAACGATAAGTTCATAATCCCTTTGATAAATTATACCAATAAGTATATGACATATATTCATTCATAATATAGATCGACATGAAAAGAATAAACGAAATAAATGTTTCATTGATACCATAGTCCAAACGACCCATCACCGTATTCACGGTAATGTAGTATACACATTACTATTGAGATAACAAGTGAATTCACACGTTTATCAAATGCAAATCTGCAGATCGTATACCTTTTAGCACGAGGACTAGTCTCACGTTCAACGTTGCGCTATGGGCGTATGAAACTTTTCATAAGACAAGACAAGAGAGAAGTGTTAGTCAATGGACAATTGGTCATAGTCGCTCTTGAATTAGCAGCGTAATATATGTTTCACGATCAACAGATTCAAATATTCGCAAATCACTAAAAAATCTAAAACATGTAATCTCATTTATACAAAAGGCAGAACAAGAATTTATCAGTCTCTGGAATTTCAACCATCTTTCGGAAACATGCGATTCGTTCAGAATTTCGATGTATTACGTTCGTCCAAAGGGATGATACAGAGCTCAAGCACAAGAATTTCCTTCTGTAACAGAAGCTCAGTAAATAAAAGGATCGTCATGCTCCGATAGATTGGCCGACCAGATTCCATTGTTGTTGAAAAACCGAATATGATATATTTCTTCATGACGATATATTGATTTAATATTGAATGGTCAAGAGCGGTTGCCCAAAGCTATTTTTAACACTTTCCAACAGGCAATTCGTTATATAAATCGACATTAGCTAAAGTATTTTGCAGACGATGCGGCATATAGTACGCAGATGTGAGTTTTCCAACTGATATCTACAGTAGGAACGATAAGTTCATAATCCCTTTGATAAATGATACCAATAAGTATATGACATATATTCATTCATAATATAGATCGACATGAAAAGAACAAACGAAATAAATGTTTTATTGATACCATAGTCCAAACGACCCATCACCGTATTCGCGGTAATGTAGTATACACATTACTATTGAGATAACAACTGAATTCACACGTTTATCAAATGCCAACCTGCAGATCGTATACCTTTTAGCACGAGGACTAGTCTCACGTTCAACGTTGCGCTATGGGCGTATGAAACTTTTCATAAGACAAGAGAAGAGAGAAGTGTTAGTCAATCGACAATTGGTCATAGTCGCTCTTGAATTAGCAGCATAATATATGTTTCACGATCAACAGATTCAAATATTCTTTCCAGATCTGTCAATGAACTTATAGAGTATATGAACGATACAGTATAATTTTATCTCTTGTAAGCTGAGCAGTTGCATTGACAGTGATTATCACTTTTTTCGCAGTATCATTTTTATACTGAAGCAATCGTTCAAAAATACGTGAAGAGTCGTTCATATTAAAAAACTCCCAACATATTGCGGAAAACTGACGTCATTTATCGCTTCGTTACCGTCCGTCATATTCAATCAATTCACGCTCGATCGCATCCCAGCTCTTATTCGTTGGTGCGCTCATCTGGAACCATGAACTTTTCTATATTAACTACAACGAGGTACTCAATGAATCAGTTGTTGATAGCTCGTAACTACATTACGTCAACATGGAATACTTCCGTAAATTGATGTCAGTTATTGGTCTCAATTCAGTTGCTAGTAAAAAAGTTGACTTTATTTCCAAACTACCGACAGAGATATCTCAACATATCATTCGAATGTTAGATGCTCAAACCCAATTGAACGTGGCTCTTGTCAGCCGAAAATGGCACTCCGTGTGCCAAGGTGACTATTGTATTAGAAGATCTGTTCGCCATCATTTTCGAAAGCAGAAGCGCAATCTTTCGCAAATCACTAAAAAATCTAAAACATCTAATCACATTCATACAAAAGGCAGAACAAGAATTTCACAGTCTCTGGAATTTCAACCAACTATCGGAAACATGCGATTCGTTCAGAATTTCGATGTATCACGTTCGTCCAAAGGGATGATACAGAGCTCAAGCACAAGAATTTCCGTCTGTAACAGAAGCTCAGTAAATAAAAGGATCGTCATGCTCCGATAGATTGGCCGACCAGATTCCATTGTTGTTGAAAAACCGAATATGATATATTTCTTCATGACGATATATTGATTTAATATTGAATGGTTAATAGCGGTTGCCCAAAGTTGTTTTTAACACTTTCCAACAGGCTATTGGTTATATAAATGGACATTTGCTAAAGTATTTTGCAGACGATGCGGCATATAGTACGCAGATGTGAGTTTTCCAACTGATATCTACAGTAGGAACGATAAGTTCATAATCCCTTTGATAAATTATACCAATAAGTATATGACATATATTCATTCATAATATAGATCGACATGAAAAGAATAAACGAAATAAATGTTTCATTGATACCATAGTCCAAACGACCCATCACCGTATTCACGGTAATGTAGTATACACATTACTATTGAGATAACAAGTGAATTCACACGTTTATCAAATGCAAATCTGCAGATCGTATACCTTTTAGCACGAGGACTAGTCTCACGTTCAACGTTGTGCTATGGGCGTATGAAACTTTTCATAAGACAAGAGAAGAGAGAAGTGTTAGTCAATGGACAATTGGTCATAGTCGCTCTTGAATTAGCAGCATAATATATGTTTCACGATCAACAGATTCAAATATTCTTTCCAGATCTGTCAATGAACTTATAGAGTATATGAACGATACAGTATAATTTTATCTCTTGTAAGCTGAGCAGTTGCATTGACAGTGATTATCACTTTTTTCGCAGTATCATTTTTATCCTGAAGCAATCGTTCAAAAATACGTGAAGAGTCGTTCATATTAAAAAACTCCCAACATATTGCGGAAAACTGACGTCATTTATCGCTTCGTTACCGTCCGTCATATTCAATCAATTCACGCTCGATAGCATCCCAGCTCTTATACGTTGGTGCGCTCATCTGGAACCATGAACTTTTCTATATTAACTACAACGAGGTACTTATTGAATCAGTTGTTGATAGCTCGTAACTACATTACGTCAACATGGAATACTTCCGTAAATTGATGTCAGTTATTGGTCTCAATTCAGTTGCTAGTAAAAAAGTTGACTTTATTTCCAAACTACCGACAGAGATATCTCAACATATCATTCGAATGTTAGATGCTCAAACCCAATTGAACGTGGCTCTTGTCAGCCGAAAATGGCACTCCGTGTGCCAAGGTGACTATTGTATTAGAAGATCTGTTCGCCATCATTTTCGAAAGCAGAAGCGCAATCTTTCGCAAATCACTAAAAAATCTAAAACATCTAATCACATTCATACAAAAGGCAGAACAAGAATTTCACAGTCTCTGGAATTTCAACCAACTATCGGAAACATGCGATTCGTTCAGAATTTCGATGTATCACGTTCGTCCAAAGGGATGATACAGAGCTCAAGCACAAGAATTTCCGTCTGTAACAGAAGCTCAGTAAATAAAAGGATCGTCATGCTCCGATAGATTGGCCGACCAGATTCCATTGTTGTTGAAAAACCGAATATGATATATTTCTTCATGACGATATATTGATTTAATATTGAATGGTTAATAGCGGTTGCCCAAAGTTGTTTTTAACACTTTCCAACAGGCTATTGGTTATATAAATGGACATTTGCTAAAGTATTTTGCAGACGATGCGGCATATAGTACGCAGATGTGAGTTTTCCAACTGATATCTACAGTAGGAACGATAAGTTCATAATCCCTTTGATAAATTATACCAATAAGTATATGACACATATTCATTCATAATATAGATCGACATGAAAAGAACAAACGAAATAAATGTTTTATTGATACCATAGTCCAAACGACCCATCACCGTATTCGCGGTAATGTAGTATACACATTACTATTGAGATAACAACTGAATTCACACGTTTATCAAATGCCAACCTGCAGATCGTATACCATTTAGCACGAGGACTAGTCTCACGTTCAACGTTGGGCTATGGGCGTATGAAACTTTTCATAAGACAAGAGAAGAGAGAAGTGTTAGTCAATGGACAATTGGTCATAGTCGCTCTTGAATTAGCAGCATAATATATGTTTCACGATCAACAGATTCAAATATTCTTTCCAGATCTGTCAATGAACTTTGTGACGTATTTTTCGTGAGCATAATCGGTAACAAATAAAATCAAATTTTTATTCGGGAACTGCATCACGATACGGTCACCTTCGGCCGTCCACTCTCGTTCGCGCATCCGCAAACCCGGTGGGCGCCAGTTAATTTTTATTTCACCGGTATTAACTAACCGGTATGCCCGAGGAATCGAGTTGATCAGGCTCAATTCCAATCAAAATCGAAAGCCCGGAGCAAAAGCTATCGATCGAGAACAAATTCAGAGAAAACGGTAGCTTAGTTAATTTTTGGGGTCGCGTAAAATTAACAAACGCAACTGGATGCGCTTGCGAGAACGAACGGTTGCGGAAATGCACGGCCGCTCAGTCTGCTAGGTTGTGGTAAAGAGGGTCGAGGTATGACCCAGTAAATAGCTTTCTTTTAGCGAGATCTCAAACAACGAGAACAACTTCAATATTCTTTAAACAAAAGTTCGAGAGCGAATACAATAAATTGTATTACGGAATTATTTTACGAGAGCCTGCGTGAAGCGTCGAAATCGTTAACGGTAACGGCGAGTTGCAAAGCCACGCGCACGTACGCCAAACTCAACGGTAGCTGCACGAATATTCAGTCACCCGAGATCTCTAATCGAAGCGATCGATTAACTAATTAATTAAACGGGAAGACTCACCGAAAATCCTTTTACGGGTCCCAGGGGCGAGAACTATAACCCAAAGGATCCACGAGAACAGTGAATGCACTAACTGCACTTCACAACGAACGAGAACACGAGTTTTATTTAAATATAAAATAAAATTCACGAAAGCACGGGAACTCGTAGCGTACGTTGTACGCTATACATGCGAAGTCCGTGAACGACGCGAAGACGCGCGCGAGAGCGACAGAAAAACTGTCAACACGGGAGCTTGTTCAAGACTCGAGGCACCTCGGCGGTGTCCCGAGAAAGACTGATTGTCTCCAGCAATCATCGAAATCTCGTCATAATAATTATGAATCCCTCCCAAAATCCCTTACTCGAGAACTACTGCCCTCTCCCTCGAATCACCTCTTAACTATATCGGGAACGCAAATCATGCCGGTAACATTTTCGAAATCTATACGATCGCCTCCCTTGAAGCTTCGCGCGAGAACGGGCCTAATCAGCACACTTATGCGCTACACTGCAACAGGATGGTCCATCCTTTGCAAAAAACCAACAAAACTCCACCCGTTCTCTAGCGCAATACATATTCTCAATAGGGCGCCGGATTTACACCGGTCTACAACTAATCGCAAGACTCGTTCGGTGACTCTTGTCTGCCGGGCTGCTCGTTTCTTTGAGCTCTCATCCTCGCGACAGATTTGAGTGCACCGATCTACCGAAACTTTACAACAACAATAACAAAACATAAGAATTAGAATTCTTAGCTAACCGAGAACGTAAATTCGAGGGAAAGCAGCTCGAAAACGCCGAAAAATAGCGAGTAACGATAACACAAGCCCTTGTGATCGTGATTTAAAAAAAATCACGTCACAACTTATAGAGTATATGAACGATACAGTATAATTTTATCTCTTGTAAGCTGAGCAGTTGCATTGAGAGTGATTATGACTTTTTTCGCAGTATCATTTTTATCCTGAAGCAATCGTTCAAAAATACGTGAAGAGTCGTTTATATTAAAAAACTCCCGACATATTGCGGAAAACTGACGTCATTTATCGCTTCGTTACCGTCCGTCATATTCAATCAATTCACGCTCGATCGCATCCCAGCTCTTATTCGTTGGTGCGCTCATCTGGAAACATGAACTTTTCTATATTAACTACAACGAGGTACTCAATGAATCAGTTGTTGATAGCTCGTAACTACATTACGTCAACATGGAATACTTCCGTAAATTGATGTCAGTTATTGGTCTCAATTCAGTTGCTAGTAAAAAAGTTGACTTTATTTCCAAACTACCGACAGAGATATCTCAACATATCATTCGAATGTTAGATGCTCAAACCCAATTGAACGTGGCTCTTGTCAGCCGAAAATGGCACTCCGTGTGCCAAGGTGACTATTGTATTAGAAGATCTGTTCGCCATCATTTTCGAAAGCAGAAGCGCAATCTTTCGCAAATCACTAAAAAATCTAAAACATCTAATCACATTCATACAAAAGGCAGAACAAGAATTTCACAGTCTCTGGAATTTCAACCAACTATCGGAAACATGCGATTCGTTCAGAATTTCGATGTATCACGTTCGTCCAAAGGGATGATACAGAGCTCAAGCACAAGAATTTCCGTCTGTAACAGAAGCTCAGTAAATAAAAGGATCGTCATGCTCCGATAGATTGGCCGACCAGATTCCATTGTTGTTGAAAAACCGAATATGATATATTTCTTCATGACGATATATTGATTTAATATTGAATGGTTAATAGCGGTTGCCCAAAGTTGTTTTTAACACTTTCCAACAGGCTATTGGTTATATAAATGGACATTTGCTAAAGTATTTTGCAGACGATGCGGCATGTAGTACGCAGATGTGAGTTTTCCAACTGATATCTACAGTAGGAACGATAAGTTCATAATCCCTTTGATAAATTATACCAATAAGTATATGACATATATTCATTCATAATATAGGTCGACATGAAAAGAACAAACGAAATAAATGTTTCATTGATACCATAGTCCAAACGACCCATCACCTTATTCACGGTAATGTAGTATACACATTACTATTGAGATAACAAGTGAATTCACATGTTTATCAAATGCAAATCTGCAGATCGTATACCTTTTAGCACGAGGACTAGTCTCACGTTCAACGTTGCGCTATGGGCGTATGAAACTTTTCATAAGACAAGAGAAGAGAGAAGTGTTAGTCAATGGACAATTGGTCATAGTCGCTCTTGAATTAGCAGCATAATATATGTTTCACGATCAACAGATTCAAATATTCTTTCCAGATCTGTCAATGAACTTATAGAGTATATGAACGATACAGTATAATTTTATCTCTTGTAAGCTGAGCAGTTGCATTGACAGTGATTATCACTTTTTTCGCAGTATCATTTTTATACTGAAGCAATCGTTCAAAAATACGTGAAGAGTCGTTCATATTAAAAAACTCCCAACATATTGCGGAAAACTGACGTCATTTATCGCTTCGTTACCGTCCGTCATATTCAATCAATTCACGCTCGATCGCATCCCAGCTCTTATTCGTTGGTGCGCTCATCTGGAACCATGAACTTTTCTATATTAACTACAACGAGGTACTCAATGAATCAGTTGTTGATAGCTCGTAACTACATTACGTCAACATGGAATACTTCCGTAAATTGATGTCAGTTATTGGTCTCAATTCAGTTGCTAGTAAAAAAGTTGACTTTATTTCCAAACTACCGACAGAGATATCTCAACATATCATTCGAATGTTAGATGCTCAAACCCAATTGAACGTGGCTCTTGTCAGCCGAAAATGGCACTCCGTGTGCCAAGGTGACTATTGTATTAGAAGATCTGTTCGCCATCATTTTCGAAAGCAGAAGCGCAATCTTTCGCAAATCACTAAAAAATCTAAAACATCTAATCACATTCATACAAAAGGCAGAACAAGAATTTCACAGTCTCTGGAATTTCAACCAACTATCGGAAACATGCGATTCGTTCAGAATTTCGATGTATCACGTTCGTCCAAAGGGATGATACAGAGCTCAAGCACAAGAATTTCCGTCTGTAACATAAGCTCGGTAAACAAAAGGATCGTCATGCTCCGATAGATTGGCCGAACAGATTCCATTGTTGTTGAAAAACCGAATATGATATATTTCTTCATGAGGATATATTGATTTAATATTGAATGGTCAAGAGCGGTTGCCCAAAGCTATTTTTAACACTTTCCAACAGGCAATTGGTTATATAAATGGACATTTGCTAAAGTATTTTGCAGACGATGCGGCATATAGTACGCAGATGTGAGTTTTCCAACTGATATCTACAGTAGGAACGATAAGTTCATAATCCCTTTGATAAATTATACCAATAAGTATATGACATATATTCATTCATAATATAGATCGACATGAAAAGAATAAACGAAATAAATGTTTCATTGATACCATAGTCCAAACGACCTATCACCGTATTTACGGTAATGTAGTATACACATTACTATTGAGATAACAAGTGAATTCACACGTTTATCAAATGCAAATCTGCAGATCGTATACCTTTTAGCACGAGGACTAGTCTCACGTTCAACGTTGCGCTATGGGCGTATGAAACTTTTCATAAGACAAGAGAAGAGAGAAGTGTTAGTCAATGGACAATTGGTCATAGTCGCTCTTGAATTAGCAGCGTAATATATGTTTCACGATCAACAGATTCAAATATTCGCAAATCACTAAAAAATCTAAAACATGTAATCTCATTTATACAAAAGGCAGAACAAGAATTTATCAGTCTCTGGAATTTCAACCATCTTTCGGAAACATGCGATTCGTTCAGAATTTCGATGTATTACGTTCGTCCAAAGGGATGATACAGAGCTCAAGCACAAGAATTTCCTTCTGTAACAGAAGCTCAGTAAATAAAAGGATCGTCATGCTCCGATAGATTGGCCGACCAGATTCCATTGTTGTTGAAAAACCGAATATGATATATTTCTTCATGACGATATATTGATTTAATATTGAATGGTCAAGAGCGGTTGCCCAAAGCTATTTTTAACACTTTCCAACAGGCAATTCGTTATATAAATCGACATTAGCTAAAGTATTTTGCAGACGATGCGGCATATAGTACGCAGATGTGAGTTTTCCAACTGATATCTACAGTAGGAACGATAAGTTCATAATCCCTTTGATAAATGATACCAATAAGTATATGACATATATTCATTCATAATATAGATCGACATGAAAAGAACAAACGAAATAAATGTTTTATTGATACCATAGTCCAAACGACCCATCACCGTATTCGCGGTAATGTAGTATACACATTACTATTGAGATAACAACTGAATTCACACGTTTATCAAATGCCAACCTGCAGATCGTATACCTTTTAGCACGAGGACTAGTCTCACGTTCAACGTTGCGCTATGGGCGTATGAAACTTTTCATAAGACAAGAGAAGAGAGAAGTGTTAGTCAATGGACAATTGGTCATAGTCGCTCTTGAATTAGCAGCATAATATATGTTTCACGATCAACAGATTCAAATATTCTTTCCAGATCTGTCAATGAACTTATAGAGTATATGAACGATACAGTATAATTTTATCTCTTGTAAGCTGAGCAGTTGCATTGACAGTGATTATCACTTTTTTCGCAGTATCATTTTTATACTGAAGCAATCGTTCAAAAATACGTGAAGAGTCGTTCATATTAAAAAACTCCCAACATATTGCGGAAAACTGACGTCATTTATCGCTTCGTTAGCGTCCGTCATATTCAACCAATACACGCTCGATCGCATCCCAGCTCTTATTCGTTGGTGCGCTCATCTGGAACCATGAACTTTTCTATATTAACTACAACGAGGTACTCAATGAATCAGTTGTTGATAGCTCGTAACTACATTACGTCAACATGGAATACTTCCGTAAATTGATGTCAGTTATTGGTCTCAATTCAGTTGCTAGTAAAAAAGTTGACTTTATTTCCAAACTACCGACAGAGATATCTCAACATATCATTCGAATGTTAGATGCTCAAACCCAATTGAACGTGGCTCTTGTCAGCCGAAAATGGCACTCCGTGTGCCAAGGTGACTATTGTATTAGAAGATCTGTTCGCCATCATTTTCGAAAGCAGAAGCGCAATCTTTCGCAAATCACTAAAAAATCTAAAACATCTAATCACATTCATACAAAAGGCAGAACAAGAATTTCACAGTCTCTGGAATTTCAACCAACTATCGGAAACATGCGATTCGTTCAGAATTTCGATGTATCACGTTCGTCCAAAGGGATGATACAGAGCTGAAGCACAAGAATTTCCGTCTGTAACAGAAGCTTAGTAAATAAAAGGATCGTCATGCTCCGATAGATTGGCCGACCAGATTCCATTGTTGTTGAAAAACCGAATATGATATATTTCTTCATGACGATATATTGATTTAATATTGAATGGTTAATAGCGGTTGCCCAAAGTTGTTTTTAACACTTTCCAACAGGCTATTGGTTATATAAATGGACATTTGCTAAAGTATTTTGCAGACGATGCGGCATATAGTACGCAGATGTGAGTTTTCCAACTGATATCTACAGTAGGAACGATAAGTTCATAATCCCTTTGATAAATTATACCAATAAGTATATGACATATATTCATTCATAATATAGATCGACATGAAAAGAATAAACGAAATAAATGTTTCATTGATACCATAGTCCAAACGACCCATCACCGTATTTACGGTAATGTAGTATACACATTACTATTGAGATAACAAGTGAATTCACACGTTTATCAAATGCAAATCTGCAGATCGTATACCTTTTAGCACGAGGACTAGTCTCACGTTCAACGTTGCGCTATGGGCGTATGAAACTTTTCATAAGACAAGAGAAGAGAGAAGTGTTAGTCAATGGACAATTGGTCATAGTCGCTCTTGAATTAGCAGCGTAATATATGTTTCACGATCAACAGATTCAAATATTCGCAAATCACTAAAAAATCTAAAACATGTAATCTCATTTATACAAAAGGCAGAACAAGAATTTATCAGTCTCTGGAATTTCAACCATCTTTCGGAAACATGCGATTCGTTCAGAATTTCGATGTATTACGTTCGTCCAAAGGGATGATACAGAGCTCAAGCACAAGAATTTCCTTCTGTAACAGAAGCTCAGTAAATAAAAGGATCGTCATGCTCCGATAGATTGGCCGACCAGATTCCATTGTTGTTGAAAAACCGAATATGATATATTTCTTCATGACGATATATTGATTTAATATTGAATGGTCAAGAGCGGTTGCCCAAAGCTATTTTTAACACTTTCCAACAGGCAATTCGTTATATAAATCGACATTAGCTAAAGTATTTTGCAGACGATGCGGCATATAGTACGCAGATGTGAGTTTTCCAACTGATATCTACAGTAGGAACGATAAGTTCATAATCCCTTTGATAAATGATACCAATAAGTATATGACATATATTCATTCATAATATAGATCGACATGAAAAGAACAAACGAAATAAATGTTTTATTGATACCATAGTCCAAACGACCCATCACCGTATTCGCGGTAATGTAGTATACACATTACTATTGAGATAACAACTGAATTCACACGTTTATCAAATGCCAACCTGCAGATCGTATACCTTTTAGCGCGAGGACTAGTCTCACGTTCAACGTTGCGCTATGGGCGTATGAAACTTTTCATAAGACAAGAGAAGAGAGAAGTGTTAGTCAATGGACAATTGGTCATAGTCGCTCTTGAATTAGCAGCATAATATATGTTTCACGATCAACAGATTCAAATATTCTTTCCAGATCTGTCAATGAACTTATAGAGTATATGAACGATACAGTATAATTTTATCTCTTGTAAGCTGAGCAGTTGCATTGACAGTGATTATCACTTTTTTCGCAGTATCATTTTTATACTGAAGCAATCGTTCAAAAATACGTGAAGAGTCGTTCATATTAAAAAACTCCCAACATATTGCGGAAAACTGACGTCATTTATCGCTTCGTTAGCGTCCGTCATATTCAATCAATTCACGCTCGATCGCATCCCAGCTCTTATTCGTTGGTGCGCTCATCTGGAACCATGAACTTTTCTATATTAACTACAACGAGGTACTCAATGAATCAGTTGTTGATAGCTCGTAACTACATTACGTCAACATGGAATACTTCCGTAAATTGATGTCAGTTATTGGTCTCAATTCAGTTGCTAGTAAAAAAGTTGACTTTATTTCCAAACTACCGACAGAGATATCTCAACATATCATTCGAATGTTAGATGCTCAAACCCAATTGAACGTGGCTCTTGTCAGCCGAAAATGGCACTCCGTGTGCCAAGGTGACTATTGTATTAGAAGATCTGTTCGCCATCATTTTCGAAAGCAGAAGCGCAATCTTTCGCAAATCACTAAAAAATCTACAACATCTAATCACATTCATACAAAAGGCAGAACAAGAATTTCACAGTCTCTGGAATTTCAACCGACTATCGGAAACATGCGATTCGTTCAGAATTTCGATGTATCACGTTCGTCCAAAGGGATGATACAGAGCTGAAGCACAAGAATTTCCGTCTGTAACAGAAGCTTAGTAAATAAAAGGATCGTCATGCTCCGATAGATTGGCCGACCAGATTCCATTGTTGTTGAAAAACCGAATATGATATATTTCTTCATGACGATATATTGATTTAATATTGAATGGTTAATAGCGGTTGCCCAAAGTTGTTTTTAACACTTTCCAACAGGCTATTGGTTATATAAATGGACATTTGCTAAAGTATTTTGCAGACGATGCGGCATATAGTACGCAGATGTGAGTTTTCCAACTGATATCTACAGTAGGAACGATAAGTTCATAATCCCTTTGATAAATTATACCAATAAGTATATGACATATATTCATTCATAATATAGATCGACATGAAAAGAATAAACGAAATAAATGTTTCATTGATACCATAGTCCAAACGACCCATCACCGTATTTACGGTAATGTAGTATACACATTACTATTGAGATAACAAGTGAATTCACACGTTTATCAAATGCAAATCTGCAGATCGTATACCTTTTAGCACGAGGACTAGTCTCACGTTCAACGTTGCGCTATGGGCGTATGAAACTTTTCATAAGACAAGAGAAGAGAGAAGTGTTAGTCAATGGACAATTGGTCATAGTCGCTCTTGAATTAGCAGCGTAATATATGTTTCACGATCAACAGATTCAAATATTCGCAAATCACTAAAAAATCTAAAACATGTAATCTCATTTATACAAAAGGCAGAACAAGAATTTATCAGTCTCTGGAATTTCAACCATCTTTCGGAAACATGCGATTCGTTCAGAATTTCGATGTATTACGTTCGTCCAAAGGGATGATACAGAGCTCAAGCACAAGAATTTCCTTCTGTAACAGAAGCTCAGTAAATAAAAGGATCGTCATGCTCCGATAGATTGGCCGACCAGATTCCATTGTTGTTGAAAAACCGAATATGATATATTTCTTCATGACGATATATTGATTTAATATTGAATGGTCAAGAGCGGTTGCCCAAAGCTATTTTTAACACTTTCCAACAGGCAATTCGTTATATAAATCGACATTAGCTAAAGTATTTTGCAGACGATGCGGCATATAGTACGCAGATGTGAGTTTTCCAACTGATATCTACAGTAGGAACGATAAGTTCATAATCCCTTTGATAAATGATACCAATAAGTATATGACATATATTCATTCATAATATAGATTGACATGAAAAGAACAAACGAAATAAATGTTTTATTGATACCATAGTCCAAACGACCCATCACCGTATTCGCGGTAATGTAGTATACACATTACTATTGAGATAACAACTGAATTCACACGTTTATCAAATGCCAACCTGCAGATCGTATACCTTTTAGCGCGAGGACTAGTCTCACGTTCAACGTTGCGCTATGGGCGTATGAAACTTTTCATAAGACAAGAGAAGAGAGAAGTGTTAGTCAATGGACAATTGGTCATAGTCGCTCTTGAATTAGCAGCATAATATATGTTTCACGATCAACAGATTCAAATATTCTTTCCAGATCTGTCAATGAACTTATAGAGTATATGAACGATACAGTATAATTTTATCTCTTGTAAGCTGAGCAGTTGCATTGACAGTGATTATCACTTTTTTCGCAGTATCATTTTTATACTGAAGCAATCGTTCAAAAATACGTGAAGAGTCGTTCATATTAAAAAACTCCCAACATATTGCGGAAAACTGACGTCATTTATCGCTTCGTTACCGTCCGTCATATTCAATCAATTCACGCTCGATCGCATCCCAGCTCTTATTCGTTGGTGCGCTCATCTGGAACCATGAACTTTTCTATATTAACTACAACGAGGTACTCAATGAATCAGTTGTTGATAGCTCGTAACTACATTACGTCAACATGGAATACTTCCGTAAATTGATGTCAGTTATTGGTCTCAATTCAGTTGCTAGTAAAAAAGTTGACTTTATTTCCAAACTACCGACAGAGATATCTCAACATATCATTCGAATGTTAGATGCTCAAACCCAATTGAACGTGGCTCTTGTCAGCCGAAAATGGCACTCCGTGTGCCAAGGTGACTATTGTATTAGAAGATCTGTTCGCCATCATTTTCGAAAGCAGAAGCGCAATCTTTCGCAAATCACTAAAAAATCTAAAACATCTAATCGCATTCATACAAAAGGCAGAACAAGAATTTCACAGTCTCTGGAATTTCAACCAACTATCGGAAACATGCGATTCGTTCAGAATTTCGATGTATCACGTTCGTCCAAAGGGATGATACAGAGCTGAAGCACAAGAATTTCCGTCTGTAACAGAAGCTTAGTAAATAAAAGGATCGTCATGCTCCGATAGATTGGCCGACCAGATTCCATTGTTGTTGAAAAACCGAATATGATATATTTCTTCATGACGATATATTGATTTAATATTGAATGGTTAATAGCGGTTGCCCAAAGTTGTTTTTAACACTTTCCAACAGGCTATTGGTTATATAAATGGACATTTGCTAAAGTATTTTGCAGACGATGCGGCATATAGTACGCAGATGTGAGTTTTCCAACTGATATCTACAGTAGGAACGATAAGTTCATAATCCCTTTGATAAATTATACCAATAAGTATATGACATATATTCATTCATAATATAGATCGACATGAAAAGAATAAACGAAATAAATGTTTCATTGATACCATAGTCCAAACGACCCATCACCGTATTTACGGTAATGTAGTATACACATTACTATTGAGATAACAAGTGAATTCACACGTTTATCAAATGCAAATCTGCAGATCGTATACCTTTTAGCACGAGGACTAGTCTCACGTTCAACGTTGCGCTATGGGCGTATGAAACTTTTCATAAGACAAGAGAAGAGAGAAGTGTTAGTCAATGGACAATTGGTCATAGTCGCTCTTGAATTAGCAGCGTAATATATGTTTCACGATCAACAGATTCAAATATTCGCAAATCACTAAAAAATCTAAAACATGTAATCTCATTTATACAAAAGGCAGAACAAGAATTTATCAGTCTCTGGAATTTCAACCATCTTTCGGAAACATGCGATTCGTTCACAATTTCGATGTATTACGTTCGTCCAAAGGGATGATACAGAGCTCAAGCACAAGAATTTCCTTCTGTAACAGAAGCTCAGTAAATAAAAGGATCGTCATGCTCCGATAGATTGGCCGACCAGATTCCATTGTTGTTGAAAAACCGAATATGATATATTTCTTCATGACGATATATTGATTTAATATTGAATGGTCAAGAGCGGTTGCCCAAAGCTATTTTTAACACTTTCCAACAGGCAATTCGTTATATAAATCGACATTAGCTAAAGTATTTTGCAGACGATGCGGCATATAGTACGCAGATGTGAGTTTTCCAACTGATATCTACAGTAGGAACGATAAGTTCATAATCCCTTTGATAAATGATACCAATAAGTATATGACATATATTCATTCATAATATAGATCGACATGAAAAGAACAAACGAAATAAATGTTTTATTGATACCATAGTCCAAACGACCCATCACCGTATTCGCGGTAATGTAGTATACACATTACTATTGAGATAACAACTGAATTCACACGTTTATCAAATGCCAACCTGCAGATCGTATACCTTTTAGCACGAGGACTGGTCTCACGTTCAACGTTGCGCTATGGGCGTATGAAACTTTTCATAAGACAAGAGAAGAGAGAAGTGTTAGTCAATGGACAATTGGTCATAGTCGCTCTTGAATTAGCAGCATAATATATGTTTCACGATCAACAGATTCAAATATTCTTTCCAGATCTGTCAATGAACTTATAGAGTATATGAACGATACAGTATAATTTTATCTCTTGTAAGCTGAGCAGTTGCATTGACAGTGATTATCACTTTTTTCGCAGTATCATTTTTATACTGAAGCAATCGTTCAAAAATACGTGAAGAGTCGTTCATATTAAAAAACTCCCAACATATTGCGGAAAACTGACGTCATTTATCGCTTCGTTACCGTCCGTCATATTCAATCAATTCACGCTCGATCGCATCCCAGCTCTTATTCGTTGGTGCGCTCATCTGGAACCATGAACTTTTCTATATTAACTACAACGAGGTACTCAATGAATCAGTTGTTGATAGCTCGTAACTACATTACGTCAACATGGAATACTTCCGTAAATTGATGTCAGTTATTGGTCTCAATTCAGTTGCTAGTAAAAAAGTTGACTTTATTTCCAAACTACCGACAGAGATATCTCAACATATCATTCGAATGTTAGATGCTCAAACCCAATTGAACGTGGCTCTTGTCAGCCGAAAATGGCACTCCGTGTGCCAAGGTGACTATTGTATTAGAAGATCTGTTCGCCATCATTTTCGAAAGCAGAAGCGCAATCTTTCGCAAATCACTAAAAAATCTAAAACATCTAATCGCATTCATACAAAAGGCAGAACAAGAATTTCACAGTCTCTGGAATTTCAACCAACTATCGGAAACATGCGATTCGTTCAGAATTTCGATGTATCACGTTCGTCCAAAGGGATGATACAGAGCTGAAGCACAAGAATTTCCGTCTGTAACAGAAGCTTAGTAAATAAAAGGATCGTCATGCTCCGATAGATTGGCCGACCAGATTCCATTGTTGTTGAAAAACCGAATATGATATATTTCTTCATGACGATATATTGATTTAATATTGAATGGTTAATAGCGGTTGCCCAAAGTTGTTTTTAACACTTTCCAACAGGCTATTGGTTATATAAATGGACATTTGCTAAAGTATTTTGCAGACGATGCGGCATATAGTACGCAGATGTGAGTTTTCCAACTGATATCTACAGTAGGAACGATAAGTTCATAATCCCTTTGATAAATTATACCAATAAGTATATGACATATATTCATTCATAATATAGATCGACATGAAAAGAATAAACGAAATAAATGTTTCATTGATACCATAGTCCAAACGACCCATCACCGTATTTACGGTAATGTAGTATACACATTACTATTGAGATAACAAGTGAATTCACACGTTTATCAAATGCAAATCTGCAGATCGTATACCTTTTAGCACGAGGACTAGTCTCACGTTCAACGTTGCGCTATGGGCGTATGAAACTTTTCATAAGACAAGAGAAGAGAGAAGTGTTAGTCAATGGACAATTGGTCATAGTCGCTCTTGAATTAGCAGCGTAATATATGTTTCACGATCAACAGATTCAAATATTCGCAAATCACTAAAAAATCTAAAACATGTAATCTCATTTATACAAAAGGCAGAACAAGAATTTATCAGTCTCTGGAATTTCAACCATCTTTCGGAAACATGCGATTCGTTCACAATTTCGATGTATTACGTTCGTCCAAAGGGATGATACAGAGCTCAAGCACAAGAATTTCCTTCTGTAACAGAAGCTCAGTAAATAAAAGGATCGTCATGCTCCGATAGATTGGCCGACCAGATTCCATTGTTGTTGAAAAACCGAATATGATATATTTCTTCATGACGATATATTGATTTAATATTGAATGGTCAAGAGCGGTTGCCCAAAGCTATTTTTAACACTTTCCAACAGGCAATTCGTTATATAAATCGACATTAGCTAAAGTATTTTGCAGACGATGCGGCATATAGTACGCAGATGTGAGTTTTCCAACTGATATCTACAGTAGGAACGATAAGTTCATAATCCCTTTGATAAATGATACCAATAAGTATATGACATATATTCATTCATAATATAGATCGACATGAAAAGAACAAACGAAATAAATGTTTTATTGATACCATAGTCCAAACGACCCATCACCGTATTCGCGGTAATGTAGTATACACATTACTATTGAGATAACAACTGAATTCACACGTTTATCAAATGCCAACCTGCAGATCGTATACCTTTTAGCGCGAGGACTAGTCTCACGTTCAACGTTGCGCTATGGGCGTATGAAACTTTTCATAAGACAAGAGAAGAGAGAAGTGTTAGTCAATGGACAATTGGTCATAGTCGCTCTTGAATTAGCAGCATAATATATGTTTCACGATCAACAGATTCAAATATTCTTTCCAGATCTGTCAATGAACTTATAGAGTATATGAACGATACAGTATAATTTTATCTCTTGTAAGCTGAGCAGTTGCATTGACAGTGATTATCACTTTTTTCGCAGTATCATTTTTATACTGAAGCAATCGTTCAAAAATACGTGAAGAGTCGTTCATATTAAAAAACTCCCAACATATTGCGGAAAACTGACGTCATTTATCGCTTCGTTACCGTCCGTCATATTCAATCAATTCACGCTCGATCGCATCCCAGCTCTTATTCGTTGGTGCGCTCATCTGGAACCATGAACTTTTCTATATTAACTACAACGAGGTACTCAATGAATCAGTTGTTGATAGCTCGTAACTACATTACGTCAACATGGAATACTTCCGTAAATTGATGTCAGTTATTGGTCTCAATTCAGTTGCTAGTAAAAAAGTTGACTTTATTTCCAAACTACCGACAGAGATATCTCAACATATCATTCGAATGTTAGATGCTCAAACCCAATTGAACGTGGCTCTTGTCAGCCGAAAATGGCACTCCGTGTGCCAAGGTGACTATTGTATTAGAAGATCTGTTCGCCATCATTTTCGAAAGCAGAAGCGCAATCTTTCGCAAATCACTAAAAAATCTAAAACATCTAATCACATTCATACAAAAGGCAGAACAAGAATTTCACAGTCTCTGGAATTTCAACCAACTATCGGAAACATGCGATTCGTTCAGAATTTCGATGTATCACGTTCGTCCAAAGGGATGATACAGAGCTCAAGCACAAGAATTTCCGTCTGTAACAGAAGCTCGGTAAATAAAAGGATCGTCATGCTCCGATAGATTGGCCGAGCAGATTCCATTGTTGTTGAAAAACCGAATATGATATATTTCTTCATGAGGATATATTGATTTAATATTGAATGGTCAAGAGCGGTTGCCCAAAGCTATTTTTAACACTTTCCAACAGGCAATTGGTTATATAAATGGACATTTGCTAAAGTATTTTGCAGACGATGCGGCATATAGTACGCAGATGTGAGTTTTCCAACTGATATCTACAGTAGGAACGATAAGTTCATAATCCCTTTGATAAATTATACCAATAAGTATATGACATATATTCATTCATAATATAGATCGACATGAAAAGAATAAACGAAATAAATGTTTCATTGATACCATAGTCCAAACGACCTATCACCGTATTTACGGTAATGTAGTATACACATTACTATTGAGATAACAAGTGAATTCACACGTTTATCAAATGCAAATCTGCAGATCGTATACCTTTTAGCACGAGGACTAGTCTCACGTTCAACGTTGCGCTATGGGCGTATGAAACTTTTCATAAGACAAGAGAAGAGAGAAGTGTTAGTCAATGGACAATTGGTCATAGTCGCTCTTGAATTAGCAGCGTAATAATGTTTCACGATCAACAGATTCAAATATTCGCAAATCACTAAAAAATCTAAAACATGTAATCTCATTTATACAAAAGGCAGAACAAGAATTTATCAGTCTCTGGAATTTCAACCATCTTTCGGAAACATGCGATTCGTTCACAATTTCGATGTATTACGTTCGTCCAAAGGGATGATACAGAGCTCAAGCACAAGAATTTCCTTCTGTAACAGAAGCTCAGTAAATAAAAGGATCGTCATGCTCCGATAGATTGGCCGACCAGATTCCATTGTTGTTGAAAAACCGAATATGATATATTTCTTCATGACGATATATTGATTTAATATTGAATGGTCAAGAGCGGTTGCCCAAAGCTATTTTTAACACTTTCCAACAGGCAATTCGTTATATAAATCGACATTAGCTAAAGTATTTTGCAGACGATGCGGCATATAGTACGCAGATGTGAGTTTTCCAACTGATATCTACAGTAGGAACGATAAGTTCATAATCCCTTTGATAAATGATACCAATAAGTATATGACATATATTCATTCATAATATAGATCGACATGAAAAGAACAAACGAAATAAATGTTTTATTGATACCATAGTCCAAACGACCCATCACCGTATTCGCGGTAATGTAGTATACACATTACTATTGAGATAACAACTGAATTCACACGTTTATCAAATGCCAACCTGCAGATCGTATACCTTTTAGCGCGAGGACTAGTCTCACGTTCAACGTTGCGCTATGGGCGTATGAAACTTTTCATAAGACAAGAGAAGAGAGAAGTGTTAGTCAATGGACAATTGGTCATAGTCGCTCTTGAATTAGCAGCATAATATATGTTTCACGATCAACAGATTCAAATATTCTTTCCAGATCTGTCAATGAACTTATAGAGTATATGAACGATACAGTATAATTTTATCTCTTGTAAGCTGAGCAGTTGCATTGACAGTGATTATCACTTTTTTCGCAGTATCATTTTTATACTGAAGCAATCGTTCAAAAATACGTGAAGAGTCGTTCATATTAAAAAACTCCCAACATATTGCGGAAAACTGACGTCATTTATCGCTTCGTTACCGTCCGTCATATTCAATCAATTCACGCTCGATCGCATCCCAGCTCTTATTCGTTGGTGCGCTCATCTGGAACCATGAACTTTTCTATATTAACTACAACGAGGTACTCAATGAATCAGTTGTTGATAGCTCGTAACTACATTACGTCAACATGGAATACTTCCGTAAATTGATGTCAGTTATTGGTCTCAATTCAGTTGCTAGTAAAAAAGTTGACTTTATTTCCAAACTACCGACAGAGATATCTCAACATATCATTCGAATGTTAGATGCTCAAACCCAATTGAACGTGGCTCTTGTCAGCCGAAAATGGCACTCCGTGTGCCAAGGTGACTATTGTATTAGAAGATCTGTTCGCCATCATTTTCGAAAGCAGAAGCGCAATCTTTCGCAAATCACTAAAAAATCTAAAACATCTAATCACATTCATACAAAAGGCAGAACAAGAATTTCACAGTCTCTGGAATTTCAACCAACTATCGGAAACATGCGATTCGTTCAGAATTTCGATGTATCACGTTCGTCCAAAGGGATGATACAGAGCTCAAGCACAAGAATTTCCGTCTGTAACAGAAGCTCGGTAAATAAAAGGATCGTCATGCTCCGATAGATTGGCCGAGCAGATTCCATTGTTGTTGAAAAACCGAATATGATATATTTCTTCATGAGGATATATTGATTTAATATTGAATGGTCAAGAGCGGTTGCCCAAAGCTATTTTTAACACTTTCCAACAGGCAATTGGTTATATAAATGGACATTTGCTAAAGTATTTTGCAGACGATGCGGCATATAGTACGCAGATGTGAGTTTTCCAACTGATATCTACAGTAGGAACGATAAGTTCATAATCCCTTTGATAAATTATACCAATAAGTATATGACATATATTCATTCATAATATAGATCGACATGAAAAGAATAAACGAAATAAATGTTTCATTGATACCATAGTCCAAACGACCTATCACCGTATTTACGGTAATGTAGTATACACATTACTATTGAGATAACAAGTGAATTCACACGTTTATCAAATGCAAATCTGCAGATCGTATACCTTTTAGCACGAGGACTAGTCTCACGTTCAACGTTGCGCTATGGGCGTATGAAACTTTTCATAAGACAAGAGAAGAGAGAAGTGTTAGTCAATGGACAATTGGTCATAGTCGCTCTTGAATTAGCAGCGTAATAATGTTTCACGATCAACAGATTCAAATATTCGCAAATCACTAAAAAATCTAAAACATGTAATCTCATTTATACAAAAGGCAGAACAAGAATTTATCAGTCTCTGGAATTTCAACCATCTTTCGGAAACATGCGATTCGTTCAGAATTTCGATGTATTACGTTCGTCCAAAGGGATGATACAGAGCTCAAGCACAAGAATTTCCTTCTGTAACAGAAGCTCAGTAAATAAAAGGATCGTCATGCTCCGATAGATTGGCCGACCAGATTCCATTGTTGTTGAAAAACCGAATATGATATATTTCTTCATGACGATATATTGATTTAATATTGAATGGTCAAGAGCGGTTGCCCAAAGCTATTTTTAACACTTTCCAACAGGCAATTCGTTATATAAATCGACATTAGCTAAAGTATTTTGCAGACGATGCGGCATATAGTACGCAGATGTGAGTTTTCCAACTGATATCTACAGTAGGAACGATAAGTTCATAATCCCTTTGATAAATGATACCAATAAGTATATGACATATATTCATTCATAATATAGATCGACATGAAAAGAACAAACGAAATAAATGTTTTATTGATACCATAGTCCAAACGACCCATCACCGTATTCGCGGTAATGTAGTATACACATTACTATTGAGATAACAACTGAATTCACACGTTTATCAAATGCCAACCTGCAGATCGTATACCTTTTAGCACGAGGACTGGTCTCACGTTCAACGTTGCGCTATGGGCGTATGAAACTTTTCATAAGACAAGAGAAGAGAGAAGTGTTAGTCAATGGACAATTGGTCATAGTCGCTCTTGAATTAGCAGCGTAATATATGTTTCACGATCAACAGATTCAAATATTCGCAAATCACTAAAAAATCTAAAACATGTAATCTCATTTATACAAAAGGCAGAACAAGAATTTATCAGTCTCTGGAATTTCAACCATCTTTCGGAAACATGCGATTCGTTCAGAATGTCGATGTATTACGTTCGTCCAAAGGGATGATACAGAGCTCAAGCACAAGAATTTCCTTCTGTAACAGAAGCTCAGTAAATAAAAGGATCGTCATGCTCCGATAGATTGGCCGACCAGATTCCATTGTTGTTGAAAAACCGAATATGATATATTTCTTCATGACGATATATTGATTTAATATTGAATGGTCAAGAGCGGTTGCCCAAAGCTATTTTTAACACTTTCCAACAGGCAATTCGTTATATAAATCGACATTAGCTAAAGTATTTTGCAGACGATGCGGCATATAGTACGCAGATGTGAGTTTTCCAACTGATATCTACAGTAGGAACGATAAGTTCATAATCCCTTTGATAAATGATACCAATAAGTATATGACATATATTCATTCATAATATAGATCGACATGAAAAGAACAAACGAAATAAATGTTTTATTGATACCATAGTCCAAACGACCCATCACCGTATTCGCGGTAATGTAGTATACACATTACTATTGAGATAACAACTGAATTCACACGTTTATCAAATGCCAACCTGCAGATCGTATACCTTTTAGCACGAGGACTGGTCTCACGTTCAACGTTGCGCTATGGGCGTATGAAACTTTTCATAAGACAAGAGAAGAGAGAAGTGTTAGTCAATGGACAATTGGTCATAGTCGCTCTTGAATTAGCAGCATAATATATGTTTCACGATCAACAGATTCAAATATTCTTTCCAGATCTGTCAATGAACTTATAGAGTATATGAACGATACAGTATAATTTTATCTCTTGTAAGCTGAGCAGTTGCATTGACAGTGATTATCACTTTTTTCGCAGTATCATTTTTATACTGAAGCAATCGTTCAAAAATACGTGAAGAGTCGTTCATATTAAAAAGCTCCCAACATATTGCGGAAAACTGACGTCATTTATCGCTTCGTTACCGTCCGTCATATTCAATCAATTCACGCTCGATCGCATCCCAGCTCTTATTCGTTGGTGCGCTCATCTGGAACCATGAACTTTTCTATATTAACTACAACGAGGTACTCAATGAATCAGTTGTTGATAGCTCGTAACTACATTACGTCAACATGGAATACTTCCGTAAATTGATGTCAGTTATTGGTCTCAATTCAGTTGCTAGTAAAAAAGTTGACTTTATTTCCAAACTACCGACAGAGATATCTCAACATATTATTCGAATGTTAGATGCTCAAACCCAATCGAACGTGGCTCTTGTCAGCCGAAAATGGCACTCCGTGTGCCAAGGTGACTATTGTATTAGAAGATCTGTTCGCCATCATTTTCGAAAGCAGAAGCGCAATCTTTCGCAAATCACTAAAAAATCTAAAACATCTAATCACATTCATACAAAAGGCAGAACAAGAATTTCACAGTCTCTGGAATTTCAACCAACTATCGGAAACATGCGATTCGTTCAGAATTTCGATGTATCACGTTCGTCCAAAGGGATGATATAGAGCTCAAGCACACGAATTTCCGTCTGTAACAGAAGCTCGGTAAATAAAAGGATCGTCATGCTCCGATAGATTGGCCAACCAGATTCCATTGTTGTTGAAAAACCGAATATGATATATTTCTTCATGACGATATATTGATTTAATATTGAATGGTTAATAGCGGTTGCCCAAAGTTGTTTTTAACACTTTCCAACAGGCTATTGGTTATATAAATGGACATTTGCTAAAGTATTTTGCAGACGATGCGGCATATAGTACGCAGATGTGAGTTTTCCAACTGATATCTACAGTAGGAACGATAAGTTCATAATCCCTTTGATAAATTATACCAATAAGTATATGACATATATTCATTCATAATATAGATCGACATGAAAAGAATAAACGAAATAAATGTTTCATTGATACCATAGTCCAAACGACCCATCACCGTATTCACGGTAATGTAGTATACACATTACTATTGAGATAACAAGTGAATTCACACGTTTATCAAATGCAAATCTGCAGATCGTATACCTTTTAGCACGAGGACTAGTCTCACGTTCAACGTTGTGCTATGGGCGTATGAAACTTTTCATAAGACAAGAGAAGAGAGAAGTGTTAGACAATGGACAATTGGTCATAGTCGCTCTTGAATTAGCAGCATAATATATGTTTCACGATCAACAGATTCAAATATTCTTTCCAGATCTGTCAATGAACTTATAGAGTATATGAACGATACAGTATAATTTTATCTCTTGTAAGCTGAGCAGTTGCATTGACAGTGATTATCACTTTTTTCGCAGTATCATTTTTATCCTGAAGCAATCGTTCAAAAATACGTGAAGAGTCGTTCATATTAAAAAACTCCCAACATATTGCGGAAAACTGACGTCATTTATCGCTTCGTTACCGTCCGTCATATTCAATCAATTCACGCTCGATCGCATCCCAGCTCTTATTCGTTGGTGCGCTCATCTGGAACCATGAACTTTTCTATATTAACTACAACGAGGTACTCAATGAATCAGTTGTTGATAGCTCGTAACTACATTACGTCAACATGGAATACTTCCGTAAATTGATGTCAGTTATTGGTCTCAATTCAGTTGCTAGTAAAAAAGTTGACTTTATTTCCAAACTACCGACAGAGATATCTCAACATATCATTCGAATGTTAGATGCTCAAACCCAATTGAACGTGGCTCTTGTCAGCCGAAAATGGCACTCCGTGTGCCAAGGTGACTATTGTATTAGAAGATCTGTTCGCCATCATTTTCGAAAGCAGAAGCGCAATCTTTCGCAAATCACTAAAAAATCTAAAACATCTAATCACATTCATACAAAAGGCAGAACAAGAATTTCACAGTCTCTGGAATTTCAACCAACTATCGGAAACATGCGATTCGTTCAGAATTTCGATGTATCACGTTCGTCCAAAGGGATGATACAGAGCTCAAGCACAAGAATTTCCGTCTGTAACAGAAGCTTAGTAAATAAAAGGATCGTCATGCTCCGATAGATTGGCCGACCAGATTCCATTGTTGTTGAAAAACCGAATATGATATATTTCTTCATGACGATATATTGATTTAATATTGAATGGTTAATAGCGGTTGCCCAAAGTTGTTTTTAACACTTTCCAACAGGCTATTGGTTATATAAATGGACATTTGCTAAAGTATTTTGCAGACGATGCGGCATATAGTACGCAGATGTGAGTTTTCCAACTGATATCTACAGTAGGAACGATAAGTTCATAATCCCTTTGATAAATTATACCAATAAGTATATGACATATATTCATTCATAATATAGATCGACATGAAAAGAATAAACGAAATAAATGTTTTATTGATACCATAGTCCAAACGACCCATCACCGTATTCGCGGTAATGTAGTATACACATTACTATTGAGATAACAACTGAATTCACACGTTTATCAAATACCAACCTGCAGATCGTATACCATTTAGCACGAGGACTAGTCTCACGTTCAACGTTGGGCTATGGGCGTATGAAACTTTTCATAAGACAAGAGAAGAGAGAAGTGTTAGTCAGTGGACAATTGGTCATAGTCGCTCTTGAATTAGCAGCATAATATATGTTTCACGATCAACAGATTCAAATATTCTTTCCAGATCTGTCAATGAACTTATAGAGTATATGAACAATACAGTATAATTTTATCTTTTGTAAGCTGAGCAGTTGCATTGACAATGATTATCACTTTTTTCGCAGTATCATTTTTATCGTGAAGCAATCGTTCAAAAATACGTGAAGAGTCGTTCATATTAAAAAACTCCCAACATATTGCGGAAAACTGACGTCATTTATCGCTTCGTTACCGTCCGTCATATTCAATCAATTCACGCTCGATCGCATCCCAGCGCTTATTCGTTGGTGCGCTCATCTGGAACCATGAACTTTTCTATATAAACTACAACGAGGTACTCAATGAATCAGTTGTTGATAGCTCGTAACTACAGTACGTCAACATGGAATACTTCCGTAAATTGATGTCAGTTATTGGTCTCAATTCAGTTGCTAGTAAAAAAGATGACTTTATTTCCAAACTACCGACAGAGATATCTCAACATATCATTCGAATGTTAGATGCTCAAACCCAATTGAACGTGGCTCTTGTCAGCCGAAAATGGCACTCCGTGTGCCAAGGTGACTATTGTATTAGAAGATCTGTTCGCCATCATTTTCGAAAGCAGAAGCGCAATCTTTCGCAAATCACTAAAAAATCTAAAACATCTAATCTCATTCATACAAAAGGCAGAACAAGAATTTATCAGTCTCTGGAATTTCAACCATCTTTCGGAAACATGCGAATCGTTCATAATTTCGATGTATTACGTTCGTCCAAAGGGATGATACAGAGCTCAAGCACAAGAATTTCCTTCTGTAACAGAAGCTCAGTAAATAAAAGGATCGTCATGCTCCGATAGATTGGCCGACCAGATTCCATTGTTGTTGAAAAACCGAATATGATATATTTCTTCATGACGATATATTGATTTAATATTGAATGGTCAAGAGCGGTTGCCCAAAGCTATTTTTAACACTTTCCAACAGGCAATTCGTTATATAAATCGACATTAGCTAAAGTATTTTGCAGACGATGCGGCATATAGTACGCAGATGTGAGTTTTCCAACTGATATCTACAGTAGGAACGATAAGTTCATAATCCCTTTGATAAATTATACCAATAAGTATATGACATATATTCATTCATAATATAGATCGACATGAAAAGAACAAACGAAATAAATGTTTTATTGATACCATAGTCCAAACGACCCATCACCGTATTCGCGGTAATGTATTATACACATTACTATTGAGATAACAACTGAATTCACACGTTTACCAAATGCCAACCTGCAGATCGTATACCATTTAGCACGAGGACTAGTCTCACGTTCAACGTTGGGCTATGGGCGTATGAAACTTTTCATAAGACAAGAGAAGAGAGAAGTGTTAGTCAATGGACAATTGGTCATAGTCGCTCTTGAATTAGCAGCATAATATATGTTTCACGATCAACAGATTCAAATATTCTTTCCAGATCTGTCAATGAAATTATAGAGTATATGAACGATACAGTATAATTTTATCTCTTGTAAGCTGAGCAGTTGCATTGACAGTGATTATCACTTTTTTCGCAGTATCATTTTTATCCTGAAGCAATCGTTCAAAAATACGTGAAGAGTCGTTCATATTAAAAAACTCCCAACATATTGCGGAAAACTGACGTCATTTATCGCTTCGTTACCGTCCGTCATATTCAATCAATTCACGCTCGATCGCATCCCAGCGCTTATTCGTTGGTGCGCTCATCTGGAACCATGAACTTTTCTATGTTAACTACAACGAGGTACTCAATGAATCAGTTGTTGATAGCTCGTAACTACATTACGTCAACATGGAATACTTCCGTAAATTGATGTCAGTTATTGGTCTCAATTCAGTTGCTAGTAAAAAAGTTGACTTTATTTCCAAACTACCGACAGAGATATCTCAACATATCATTCAAATGTTAGATGCTCAAACCCAATTGAACGTGGCTCTTGTCAGCCGAAAATGGCACTCCGTGTGCCAAGGTGACTATTGTATTAGAAGATCTGTTCGCCATCATTTTCGAAAGCAGAAGCGCAATCTTTCGCAAATCACTAAAAAATCTAAAACATCTAATCACATTCATACAAAAGGCAGAACAAGAATTTCACAGTCTCTGGAATTTCAACCAACTATCGGAAACATGCGATTCGTTCAGAATTTCGATGTATCACGTTCGTCCAAAGGGATGATACAGAGCTCAAGCACAAGAATTTCCGTCTGTAACAGAAGCTCAGTAAATAAAAGGATCGTCATGCTCCGATAGTTTGGCCGACCAGATTCCATTGTTGTTGAAAAACCGAATATGATATATTTCTTCATGACGATATATTGATTTAATATTGAATGGTTAATAGCGGTTGCCCAAAGTTGTTTTTAACACTTTCCAACAGGCTATTGGTTATATAAATCGACATTAGCTAAAGTATTTTGCAGACGATGCGGCATATAATACGCAGATGTGAGTTTTCCAACTGATATCTACAGTAGGAACGATAAGTTCATAATCCCTTTGATAAATTATACCAATAAGTATATGACATATATTCATTCATAATATAGATCGACATGAAAAGAACAAACGAAATAAATGTTTTATTGATACCATAGTCCAAACGACCCATCACCGTATTCGCGGTAATGTAGTATACACATTACTATTGAGATAACAACTGAATTCACACGTTTATCAAATGCCAACCTGCAGATCGTATACCATTTAGCACGAGGACTAGTCTCACGTTCAACGTTGGGCTATGGGCGTATGAAACTTTTCATAAGACAAGAGAAGAGAGAAGTGTTAGTCAATGGACAATTGGTCATAGTCGCTCTTGAATTAGCAGCATAATATATGTTTCACGATCAACAGATTCAAATATTCTTTCCAGATCTGTCAATGAACTTATAGAGTATATGAACGATACAGTATAATTTTATCTCTTGTAAGCTGAGCAGTTGCATTGACAGTGATTATCTCTTTTTTCGCAGTATCATTTTTATCCTGAAGCAATCGTTCAAAAATACGTGATGAGTCGTTCATATTAAAAAACTCCCAACATATTGCGGAAAACTGACGTCATTTATCGCTTCGTTACCGTCCGTCATATTCAATCAATTCACGCTCGATCGCATCCCAGCGCTTATTCGTTGGTGCGCTCATCTGGAACCATGAACTTTTCTATATTAACTACAACGAGGTACTCAATGAATCAGTTGTTGATAGCTCGTAACTACATTACGTCAACATGGAATACTTCCGTAAATTGATGTCAGTTATTGGTCTCAATTCAGTTGCTAGTAAAAAAGTTGACTTTATTTCCAAACTACCGACAGAGATATCTCAACATATCTTTCGAATGTTAGATGCTCAAACCCAATTGAACGTGGCTCTTGTCAGCCGAAAATGGCACTCCGTGTGCCAAGGTGACTATTGTATTAGAAGATCTGTTCGCCATCATTTTCGAAAGCAGAAGCGCAATCTTTCGCAAATCACTAAAAAAATCTAAAACATCTAATCTCATTCATACAAAAGGCAGAACAACAATTTATCAGTCTCTGGCATTTCAACCATCTTTCGGAAACATGCGATTCGTTCAGAATTTCGATGTATTACGTTCGTCCAAAGGGATGATACAGAGCTCAAGCACAAGAATTTCCTTCTGTAACAGAAGCTCAGTAAATAAAAGGATCGTCATGCTCCGATAGATTGGCCGACCAGATTCCATTGTTGTTGAAAAACCGAATATGATATATTTCTTCATGACGATATATTGATTTAATATTGAATGGTCAAGAGCGGTTGCCCAAAGCTATTTTTAACACTTTCCAACAGGCAATTCGTTATATAAATCGACATTAGCTAAAGTATTTTGCAGACGATGCGGCATATAGTACGCAGATGTGAGTTTTCCAACTGATATCTACAGTAGGAACGATAAGTTCATAATCCTTTTGATAAATTATACCAATAAGTATATGACATATATTCATTCATAATATAGATCGACATGAAAAGAACAAACGAAATAAATGTTTTATTGATACCATAGTCCAAACGACCCATCACCGTATTCGCGGTAATGTAGTATACACATTACTATTGAGATAACAACTGAATTCACACGTTTATCAAATGCCAACCTGCAGATCGTATACCATTTAGCACGAGGACTAGTCTCACGTTCAACGTTGGGCTATGGGTGTATGAAACTTTTCATAAGACAAGAGAAGAGAGAAGTGTTAGTCAATGGACAATTGGTCATAGTCGCTCTTGAATTAGCAGCATAATATATGTTTCACGATCAACAGATTCAAATATTCTTTCCAGATCTGTCAATGAACTTATAGAGTATATGAACGATACAGTATAATTTTATCTCTTGTAAGCTGAGCAGTTGCATTGACAGTGATTATCTCTTTTTTCGCAGTATCATTTTTATCCTGAAGCAATCGTTCAAAAATACGTGATGAGTCGTTCATATTAAAAAACTCCCAACATATTGCGGAAAACTGACGTCATTTATCGCTTCGTAACCGTCCGTCATATTCAATCAATTCACGCTCGATCGCATCCCAGCGCTTATTCGTTGGTACGCTCATCTGGAACCATGAACTTTTCTATATTAACTACAACGAGGTACTCAATGAATCAGTTGTTGATAGCTCGTAACTACATTACGTCAACATGGAATACTTCCGTAAATTGATGTCAGTTATTGGTCTCAATTCAGTTGCTAGTAAAAAAGTTGACTTTATTTCCAAACTACCGACAGAGATATCTCAACATATCATTCGAATGTTAGATGCTCAAACCCAATTGAACGTGGCTCTTGTCAGCCGAAAATGGCACTCTGTGTGCCAAGGTGACTATTGTATTAGAAGATCTGTTCGCCATCATTTTCGAAAGCAGAAGCGCAATCTTTCGCAAATCACTAAAAAATCTAAAACATCTAATCACATTCATACAAAAGGCAGAACAAGAATTTCACAGTCTCTGGAATTTCAACCAACTATCGGAAACATGCGATTCGTTCAGAATTTCGATGTATCACGTTCGTCCAAAGGGATGATACAGAGCTCAAGCACAAGAATTTCCGTCTGTAACAGAAGCTCAGTAAATAAAAGGATCGTCATGCTCCGATAGATTGGCCGACCAGATTCCATTGTTGTTGAAAAACCAAATATGATATATTTCTTCATGACGATATCTTGATTTAATATTGAATGGTCAAGAGCGGTTGCCCAAAGCTATTTTTAACACGTTCCAACAGGCAATTCGTTATATAAATCGACATTAGCTAAAGTATTTTGCAGACGATGCGGCATATAGTACGCAGATGTGAGTTTTCCAACTGATATCTACAGTAGGAACGATAAGTTCATAATCCTTTTGATAAATTATACCAATAAGTATATGACATATATTCATTCATAATATAGATCGACATGAAAAGAACAAACGAAATAAATGTTTTATTGATACCATAGTCCAAACGACCCATCACCGTATTCGCGGTAATGTAGTATACACATTACTATTGAGATAACAACTGAATTCACACGTTTATCAAATGCCAACCTGCAGATCGTATACCATTTAGCACGAGGACTAGTCTCACGTTCAACGTTGGGCTATGGGTGTATGAAACTTTTCATAAGACAAGAGAAGAGAGAAGTGTTAGTCAATGGACAATTGGTCATAGTCGCTCTTGAATTAGCAGCATAATATATGTTTCACGATCAACAGATTCAAATATTCTTTCCAGATCTGTCAATGAACTTATAGAGTATATGAACGATACAGTATAATTTTATCTCTTGTAAGCTGAGCAGTTGCATTGACAGTGATTATCTCTTTTTTCGCAGTATCATTTTTATCCTGAAGCAATCGTTCAAACATACGTGATGAGTCGTTCATATTAAAAAACTCCCAACATATTGCGGAAAACTGACGTCATTTATCGCTTCGTAACCGTCCGTCATATTCAATCAATTCACGCTCGATCGCATCCCAGCGCTTATTCGTTGGTACGCTCATCTGGAACCATGAACTTTTCTATATTAACTACAACGAGGTACTCAATGAATCAGTTGTTGATAGCTCGTAACTACATTACGTCAACATGGAATACTTCCGTAAATTGATGTCAGTTATTGGTCTCAATTCAGTTGCTAGTAAAAAAGTTGACTTTATTTCCAAACTACCGACAGAGATATCTCAACATATCATTCGAATGTTAGATGCTCAAACCCAATTGAACGTGGCTCTTGTCAGCCGAAAATGGCACTCTGTGTGCCAAGGTGACTATTGTATTAGAAGATCTGTTCGCCATCATTTTCGAAAGCAGAAGCGCAATCTTTCGCAAATCACTAAAAAATCTAAAACATCTAATCACATTCATACAAAAGGCAGAACAAGAATTTCACAGTCTCTGGAATTTCAACCAACTATCGGAAACATGCGATTCGTTCAGAATTTCGATGTATCACGTTCGTCCAAAGGGATGATACAGAGCTCAAGCACAAGAATTTCCGTCTGTAACAGAAGCTCAGTAAATAAAAGGATCGTCATGCTCCGATAGATTGGCCGACCAGATTCCATTGTTGTTGAAAAACCGAATATGATATATTTCTTCATGACGATATATTGATTTAATATTGAATGGTCAAGAGCGGTTGCCCAAAGCTATTTTTAACACTTTCCAACAGGCAATTCGTTATATAAATCGACATTAGCTAAAGTATTTTGCAGACGATGCGGCATATAGTACGCAGATGTGAGTTTTCCAACTGATATCTACAGTAGGAACGATAAGTTCATAATCCTTTTGATAAATTATACCAATAAGTATATGACATATATTCATTCATAATATAGATCGACATGAAAAGAACAAAGGAAATAAATGTTTTATTGATACCATAGTCCAAACGACCCATCACCGTATTCGCGGTAATGTAGTATACACATTACTATTGAGATAACAACTGAATTCACACGTTTATCAAATGCCAACCTGCAGATCGTATACCATTTAGCACGAGGACTAGTCTCACGTTCAACGTTGGGCTATGGGCGTATGAAACTTTTCATAAGACAAGAGAAGAGAGAAGTGTTAGTCAATGGACAATTGGTCATAGTCGCTCTTGAATTAGCAGCATAATATATGTTTCACGATCAACAGATTCAAATATTCTTTCCAGATCTGTCAATGAACTTATAGAGTATATGAACGATACAGTATAATTTTATCTCTTGTAAGCTGAGCAGTTGCATTGACAGTGATTATCTCTTTTTTCGCAGTATCATTTTTATCCTGAAGCAATCGTTCAAAAATACGTGATGAGTCGTTCATATTAAAAAACTCCCAACATATTGCGGAAAACTGACGTCATTTATCGCTTCGTTACCGTCCGTCATATTCAATCAATTCACGCTCGATCGCATCCCAGCGCTTATTCGTTGGTGCGCTCATCTGGAACCATGAACTTTTCTATATTAACTACAACGAGGTACTCAATGAATCAGTTGTTGATAGCTCGTAACTACATTACGTCAACATGGAATACTTCCGTAAATTGATGTCAGTTATTGGTCTCAATTCAGTTGCTAGTAAAAAAGTTGACTTTATTTCCAAACTACCGACAGAGATATCTCAACATATCTTTCGAATGTTAGATGCTCAAACCCAATTGAACGTGGCTCTTGTCAGCCGAAAATGGCACTCCGTGTGCCAAGGTGACTATTGTATTAGAAGATCTGTTCGCCATCATTTTCGAAAGCAGAAGCGCAATCTTTCGCAAATCACTAAAAAAATCTAAAACATCTAATCTCATTCATACAAAAGGCAGAACAACAATTTATCAGTCTCTGGCATTTCAACCATCTTTCGGAAACATGCGATTCGTTCAGAATTTCGATGTATTACGTTCGTCCAAAGGGATGATACAGAGCTCAAGCACAAGAATTTCCTTCTGTAACAGAAGCTCAGTAAATAAAAGGATCGTCATGCTCCGATAGATTGGCCGACCAGATTCCATTGTTGTTGAAAAACCGAATATGATATATTTCTTCATGACGATATATTGATTTAATATTGAATGGTCAAGAGCGGTTGCCCAAAGCTATTTTTAACACTTTCCAACAGGCAATTCGTTATATAAATCGACATTAGCTAAAGTATTTTGCAGACGATGCGGCATATAGTACGCAGATGTGAGTTTTCCAACTGATATCTACAGTAGGAACGATAAGTTCATAATCCTTTTGATAAATTATACCAATAAGTATATGACATATATTCATTCATAATATAGATCGACATGAAAAGAACAAACGAAATAAATGTTTTATTGATACCATAGTCCAAACGACCCATCACCGTATTCGCGGTAATGTAGTATACACATTACTATTGAGATAACAACTGAATTCACACGTTTATCAAATGCCAACCTGCAGATCGTATACCATTTAGCACGAGGACTAGTCTCACGTTCAACGTTGGGCTATGGGTGTATGAAACTTTTCATAAGACAAGAGAAGAGAGAAGTGTTAGTCAATGGACAATTGGTCATAGTCGCTCTTGAATTAGCAGCATAATATATGTTTCACGATCAACAGATTCAAATATTCTTTCCAGATCTGTCAATGAACTTATAGAGTATATGAACGATACAGTATAATTTTATCTCTTGTAAGCTGAGCAGTTGCATTGACAGTGATTATCTCTTTTTTCGCAGTATCATTTTTATCCTGAAGCAATCGTTCAAAAATACGTGATGAGTCGTTCATATTAAAAAACTCCCAACATATTGCGGAAAACTGACGTCATTTATCGCTTCGTAACCGTCCGTCATATTCAATCAATTCACGCTCGATCGCATCCCAGCGCTTATTCGTTGGTACGCTCATCTGGAACCATGAACTTTTCTATATTAACTACAACGAGGTACTCAATGAATCAGTTGTTGATAGCTCGTAACTACATTACGTCAACATGGAATACTTCCGTAAATTGATGTCAGTTATTGGTCTCAATTCAGTTGCTAGTAAAAAAGTTGACTTTATTTCCAAACTACCGACAGAGATATCTCAACATATCATTCGAATGTTAGATGCTCAAACCCAATTGAACGTGGCTCTTGTCAGCCGAAAATGGCACTCTGTGTGCCAAGGTGACTATTGTATTAGAAGATCTGTTCGCCATCATTTTCGAAAGCAGAAGCGCAATCTTTCGCAAATCACTAAAAAATCTAAAACATCTAATCACATTCATACAAAAGGCAGAACAAGAATTTCACAGTCTCTGGAATTTCAACCAACTATCGGAAACATGCGATTCGTTCAGAATTTCGATGTATCACGTTCGTCCAAAGGGATGATACAGAGCTCAAGCACAAGAATTTCCGTCTGTAACAGAAGCTCAGTAAATAAAAGGATCGTCATGCTCCGATAGATTGGCCGACCAGATTCCATTGTTGTTGAAAAACCAAATATGATATATTTCTTCATGACGATATCTTGATTTAATATTGAATGGTCAAGAGCGGTTGCCCAAAGCTATTTTTAACACGTTCCAACAGGCAATTCGTTATATAAATCGACATTAGCTAAAGTATTTTGCAGACGATGCGGCATATAGTACGCAGATGTGAGTTTTCCAACTGATATCTACAGTAGGAACGATAAGTTCATAATCCTTTTGATAAATTATACCAATAAGTATATGACATATATTCATTCATAATATAGATCGACATGAAAAGAACAAACGAAATAAATGTTTTATTGATACCATAGTCCAAACGACCCATCACCGTATTCGCGGTAATGTAGTATACACATTACTATTGAGATAACAACTGAATTCACACGTTTATCAAATGCCAACCTGCAGATCGTATACCATTTAGCACGAGGACTAGTCTCACGTTCAACGTTGGGCTATGGGTGTATGAAACTTTTCATAAGACAAGAGAAGAGAGAAGTGTTAGTCAATGGACAATTGGTCATAGTCGCTCTTGAATTAGCAGCATAATATATGTTTCACGATCAACAGATTCAAATATTCTTTCCAGATCTGTCAATGAACTTATAGAGTATATGAACGATACAGTATAATTTTATCTCTTGTAAGCTGAGCAGTTGCATTGACAGTGATTATCTCTTTTTTCGCAGTATCATTTTTATCCTGAAGCAATCGTTCAAACATACGTGATGAGTCGTTCATATTAAAAAACTCCCAACATATTGCGGAAAACTGACGTCATTTATCGCTTCGTAACCGTCCGTCATATTCAATCAATTCACGCTCGATCGCATCCCAGCGCTTATTCGTTGGTACGCTCATCTGGAACCATGAACTTTTCTATATTAACTACAACGAGGTACTCAATGAATCAGTTGTTGATAGCTCGTAACTACATTACGTCAACATGGAATACTTCCGTAAATTGATGTCAGTTATTGGTCTCAATTCAGTTGCTAGTAAAAAAGTTGACTTTATTTCCAAACTACCGACAGAGATATCTCAACATATCATTCGAATGTTAGATGCTCAAACCCAATTGAACGTGGCTCTTGTCAGCCGAAAATGGCACTCTGTGTGCCAAGGTGACTATTGTATTAGAAGATCTGTTCGCCATCATTTTCGAAAGCAGAAGCGCAATCTTTCGCAAATCACTAAAAAATCTAAAACATCTAATCACATTCATACAAAAGGCAGAACAAGAATTTCACAGTCTCTGGAATTTCAACCAACTATCGGAAACATGCGATTCGTTCAGAATTTCGATGTATCACGTTCGTCCAAAGGGATGATACAGAGCTCAAGCACAAGAATTTCCGTCTGTAACAGAAGCTCAGTAAATAAAAGGATCGTCATGCTCCGATAGATTGGCCGACCAGATTCCATTGTTGTTGAAAAACCGAATATGATATATTTCTTCATGACGATATATTGATTTAATATTGAATGGTCAAGAGCGGTTGCCCAAAGCTATTTTTAACACTTTCCAACAGGCAATTCGTTATATAAATCGACATTAGCTAAAGTATTTTGCAGACGATGCGGCATATAGTACGCAGATGTGAGTTTTCCAACTGATATCTACAGTAGGAACGATAAGTTCATAATCCTTTTGATAAATTATACCAATAAGTATATGACATATATTCATTCATAATATAGATCGACATGAAAAGAACAAAGGAAATAAATGTTTTATTGATACCATAGTCCAAACGACCCATCACCGTATTCGCGGTAATGTAGTATACACATTACTATTGAGATAACAACTGAATTCACACGTTTATCAAATGCCAACCTGCAGATCGTATACCATTTAGCACGAGGACTAGTCTCACGTTCAACGTTGGGCTATGGGCGTATGAAACTTTTCATAAGACAAGAGAAGAGAGAAGTGTTAGTCAATGGACAATTGGTCATAGTCGCTCTTGAATTAGCAGCATAATATATGTTTCACGATCAACAGATTCAAATATTCTTTCCAGATCTGTCAATGAACTTATAGAGTATATGAACGATACAGTATAATTTTATCTCTTGTAAGCTGAGCAGTTGCATTGACAGTGATTATCACTTTTTTCGCAGTATCATTTTTATCCTGAAGCAATCGTTCAAAAATACGTGACGAGTCGTTCATATTAAAAAACTCCCAACATATTGCGGAAAACTGACGTCATTTATCGCTTCGTTACCGTCCGTCATATTCAATCAATTCACGCTCGATCGCATCCCAGCGCTTATTCGTTGGTGCGCTCATCTGGAACCATGAACTTTTCTATATTAACTACAACGAGGTACTCAATGAATCAGTTGCGGATAGCTCGTAACTACATTACGTCAACATGGAATACTTCCGTAAATTGATGTCAGTTATTGGTCTCAATTCAGTTGCTAGAAAAAAGTTGACTTTATTTCCAAACTACCGACAGAGATATCTCAACATATCATTCGAATGTTAGATGCTCAAACCCAATTGAACGTGGCTCTTGTCAGCCGAAAATGGCACTCCGTGTGCCAAGGTGACTATTGTATTAGAAGATCTGTTCGCCATCATTATCGAAATCAGAAGCGCAATCTTTCGCAAATCACTAAAAAAATCTAAAACATCTAATCTCATTCATACAAAAGGCAGAACAACAATTTATCAGTCTCTGGCATTTCAACCATCTTTCGGAAACATGCGATTCGTTCAGAATTTCGATGTATTACGCTCGACCAAAGGGATGATACAGAGCTCAAGCACAAGAATTTCCTTCTGTAACAGAAGCTCATTAAATAAAAGGATCGTCATGCTCCGATAGATTGGCCGACCAGATTCCATTGTTGTTGAAAAACCGAATATGATATATTTCTTCATGACGATATATTGATTTAATATTGAATGGTCAAGAGCTGTTGCCCAAAGCTATTTTTAACACTTTCCAACAGGCAATTCGTTATATAAATCGACATTAGCTAAAGTATTTTCCAGACGATGCGGCATATAGTACGCAGATGTGAGTTTTCCAACTGATATCTATAGTAGGAACGATAAGTTCATAATCCCTTTGATAAATTATACCAATAAGTATATGACATATATTCATTCATACTATAGATCGACATGAAAAGAACAAACGAAATAAATGTTTTATTGATACCATAGTCCAAACGACCCATCACCGTATTCACGGTAATGTAGTATACACATTACTATTGAGATAACAACTGAATTCACACGTTTAGCAAATGCCAACCTGCAGATCGTACACCATTTAGCACGAGGACTAGTCTCACGTTAAACGTTGGGCTATGGGCGTATGAAACTTTTCATAAGACAAGAGAAGAGAGAAGTGTTAGTCAATGGACAATTGGTCATAGTCGCTCTTGAATTAGCAGCATAATATATGTTTCACGATGAACAGATTCAAATATTCTTTCCAGATCTGTCAATGAACTTATAGAGTATATGAACGATACAGTATAATTTTATCTCTTGTCCGCTGAGCAGTTGCATTGACAGTGATTATCACTTTTTTCGCAGTATCATTTTTATCCTGAAGCAATCGTTCAAAAATACGTGAAGAGTCGTTCATATTAAAAAACTCCCAACATATTGCGGAAAACTGACGTCATTTATCGCTTCGTTACCGTCCGTCATATTCAATCAATTCACGCTCGATCGCATCCCAGCGCTTATTCGTTGGTACGCTCATCTGGAACCATGAACTTTTCTATATTAACTACAACGAGGTACTCAATGAATCAGTTGTTGATAGCTCGTAACTACATTACGTCAACATGGAATACTTCCGTAAATTGATGTCAGTTATTGGTCTCAATTCAGTTGCTAGTAAAAAAGTTGACTTTATTTCCAAACTACCGACAGAGATATCTCAACATATCATTCGAATGTTAGATGCTCAAACCCAATTGAACGTGGCTCTTGTCAGCCGAAAATGGCACTCCGTGTGCCAAGGTGACTATTGTATTAGAAGATCTGTTCGCCATCATTTTCGAAAGCAGAAGCGCAATCTTTCGCAAATCACTAAAAAATCTAAAACATCTAATCACATTCATACAAAAGGCAGAACAAGAATTTCACAGTCGCTGGAATTTCAACCAACTATCGGAAACATGCGATTCGTTCAGAATTTCGATGTATCACGTTCGTCCAAAGGGATGATACAGAGCTCAAGCACAAGAATTTCCGTCTGTAACCGAAGCTCAGTAAATAAAAGGATCGTCATGCTCCGATAGATTGGCCGACCAGATTCCATTGTTGTTGAAAAACCGAATATGATATATTTCTTCATGCCGATATATTGATTTAATATTGAATGGTCAAGAGCGGTTGCCCAAAGCTATTTTTAACACTTTCCAACAGGCAATTGGTTATATAAATGGACATTTGCTAAAGTATTTTGCAGACGATGCGGCATATAGTACGCAGATGTGAGTTTTCCAACTGATATCTACAGTAGGAACGATAAGTTCATAATCCCTTTGATAAATTACACCAATACGTATATGACATATATTCATTCATAATATAGATCGACATGAAAAGAACAAACGAAATAAATGTTTGATTGATACCATAGTCCAAACGACCCATCACCGTATTCGCGGTAATGTAGTATACACATTACTATTGAGATAACAAATGAATTCACACGTTTATCAAATGCCAACCTGCAGATCGTATACCATTTAGCACGAAGACTAGTCTCACGTTCAACGTTGGGCTATGGGCGTATGAAACTTTTCATAAGACAAGAGAAGAGAGAAGTGTTAGTCAATGGACAATTGGTCATAGTCGCTCTTGAATTAGCAGCATAAAATATGTTTCACGATCAACAGATTCAAATATTCTTTCCAGATCTGTCAATGAACTTATAGAGTATATGAACGATACAGTATAATTTTATCTCTTGTAAGCTGAGCAGTTGCATTGACAGTGATTATCACTTTTTTCGCAGTATCATTTTTATCCTGAAGCAATCGTTCAAAAATACGTGAAGAGTCGTTCATATTAAAAAACTCCCAACATATTGCGGAAAACTGACGTCATTTATCGCTTCGTTACCGTCCGTCATATTCAATCAATTCACGCTCGATCGCATCCCAGCGCTTATTCGTTGGTGCGCTCATCTGGAACCATGAACTTTTCTATATTAACTACAACGAGGTACTCAATGAATCAGTTGTTGATAGCTCGTAACTACATTACGTCAACATGGAATACTTCCGTAAATTGATGTCAGTTATTGGTCTCAATTCAGTTGCTAGTAAAAAAGTTGACTTTATTTCCAAACTACCGACAGAGATATCTCAACATATCATTCGAATGTTAGATGCTCAAACCCAATTGAACGTGGCTCTTGTCAGCCGAAAATGGCACTCCGTGTGCCAAGGTGACTATTGTATTAGAAGATCTGTTCGCCATCATTTTCGAAAGCAGAAGCGCAATCTTTCGCAAATCACTAAAAAATCTAAAACATCTAATCACATTCATACAAAAGGCAGAACAAGAATTTCACAGTCTCTGGAATTTCAACCAACTATCGGAAACATGCGATACGTTCAGAATTTCGATGTATCACGTTCGTCTAAAGGGATGATACAGAGCTCAAGCACAAGAATTTACGTCTGTAACAGAAGCTCAGTAAATAAAAGGATCGTCATGCTCCGATAGATGGGCCGACCAGATTCCATTGTTGTTGAAAAACCGAATATGATGTATTTCTTCATGACGATATATTGATTTAATATTGAATGGTTAATAGCGGTTGGCCAAAGTTGTTTTTAACACTTTCCAACAGTCTATTGGTTATATAAATGGACATTTGCTAAAGTATTTTGCAGACGATGCGGCATATAGTACGCAGATGTGAGTTTTCCAACTGATATCTATAGTAGGAACGATAAGTTCATAATCCCTTTGATAAATTATACCAATAAGTATATGACATATATTCATTCATACTATAGATCGACATGAAAAGAACAAACGAAATAAATGTTTTATTGATACCATAGTCCAAACGACCCATCACCGTATTCACGGTAATGTAGTATACACATTACTATTGAGATAACAACTGAATTCACACGTTTAGCAAATGCCAACCTGCAGATCGTACACCATTTAGCACGAGGACTAGTCTCACGTTAAACGTTGGGCTATGGGCGTATGAAACTTTTCATAAGACAAGAGAAGAGAGAAGTGTTAGTCAATGGACAATTGGTCATAGTCGCTCTTGAATTAGCAGCATAATATATGTTTCACGATCAACAGATTCAAATATTCTTTCCAGATCTGTCAATGAACTTATAGAGTATATGAACGATACAGTATAATTTTATCTCTTGTCAGCTGAGCAGTTGCATTGACAGTGATTATCACTTTTTTCGCAGTATCATTTTTATCCTGAAGCAATCGTTCAAAAATACGTGAAGAGTCGTTCATATTAAAAAACTCCCAACATATTGCGGAAAACTGACGTCATTTATCGCTTCGTTACCGTCCGTCATATTCAATCAATTCACGCTCGATCGCATCCCAGCGCTTATTCGTTGGTACGCTCATCTGGAACCATGAACTTTTCTATATTAACTACAACGAGGTACTCAATGAATCAGTTGTTGATAGCTCGTAACTACATTACGTCAACATGGAATACTTCCGTAAATTGATGTCAGTTATTGGTCTCAATTCAGTTGCTAGTAAAAAAGTTGACTTTATTTCCAAACTACCGACAGAGATATCTCAACATATCATTCGAATGTTAGATGCTCAAACCCAATTGAACGTGGCTCTTGTCAGCCGAAAATGGCACTCCGTGTGCCAAGGTGACTATTGTATTAGAAGATCTGTTCGCCATCATTTTCGAAAGCAGAAGCGCAATCTTTCGCAAATCACTAAAAAATCTAAAACATCTAATCACATTCATACAAAAGGCAGAACAAGAATTTCACAGTCGCTGGAATTTCAACCAACTATCGGAAACATGCGATTCGTTCAGAATTTCGATGTATCACGTTCGTCCAAAGGGATGATACAGAGCTCAAGCACAAGAATTTCCGTCTGTAACCGAAGCTCAGTAAATAAAAGGATCGTCATGCTCCGATAGATTGGCCGACCAGATTCCATTGTTGTTGAAAAACCGAATATGATATATTTCTTCATGACGATATATTGATTTAATATTGAATGGTCAAGAGCGGTTGCCCAAAGCTATTTTTAACACTTTCCAACAGGCAATTGGTTATATAAATGGACATTTGCTAAAGTATTTTGCAGACGATGCGGCATATAGTACGCAGATGTGAGTTTTCCAACTGATATCTACAGTAGGAACGATAAGTTCATAATCCCTTTGATAAATTACACCAATACGTATATGACATATATTCATTCATAATATAGATCGACATGAAAAGAACAAACGAAATAAATGTTTGATTGATACCATAGTCCAAACGACCCATCACCGTATTCGCGGTAATGTAGCATACACATTACTATTGAGATAACAAATGAATTCACACGTTTATCAAATGCCAACCTGCAGATCGTATACCATTTAGCACGAAGACTAGTCTCACGTTCAACGTTGGGCTATGGGCGTATGAAACTTTTCATAAGACAAGAGAAGAGAGAAGTGTTAGTCAATGGACAATTGGTCATAGTCGCTCTTGAATTAGCAGCATAAAATATGTTTCACGATCAACAGATTCAAATATTCTTTCCAGATCTGTCAATGAACTTATAGAGTATATGAACGATACAGTATAATTTTATCTCTTGTAAGCTGAGCAGTTGCATTGACAGTGATTATCACTTTTTTCGCAGTATCATTTTTATCCTGAAGCAATCGTTCAAAAATACGTGAAGAGTCGTTCATATTAAAAAACTCCCAACATATTGCGGAAAACTGACGTCATTTATCGCTTCGTTACCGTCCGTCATATTCAATCAATTCACGCTCGATCGCATCCCAGCGCTTATTCGTTGGTGCGCTCATCTGGAACCATGAACTTTTCTATATTAACTACAACGAGGTACTCAATGCATCAGTTGTTGATAGCTCGTAACTACATTACGTCAACATGGAATACTTCCGTAAATTGATGTCAGTTATTGGTCTCAATTCAGTTGCTAGTAAAAAAGTTGACTTTATTTCCAAACTACCGACAGAGATATCTCAACATATCATTCGAATGTTAGATGCTCAAACCCAATTGAACGTGGCTCTTGTCAGCCGAAAATGGCACTCCGTGTGCCAAGGTGACTATTGTATTAGAAGATCTGTTCGCCATCATTTTCGAAAGCAGAAGCGCAATCTTTCGCAAATCACTAAAAAATCTAAAACATCTAATCACATTCATACAAAAGGCAGAACAAGAATTTCACAGTCTCTGGAATTTCAACCAACTATCGGAAACATGCGATACGTTCAGAATTTCGATGTATCACGTTCGTCCAAAGGGATGATACAGAGCTCAAGCACAAGAATTTACGTCTGTAACAGAAGATCAGTAAATAAAAGGATCGTCATGCTCCGATAGATGGGCCGACCAGATTCCATTGTTGTTGAAAAACCGAATATGATGTATTTCTTCATGACGATATATTGATTTAATATTGAATGGTTAATAGCGGTTGGCCAAAGTTGTTTTTAACACTTTCCAACAGTCTATTGGTTATATAAATGGACATTTGCTAAAGTATTTTGCAGACGATGCGGCATATAGTACGCAGATGTGAGTTTTCCAACTGATATCTATAGTAGGAACGATAAGTTCATAATCCCTTTGATAAATTATACCAATAAGTATATGACATATATTCATTCATACTATAGATCGACATGAAAAGAACAAACGAAATAAATGTTTTATTGATACCATAGTCCAAACGACCCATCACCGTATTCACGGTAATGTAGTATACACATTACTATTGAGATAACAACTGAATTCACACGTTTAGCAAATGCCAACCTGCAGATCGTACACCATTTAGCACGAGGACTAGTCTCACGTTCAACGTTGCGCTATGGGCGTATGAAACTTTTCATAAGACAAGAGAAGAGAGAAGTGTTAGTCAATGGACAATTGGTCATAGTCGCTCTTGAATTAGCAGCATAATATATGTTTCACGATCAACAGATTCAAATATTCTTTCCAGATCTGTCAATGAACTTATAGAGTATATGAACGATACAGTATAATTTTATCTCTTGTCAGCTGAGCAGTTGCATTGACAGTGATTATCACTTTTTTCGCAGTATCATTTTTATCCTGAAGCAATCGTTCAAAAATACGTGAAGAGTCGTTCATATTAAAAAACTCCCAACATATTGCGGAAAACTGACGTCATTTATCGCTTCGTTACCGTCCGTCATATTCAATCAATTCACGCTCGATCGCATCCCAGCGGTTATTCGTTGGTACGCTCATCTGGAACCATGAACTTTTCTATATTAACTACAACGAGGTACTCAATGAATCAGTTGTTGATAGCTCGTAACTACATTACGTCAACATGGAATACTTCCGTAAATTGATGTCAGTTATTGGTCTCAATTCAGTTGCTAGTAAAAAAGTTGACTTTATTTCCAAACTACCGACAGAGATATCTCAACATATCATTCGAATGTTAGATGCTCAAACCCAATTGAACGTGGCTCTTGTCAGCCGAAAATGGCACTCCGTGTGCCAAGGTGACTATTGTATTAGAAGATCTGTTCGCCATCATTTTCGAAAGCAGAAGCGCAATCTTTCGCAAATCACTAAAAAATCTAAAACATCTAATCACATTCATACAAAAGGCAGAACAAGAATTTCACAGTCGCTGGAATTTCAACCAACTATCGGAAACATGCGATTCGTTCAGAATTTCGATGTATCACGTTCGTCCAAAGGGATGATACAGAGCTCAAGCACAAGAATTTCCGTCTGTAACCGAAGCTCAGTAAATAAAAGGATCGTCATGCTCCGATAGATTGGCCGACCAGATTCCATTGTTGTTGAAAAACCGAATATGATATATTTCTTCATGACGATATATTGATTTAATATTGAATGGTCAAGAGCGGTTGCCCAAAGCTATTTTTAACACTTTCCAACAGGCAATTGGTTATATAAATGGACATTTGCTAAAGTATTTTGCAGACGATGCGGCATATAGTACGCAGATGTGAGTTTTCCAACTGATATCTACAGTAGGAACGATAAGTTCATAATCCCTTTGATAAATTACACCAATACGTATATGACATATATTCATTCATAATATAGATCGACATGAAAAGAACAAACGAAATAAATGTTTGATTGATACCATAGTCCAAACGACCCATCACCGTATTCGCGGTAATGTAGTATACACATTACTATTGAGATAACAAATGAATTCACACGTTTATCAAATGCCAACCTGCAGATCGTATACCATTTAGCACGAAGACTAGTCTCACGTTCAACGTTGGGCTATGGGCGTATGAAACTTTTCATAAGACAAGAGAAGAGAGAAGTGTTAGTCAATGGACAATTGGTCATAGTCGCTCTTGAATTAGCAGCATAAAATATGTTTCACGATCAACAGATTCAAATATTCTTTCCAGATCTGTCAATGAACTTATAGAGTATATGAACGATACAGTATAATTTTATCTCTTGTAAGCTGAGCAGTTGCATTGACAGTGATTATCACTTTTTTCGCAGTATCATTTTTATCCTGAAGCAATCGTTCAAAAATACGTGAAGAGTCGTTCATATTAAAAAACTCCCAACATATTGCGGAAAACTGACGTCATTTATCGCTTCGTTACCGTCCGTCATATTCAATCAATTCACGCTCGATCGCATCCCAGCGCTTATTCGTTGGTGCGCTCATCTGGAACCATGAACTTTTCTATATTAACTACAACGAGGTACTCAATGCATCAGTTGTTGATAGCTCGTAACTACATTACGTCAACATGGAATACTTCCGTAAATTGATGTCAGTTATTGGTCTCAATTCAGTTGCTAGTAAAAAAGTTGACTTTATTTCCAAACTACCGACAGAGATATCTCAACATATCATTCGAATGTTAGATGCTCAAACCCAATTGAACGTGGCTCTTGTCAGCCGAAAATGGCACTCCGTGTGCCAAGGTGACTATTGTATTAGAAGATCTGTTCGCCATCATTTTCGAAAGCAGAAGCGCAATCTTTCGCAAATCACTAAAAAATCTAAAACATCTAATCACATTCATACAAAAGGCAGAACAAGAATTTCACAGTCTCTGGAATTTCAACCAACTATCGGAAACATGCGATACGTTCAGAATTTCGATGTATCACGTTCGTCCAAAGGGATGATACAGAGCTCAAGCACAAGAATTTACGTCTGTAACAGAAGCTCAGTAAATAAAAGGATCGTCATGCTCCGATAGATGGGCCGACCAGATTCCATTGTTGTTGAAAAACCGAATATGATGTATTTCTTCATGACGATATATTGATTTAATATTGAATGGTTAATAGCGATTGGCCAAAGTTGTTTTTAACACTTTCCAACAGTCTATTGGTTATATAAATGGACATTTGCTAAAGTATTTTGCAGACGATGCGGCATATAGTACGCAGATGTGAGTTTTCCAACTGATATCTACAGTAGGAACGATAAGTTCATAATCCCTTTGATAAATTATACCAATAAGTATATGACATATATTCATTCATAATATAGATCGACATGAAAAGAATAAACGAAATAAATGTTTTATTGATACCATAGTCCAAACGACCCAACACCGTATTCACGGTAATGTAGTATACACATTACTATTGAGATAACAAGTGAATTCACACGTTTATCAAATGCAAATCTGCAGATCGTATACCTTTTAGCACGAGGACTAGTCTCACGTTCAACGTTGCGCTATGGGCGTATGAAACTTTTCATAAGACAAGAGAAGAGAGAAGTGTTAGTCAATGGACAATTGGTCATAGTCGCTCTTGAATTAGCAGCGTAATATATGTTTCACGTTCAACAGATTCAAATATTCGCAAATCACTAAAAAATCTAAAACATGTAATCTCATTTATACAAAAGGCAGAACAAGAATTTTTCAGTCTCTGGAATTTCAACCATCTTTCGGAAACATGCGATTCGTTCAGAATTTCGATGTATTACGTTCGTCCAAAGGGATGATACAGAGCTCAAGCACAAGAATTTCCTTCTGTAACAGAAGCTCAGTAAATAAAAGGATCGTCATGCTCCGATAGATTGGCCGACCAGATTCCATTGTTGTTGAAAAACCGAATATGATATATTTCTTCATGACGATATATTGATTTAATATTGAATGGTCAAGAGCGGTTGCCCAAAGCTATTTTTAACACTTTCCAACAGGCAATTCGTTATATAAATCGACATTAGCTAAAGTATTTTGCAGACGATGCGGCATATAGTACGCAGATGTGAGTTTTCCAACTGATATCTATAGTAGGAACGATAAGTTCATAATCCCTTTGATAAATTATACCAATAAGTATATGACATATATTCATTCATACTATAGATCGACATGAAAAGAACAAACGAAATAAATGTTTTATTGATACCATAGTCCAAACGACCCATCACCGTATTCGCGGTAATGTAGTATACACATTACTATTGAGATAACAACTGAATTCACACGTTTAGCAAATGACAACCTGCAGATCGTATACCATTTAGCACGAGGACTAGTCTCACGTTCAACGTTGGGCTATGGGCGTATGAAACTTTTCATAAGACAAGAGAAGAGAGAAGTGTTAGTCAATGGACAATTGGTCATAGTCGCTCTTGAATTAGCAGCATAATATATGTTTCACGATCAACAGATTCAAATATTCTTTCCAGATCTGTCAATGAACTTATAGAGTATATGAACGATACAGTATAATTTTATCTCTTGTAAGCTGAGCAGTTGCATTGACAGTGATTATCACTTTTTTCGCAGTATCATTTTTATCCTGAAGCAATCGTTCAAAAATACGTGAAGAGTCGTTCATATTAAAAAACTCCCAACATATTGCGGAAAACTGACGTCATTTATCGCTTCGTTACCGTCCGTCATATTCAATCAATTCACGCTCGATCGCATCCCAGCGCTTATTCGTTGGTGCGCTCATCTGGAACCATGAACTTTTCTATATTAACTACAACGAGGTACTCAATGCATCAGTTGTTGATAGCTCGTAACTACATTACGTCAACATGGAATACTTCCGTAAATTGATGTCAGTTATTGGTCTCAATTCAGTTGCTAGTAAAAAAGTTGACTTTATTTCCAAACTACCGACAGAGATATCTCAACATATCATTCGAATGTTAGATGCTCAAACCCAATTGAACGTGGCTCTTGTCAGCCGAAAATGGCACTCCGTGTGCCAAGGTGACTATTGTATTAGAAGATCTGTTCGCCATCATTTTCGAAAGCAGAAGCGCAATCTTTCGCAAATCACTAAAAAATCTAAAACATCTAATCACATTCATACAAAAGGCAGAACAAGAATTTCACAGTCTCTGGAATTTCAACCAACTATCGGAAACATGCGATACGTTCAGAATTTCGATGTATCACGTTCGTCCAAAGGGATGATACAGAGCTCAAGCACAAGAATTTACGTCTGTAACAGAAGCTCAGTAAATAAAAGGATCGTCATGCTCCGATAGATGGGCCGACCAGATTCCATTGTTGTTGAAAAACCGAATATGATGTATTTCTTCATGACGATATATTGATTTAATATTGAATGGTTAATAGCGATTGGCCAAAGTTGTTTTTAACACTTTCCAACAGTCTATTGGTTATATAAATGGACATTTGCTAAAGTATTTTGCAGACGATGCGGCATATAGTACGCAGATGTGAGTTTTCCAACTGATATCTACAGTAGGAACGATAAGTTCATAATCCCTTTAATAAATTATACCAATAAGTATATGACATATATTCATTCATAATATAGATCGACATGAAAAGAATAAACGAAATAAATGTTTTATTGATACCATAGTCCAAACGACCCAACACCGTATTCACGGTAATGTAGTATACACATTACTATTGAGATAACAAGTGAATTCACACGTTTATCAAATGCAAATCTGCAGATCGTATACCTTTTAGCACGAGGACTAGTCTCACGTTCAACGTTGCGCTATGGGCGTATGAAACTTTTCATAAGACAAGAGAAGAGAGAAGTGTTAGTCAATGGACAATTGGTCATAGTCGCTCTTGAATTAGCAGCGTAATATATGTTTCACGTTCAACAGATTCAAATATTCGCAAATCACTAAAAAATCTAAAACATGTAATCTCATTTATACAAAAGGCAGAACAAGAATTTTTCAGTCTCTGGAATTTCAACCATCTTTCGGAAACATGCGATTCGTTCAGAATTTCGATGTATTACGTTCGTCCAAAGGGATGATACAGAGCTCAAGCACAAGAATTTCCTTCTGTAACAGAAGCTCAGTAAATAAAAGGATCGTCATGCTCCGATAGATTGGCCGACCAGATTCCATTGTTGTTGAAAAACCGAATATGATATATTTCTTCATGACGATATATTGATTTAATATTGAATGGTCAAGAGCGGTTGCCCAAAGCTATTTTTAACACTTTCCAACAGGCAATTCGTTATATAAATCGACATTAGCTAAAGTATTTTGCAGACGATGCGGCATATAGTACGCAGATGTGAGTTTTCCAACTGATATCTATAGTAGGAACGATAAGTTCATAATCCCTTTGATAAATTATACCAATAAGTATATGACATATATTCATTCATACTATAGATCGACATGAAAAGAACAAACGAAATAAATGTTTTATTGATACCATAGTCCAAACGACCCATCACCGTATTCGCGGTAATGTAGTATACACATTACTATTGAGATAACAACTGAATTCACACGTTTAGCAAATGACAACCTGCAGATCGTATACCATTTAGCACGAGGACTAGTCTCACGTTCAACGTTGGGCTATGGGCGTATGAAACTTTTCATAAGACAAGAGAAGAGAGAAGTGTTAGTCAATGGACAATTGGTCATAGTCGCTCTTGAATTAGCAGCATAATATATGTTTCACGATCAACAGATTCAAATATTCTTTCCAGATCTGTCAATGAACTTATAGAGTATATGAACGATACAGTATAATTTTATCTCTTGTAAGCTGAGCAGTTGCATTGACAGTGATTATCACTTTTTTCGCAGTATCATTTTTATCCTGAAGCAATCGTTCAAAAATACGTGAAGAGTCGTTCATATTAAAAAACTCTTAACATATTGCGGAAAACTGAAGTAATTCATCGCTTCGTTGCCGTCCGTCATATTTAATCAATTCACGCGGGATCGCATCCCAGCGCTTATTCGTTGGTGCGCCCATCTGGAACCATGAACTTTTCTATATAAACTACGTCGAGGTACTCAATGAATCAGTTGTTGATAGCTCTTAACTACATAACGTCAACATGGAATTCTTCCGTAAATTCATGTCAGTCATTGGTCTCAATTCAGTTGCTAGTAAAAAAGTTGACTTTATTTCCAAACTACCGACAGAGATATCTCAACATATCATTCGAATGTTAGATGCTCAAACCCAATTGAACGTGGCTCTTGTCAGCCGAAAATGGCACTCCGTGTGCCAAGGTGACTATTGTATTAGAAGATCTGTTCGCCATCATTTTCGAAAGCAGAAGCGCAACCTTTCGCAAATCACTCAAAAATCTAAAACATCTAATCACATTCATACAAAAGGCAGAACAAGAATTTCACAATCTCTGGAATTTCAACCAACTATCGGAAACATGCGATTCGTTCAGAATTTCGATGTATCACGTTCGTCCAAAGGGATGATACAGAGCTCAAGCACAAGAATTTCCGTCTGTAACCGAAGCTCAGTAAATAAAAGGATCGTCATGCTCCGATAGATTGGCCGAACAGATTCCATTGTTGTTGAAAAACCGAATATGATATATTTCTTCATGACGATATATTGATTTAATATTGAATGGTCAAGAGCGGTTGCCCAAAGCTGTTTTTAACACTTTCCAACAGGCAATTGGTTATATAAATGGACATTTGCTAAAGTATTTTGCAGACGATGCGGCATATAGTACGCAGATGTGAGTTTTCCAACTGATATCTACAGTAGGAACGATAAGTTCATAATCCCTTTGATAAATTATACCAATAAGTATATGACATATATTCATTCATAATATAGATCGACATGAAAAGAACAAACGAAATAAATGTTTGATTGATACCATAGTCCAAACGACCCATCACCGTATTCGCGCAATGTAGTATACACATTACTATTGAGATAACAAATGAATTCACACGTTTAACAAATGCCAACCTGCAGATCGTATACCATTTAGCACGAGGACTAGTCTCACGTTCAACGTCGGGCTATGGGCGTATGAAACTTTTCATAAGACAAGAGAAGAGAGAAGTGTTAGTCAATGGACAATTGGTCATAGTCGCTCTTTAATTAGCAGCGTAATATATGTTTCACGTTCAACAGATTCAAATATTCGCAAATCACTAAAAAATCTAAAACATGTAATCTTATTTATACAAAAGGCAGAACAAGAATTTATCAGTCTCTAGAATTTCAACCATCTTTCGGAAACATGCGATTCGTTCAGAATTTCGATGTATTACGTTCGTCCAAAGGGATGATACAGAGCTCAAGCACAAGAATTTCCTTCTGTAACAGAAGCTCAGTAAATAAAAGGATCGTCATGCTCCGATAGATTGGCCGACCAGATTCCATTGTTGTTGAAAAACCGAATATGATATATTTCTTCATGACGATATATTGATTTAATATTGAATGGTCAAGAGCGGTTGCCCAAAGCTATTTTTAACACTTTCCAACAGGCAATTCGTTATATAAATCGACATTAGCTAAAGTATTTTGCAGACGATGCGGCATATAGTACGCAGATGTGAGTTTTCCAACTGATATCTACAGTAGGAACGATAAGTTCATAATCCCTTTGATAAATAATACCAATAAGTATATGACATATATTCATTCATAATATAGATCGACATGAAATGAACAAACGAAATAAATGTTTTATTGATACCATAGTCCAAACGACCCATCACCGTATTCGCGGTAATGTAGTATACACATTACTATTGAGATAACAACTGAATTCACACGTTTATCAAATGCCAACCTGCAGATCGTATACCATTTAGCACGAGGACTAGTCTCACGTTCAACGTTGGGCTATGGGCGTATGAAACTTTTCATAAGACAAGAGAAGAGAGAAGTGTTAGTCAATGGACAATTGGTCATAGTCGCTCTTGAATTAGCAGCATAACATATGTTTCACGATCAACAGATTCAAATATTCTTTCCAGATCTGTCAATGAACTTATAGAGTATATGAACGATACAGTATAATTTTATCTTTTGTAAGCTGAGCAGTTGCATTGACAGTGATTATCACTTTTTTTGCAGCATCATTTTTATCGTGAAGCAATCGTTCAAAAATACGTGAAGAGTCGTTCATATTAAAAAACTCCCAACATATTGCGGAAAACTGAAGTAATTCATCGCTTCGTTGCCGTCCGTCATATTTAATCAATTCACGCGGGATCGCATCCCAGCGCTTATTCGTTGGTGCTCTCATCTGGAACCATGAACATTTCTATATAAACTACAACGAGGTACTCAATGAATCAGTTGTTGATAGCTCGTAACTACATTACGTCAACATGGAATACTTCCGTAAATTGATGTCAGTTATTGGTCTCAATTCAGTTGCTAGTAAAAAAGTTGACTTTATTTCCAAACTACCGACAGAGATATCTCAACATATCATTCGAATGTTAGATGCTCAAACCCAATTGAACGTGGCTCTTGTCAGCCGAAAATGGCACTCCGTGTGCCAAGGTGACTATTGTATTAGAAGATCTGTTCGCCATCATTTTCGAAAGCAGAAGCGCAATCTTTCGCAAATCACTAAAAAATCTAAAACATCTAATCTCATTCATACAAAAGGCAGAAAAAGAATTTATCAGTCTCTGGAATTTCAACCATCTTTCGGAAACATGCGATTCGTTCAGAATTTCGATGTATTACGTTCGTCCAAAGGGATGATACAGAGCTCAAGCACAAGAATTTCCTTCTGTAACAGAAGCTCAGTAAATAAAAGGATCGTCATGCTCCGATAGATTGGCCGACCAGATCCCATTGTTGTTGAAAAACCGAATATGATATATTTCTTCATGACGATATATTGATTTAATATTGAATGGTCAAGAGCGGTTGCCCAAAGCTATTTTTAACACTTTCCAACAGGCAATTCGTTATATAAATCGACATTAGCTAAAATATTTTCAGACGATGCGGCATATAGTACGCAGATGTGAGTTTTCCAACTGATTTCTACAGTAGGAACGATAAGTTCATAATCCCTTTGATAAATTATAACAATAAGTATATGACATATATTCATTCATAATATAGATCGACATGAAAAGAACAAACGAAATAAATGTTTTATTGATACCATAGTCCAAACGACCCATCACCGTATTCGCGGTAATGTAGTATACACATTACTATTGAGATAACAACTGAATTCACACGTTTATCAAATGCCAACCTGCAGATCGTGTACCATTTAGCACGAGGACTAGTCTCACGTTCAACGTTGGGCTATGGGCGTATGAAACTTTTCATAAGACAAGACAAGAGAGAAGTGTTAGTCAATGGACAATTGGTCATAGTCGCTCTTGAATTAGCAGCATAATATATGTTTCACGATCAACAGATTCAAATATTCTTTCCAGATCTGTCAATGAACTTATATAGTATATGAACGATACAGTATAATTTTATCTCTTGTAAGCTGAGCAGTTGCATTGACAGTGATTATCACTTTTTTCGCAGTATCATTTTTATCCTGAAGCAATCGTTCAAAAATACGTGAAGAGTCGTTCATATTAAAAAACTCCCAACATATTGCGGAAAACTGACGTCATTTATCGCTTCGTTACCGTCCGTCATATTCAATCAATTCACGCTCGATCGCATCCCAGCTCTTATTCGTTGGTGCGCTCATCTGGAACCATGAACTTTTCTATATTAACTACAACGAGGTACTCAATGAATCAGTTGTTGATAGCTCGTAACTACATTACGTCAACATGGAATACTTCCGTAAATTGATGTCAGTTATTGGTCTCAATTCAGTTGCTAGTAAAAAAGTTGACTTTATTTCCAAACTACCGACAGAGATATCTCAACATATCATTCGAATGTTAGATGCTCAAACCCAATTGAACGTGGCTCTTGTCAGCCGAAAATGGCACTCCGTGTGCCAAGGTGACTATTGTATTAGAAGATCTGTTCGCCATCATTTTCGAAAGCAGAAGCGCAATCTTTCGCAAATTATTAAAAAATCTAAAACATCTAATCACATTCATACAAAAGGCAGAACAAGAATTTCACAGTCTCTGGAATTTCAACCAACTATCGGAAACACGCGATTCGTTCAGAATTTCGATGTATCACGTTCGTCCAAAGGGATGATACAGAGCTCAAGCACAAGAATTTCCGTCTGTAACAGAAGCTCAGTAAATAAAAGGATCGTCATGCTCCGATAGATTGGCCGACCAGATTCCATTGTTGTTGAAAAACCGAATATGATATATTTCTTCATGACGATATATTGATTTAATATTGAATGGTCAAGAGCGGTTGCCCAAAGCTATTTTTAACACTTTCCAACAGGCAATTCGTTATATAAGTCGACATTAGCTAAAGTATTTTGCAGACGATGCGGCATATAGTACGCAGATGTGAGTTTTCCAACTGATATCTACAGTAGGAACGATAAGTTCATAATCCCTTTGATAAATGATACCAATAAGTATATGACATATATTCATTCATAATATAGATCGACATGAAAAGAACAAACGAAATAAATGTTTTATTGATACCATAGTCCAAACGACCCATCACCGTATTCGCGGTAATGTAGTATACACATTACTATTGAGATAACAACTGAATTCACACGTTTATCAAATGCCAACCTACAGATCGTATACCATTTAGCACGAGGACTAGTCTCACGTTCAACGTTGGGCTATGGGCGTATGAACCTTTTCATAAGACAAGAGAAGATAGAAGTGTTAGTCAATGGACAATTGATCATAGTCGCTCTTGAATTAGCAGCATAATATATGTTTCACGATCAACAGATTCAAATATTCTTTCCAGATCTGTCAATGAACTTATAGAGTATATGAACGATACAGTATAATTTTATCTCTTGTAAGCTGAGCAGTTGCATTGACAGTGATTATCACTTTTTTCGCAGTATCATTTTTATCCTGAAGCAATCGTTCAAAAATACGTGAAGAGTCGTTCATATTAAAAAACTCCCAACATATTGCGGAAAACTGACGTCATTTATCGCTTCGTTACCGTCCGTCATATTCAATCAATTCACGCTCGATCGCATCCCAGCGCTTATTCGTTGGTGCGCTCATCTGGAACCATGAACTTTTCTATGTTAACTACAACGAGGTACTCAATGAATCAGTTGTTGATAGCTCGTAACTACATTACGTCAACATGGAATACTTCCGTAAATTGATATCAGTTATTGGTTTCAATTCAGTTGCTAGTAAAAAAGTTGACTTTATTTCCAAACTACCGACAGAGATATCTCAACATATCATTCGAATGTTAGATGCTCAAACCCAATTGAACGTGGCTCTTGTCAGCCGAAAATGGCACTCCGTGTGCCAAGGTGACTATTGTATTAGAAGATCTGTTAGCCATCATTTTCGAAAGCAGAAGCGCAATCTTTCGCAAATCACTAAAAAATCTAAAACATCTAATCACATTCATACAAAAGGCAGAACAAGAATTTCACAATCTCTGGAATTTCAACCAACTATCGGAAACATGCGATTCGTTCAGAATTTCGATGTATCACGTTCGTCCAAAGGTATGATACAGAGCTCAAGCACAAGAATTTCCGTCTGTAACAGAAGCTCAGTAAATAAAAGGATCGTCATGCTCCGATAGATTGGCCGACCAGATTCCATTGTTGTTGAAAAACCGAATATGATATATTTCTTCATGACGATATATTGATTTAATATTGAATGGTCAAGAGCGGTTGCCCAAAGCTATTTTTAACACTTTCCAACAGGCAATTGGTTATATAAATGGACATTTGCTAAAGTATTTTGCAGACGATGCGGCATATAGTACGCAGATGTGAGTTTTCCAACTGATATCTACAGTAGGAACGATAAGTTCATAATCACTTTGATAAATTATACCAATAAGTATATGACATATATTCATTCATAATATAGATCGACATGAAAAGAACAAACGAAATAAATGTTTGATTGATACCATAGTCCAAACGACCCATCACCGTATTCGCGGTAATGTAGTATACACATTACTATTGAGATAACAAGTGAATTCACACGTTTATCAAATGCAAATCTGCAGATCGTATACCTTTTAGCACGAGGACTAGTCTCACGTTCAACGTTGCGCTATGGGCGTATGAAACTTTTCATAAGACAAGAGAAGAGAGAAGTGTTAGTCAATGGACAATTGGTCATAGTCGCTCTTGAATTAGCAGCGTAATATATTGAAACGATATTTGCTTCCTTCGTTTTTACTCTTTCTTGGGAAGAATATCCTGAGGTATGCAAGTCATCATCTGAAGGATGATTTTGGTTCGTGTACGGGACCCAAATAAGCATTAACGAGAAGTTTTACTGGGGAAGGGAGAAAACCTCAGTATTCCTGTGCCATGTAGCTAGGATGTCTTCATCATCGGTTCAGGATAGAGGTTGCAAGGAAAGGTTGAAATGTTTTGACGGAATTATGCCGGCTTGGAGCCATCGTGTACTAGGGTTTGTAGACCTCTAGTTAAACGCACAGACTATTGATACAGTCTGCGACAACAGTCTGTATCAACAGTAAGTTTATAGTTGCGAGATGTTCTAAATGAATTTGAGTCTAAGGTCATGCACGGAACGGATGTCCGAGCATGGAGCATGCATATCTCATCGCCAAGTGATTCTAAAACGCGTAATTACTCGTTCTTCATGAGAGTAATAAATGGGAGGTGAAGTCTTTAAAAATAAGTCCTCAGAGTTAGTGTATCTATCTCATCACCGGATACTTATGAATTAGAGTAACAGCCGATTTAAGGGATTCTAGATACAAAGAATTTAATTCTGATATATCACAATTTAGTGGATCAGGACACAACGCACCAAGTGAGTTGGGCTGTCTCAAGGAAAATAGTAAATAAAAGAACTTGGTGCCTTGTTAGACCGGAATTCTAAATTGTTCAATCAAGTGCAACTATTGGAGATGATTCAAGTAGTTCCACAGTCAACGTGAGCTGGGCTTGCTCAAGGAAAATAGAAAAAATAAACGTTGGCTACGGAATCCTCCTAAAGTCTTCTCGTTGCATATAAACGTTAATTACTATAATTTTGTCCCTTAGTCTCTGGGATGTCACAGGTTAAGTTAAGTCCGAGAATAGATTGAAATATAAAATGAAATAATTTTACTGAGAAAAATGCTCGCAATTCGTAGAAATGGTCTTGTGTGTCAGAAAGAGAGGATCGCGTTTGTTGTTATCGTTGTCGCTCTCTGGGCTCTCATTCGGTTGTCATCGATTGCGATTTGGTAGGCCCATGGAGTTAGATGTGGCGCAAGGGGAAGCCTTATACCTTAGCTATGGGCTTGTAGATCTATATGGTGAAACGCAGAGCAAGGGGAAACAAGTTTCGACCGTGCGCTTGTAGATCTATACAGTGAGACGCAGAGCAAGGGGATATGTGCTTCGACCGCGAGCTTGTAGATCTATAGAGTGAAACGCGGCGCAAGGGGAAACAAGTTTCGACCGCGAGTTTGTAGATCTATAGAGTGAGACGCGGAGCAAGGGGAAGTATTCCGATCGCGAGTTTGTAGATCTATAGAGTGAGACGCGGAGCAAGGGGGAGTATTCCGATCGCAAGTTCGTAGATCTATAGCGTGAGACGCGGAGCAAGGGGAAATATTATACTTATTTCGTGCATTATTTCCTTACGTGGCTAGATTTCTCAGAAGTTTAGTCATTTAAATTATAATAAAGGATATTTTCGAGTGTGGTTTAATCAAGGAATTCTGGTCATGTAGACACTATACGGGTCTGCGCGATGCAGCGGCATATAGTGCCTATCTACTAGGATGGATCGGTAATGATACTACACGGGTCTGCGCGATGCAGCGGCATATAGTATCGGAAGGATTTAAGATAGGAAAGATAGAGGGAAACCTTTATATGGGTCTGCGCGGTGCAGAGGCATATCGGTTTCGATAGGAAAGAATAGAGAGGACAGTAGGGGTCTACGCGGTGTAGAGGCCTACTGGAGATGGGCGGGCTCACGGGAAAAACCAAGTGGGTCAGCGCGATGCTGCGGCACTTGGGGAAGCTGGGCGTGCTTACGGAAGTGCTGTTCGAGGGTAGACGCAATGTCTCGGCTCGACAGCACGGGTACTATAAGGACCTTACTTGGACATAGTGTGATAAGGAAAGTTGGATGAAGAATAAGGTACCGAACTCATGCGAGGCGCGCTTATATACCCTGCGATCGGCTGTTTGCCACGGTGACATCTTCCCCCTCTAGTCTTCCTAGGCCCTGTTGCCACGTTCGGTGTTGCCGAACTTTGATTTTGTCGATTTCTCGCCAGGGGCATACGTGTCCCGTTACAATATGTTTCACGTTCAACAGATTCAAATATTCGCAAATCACTAAAAAATCTAAAACATGTAATCTCATTTATACAAAAGGCAGAACAAGAATTTATCAGTCTCTGGAATTTCAACCATCTTTCGGAAACATGCGATTCGTTCAGAATTTCGATGTATTACGTTCGTCCAAAGGGATGATACAGAGCTCAAGCACAAGAATTTCCTTCTGTAACAGAAGCTCAGTAAATAAAAGGATCGTCATGCTCCGATAGATTGGCCGACCAGATTCCATTGTTGTTGAAAAACCGAATATGATATATTTCTTCATGACGATATATTGATTTAATATTGAATGGTCAAGAGCGGTTGCCCAAAGCTATTTTTAACACTTTCCAACAGGCAATTCGTTATATAAATCGACATTAGCTAAAGTATTTTGCAGACGATGCGGCATATAGTACGCAGATGTGTGTTTTCCAACTGATATCTACAGTAGGAACGATAAGTTCATAATCCCTTTGATAAATTATACCAATAAGTATATGACATATATTCATTCATAATATAGATCGACATGAAAAGAACAAACGAAATAAATGTTTTATTGATACCATAGTCCAAACGACCCATCACCGTATTCGCGGTAATGTATTATACACATTACTATTGAGATAACAACTGAATTCACACGTTTACCAAATGCCAACCTGCAGATCGTATACCATTTAGCACGAGGACAAGTCTCACGTTCAACGTTGGGCTATGGGCGTATGAAACTTTTCATAAGACAAGAGAAGAGAGAAGTGTTAGTCAATGGACAATTAGTCATAGTCGCTCTTGAATTAGCAGCATAATATATGTTTCACGATCAACAGATTCAAATATTCTTTCCAGATCTGTCAATGAACTTATAGAGTATATGAACGATACAGTATAATTTTATCTCTTGTAAGCTGAGCAGATGCATTGACAGTGATTATCAATTTTTTCGCAGTATCATTTTTATCCTGAAGCAATCGTTCAAAAATACGTGAAGAGTCGTTCATATTAAAAAACTCCCAACATATTGCGGAAAACTGACGTCATTTATCGCTTCGTTACCGTCCGTCATATTCAATCAATTCACGCTCGATCGCATCCCAGCGCTTATTCGTTGGTGCGCTCATCTGGAACCATGAACTTTTCTATGTTAACTACAACGAGGTACTCAATGAATCAGTTGTTGATAGCTCGTAACTACATTACGTCAACATGGAATACTTCCGTAAATTGATGTCAGTTATTGGTCTCAATTCAGTTGCTAGTAAAAAAGTTGACTTTATTTCCAAACTACCGACAGAGATATCTCAACATATCATTCGAATGTTAGATGCTCAAACCCAATTGAACGTGGCTCTTGTCAGCCGAAAATGGCACTCCGTGAGCCAAGGTGACTATTGTATTAGAAGATCTGTTAGCCATCATTTTCGAAAGCAGAAGCGCAATCTTTCGCAAATCACTAAAAAATCTAAAACATCTAATCACATTCATACAAAAGGCAGAACAAGAATTTCACAGTCTCTGGAATTTCAACCAACTATCGGAAACATGCGATTCGTTCAGAATTTCGATGTATCACGTTCGTCCAAAGGGATGATACAGAGCTCAAGCACAAGAATTTCCGTCTGTAACAGAAGCTCAGTAAATAAAAGGATCGTCATGCTCCGATAGATTGGCCGACCAGATTCCATTGTTGTTGAAAAACCGAATATGATATATTTCTTCATGACGATATATTGATTTAATATTGAATGGTTAATAGCGGTTGCCCAAAGTTGGTTTTAACACTTTCCAACAGGCTATTGGTTATATAAATGGACATTTGCTAAAGTATTTTGCAGACGATGCGGCATATTGTACGCAGATGTGAGTTTTCCAACTGATATCTACAGTAGGAACGATAAGTTCATAATCCCTTTGATAAATTATACCAATAAGTATATGACATATATTCATTCATAATATAGATCGACATGAAAAGAATAAACGAAATAAATGTTTTATTGATACCATAGTCCAAACGACCCATCACCGTATTCACGGTAATGTAGTATACACATTACTATTGAGATAACAAGTGAATTCACACGTTTATCAAATGCAAATCTGCAGATCGTATACCTTTTAGCACGAGGACTAGTCTCACGTTCAACGTTGCGCTATGGGCGTATGAAACTTTTCATAAGACAAGAGAAGAGAGAAGTGTTAGTCAATGGACAATTGGTCATAGTCGCTCTTGTATTAGCAGCGTAATATATGTTTCACGATCAACAGATTCAAATATTCGCAAATCACTAAAAAATCTAAAACATGTAATCTCATTTATACAAAAGGCAGAACAAGAATTTATCAGTCTCTGGAATTTCAACCATCTTTCGGAAACATGCGATTCGTTCAGAATTTCGATGTATTACGTTCGTCCAAAGGGATGATACAGAGCTCAAGCACAAGAATTTCCTTCTGTAACAGAAGCTGAGTAAATAAAAGGATCGTCATGCTCCGATAGATTGGCCGACCAGATTCCATTGTTGTTGAAAAACCGAATATGATATATTTCTTCATGACGATATATTGATTTAATATTGAATGGTCAAGAGCGGTTGCCCAAAGCTATTTTTAACACTTTCCAACAGGCAATTCGTTATATAAATCAACATTAGCTAAAGTATTTTGCAGACGATGCGGCATATAGTACGCAGATGTGAGTTTTCCAACTGATATCTATAGTAGGAACGATAAGTTCATAATCCCTTTGATAAATTATACCAATAAGTATATGACATATATTCATTCATACTATAGATCGACATGAAAAGAACAAACGAAATAAATGTTTTATTGATACCATAGTCCAAACGACCCATCACCGTATTCGCGGTAATGTAGTATACACATTACTATTGAGATAACAACTGAATTCACACGTTTAGCAAATGCCAACCTGCAGATCGTATACCATTTAGCACGAGGACTAGTCTCACGTTCAACGTTGGGCTATGGGCGTATGAAACTTTTCATAAGACAAGAGAAGAGAGAAGTGTTAGTCAATGGAAAATTGGTCATAGTCGCTCTTGAATTAGCAGCATAATATATGTTTCACGATCAACAGATTCAAATATTCTTTCCAGATCTGTCAATGAACTTATAGAGTATATGAACGATACAGTATAATTTTATCTCTTGTAAGCTGAGCAGTTGCATTGACAGTGATTATCACTTTTTTCGCAGTATCATTTTTATCCTGGAGCAATCGTTCAAAAATACGTGAAGAGTCGTTCATATTAAAAAACTCTTAACATATTGCGGAAAACTGAAGTAATTCATCGCTTCGTTGCCGTCCGGCATATTTAATCAATTCACGCGGGATCGCATCCCAGCGCTTATTCGTTGGTGCGCTCATCTGGAACCATGAACTTTTCTATATAAACTACGTCGAGGTACTCAATGAATCAGTTGTTGATAGCTCTTAACTACATAACGTCAACATGGAATTCTTCCGTAAATTCATGTCAGTTATTGGTCTCAATTCAGTTGCTAGTAAAAAAGTTGACTTTATTTCCAAACTACCGACAGAGATATCTTAACATATCATTCGAATGTTAGATGCTCAAACCCAATTGAACGTGGCTCTTGTCAGCCGAAAATGGCACTCCGTGTGCCAAGGTGACTATTGTATTAGAAGATCTGTTCGCCATCATTTTCGAAAGCAGAAGCGCAATCTTTCGCAAATCACTAAAAAATCTAAAACATCTAATCACATTCATACAAAAGGCAGAACAAGAATTTCACAGTCTCTGGAATTTCAACCAACTATCGGAAACATGCGATTCGTTCAGAATTTCGATGTATCACGTTCGTCCAAAGGGATGATACAGAGCTCAAGCACAAGAATTTCCGTCTGTAACAGAAGCTCAGTAAATAAAAGGATCGTCATGCTCCGATAGATGGGCCGACCAGATTCCATTGTTGTTGAAAAACCGAATATGATGTATTTCTTCATGACGATATATTGATTTAATATTGAATGGTTAATAGCGGTTGCCCAAAGTTGTTTTTAACACTTTCCCACAGGCTATTGGTTATATAAATGGACATTTGCTAAAGTATTTTGCAGACGATGCGGCATATAGTACGCAGATGTGAGTTTTCCAACTGATATCTACAGTAGGAACGATAAGTTCATAATCCCTTTGATAAATTATACCAATAAGTGTATGACATATATTCATTCATAATATAGATCGACATGAAAAGAATAAACGAAATAAATGTTTTATTGATACCATAGTCCAAACGACCCATCACCGTATTCACGGTAATGTAGTATACACATTACTATTGAGATAACAAGTGAATTCACACGTTTATCAAATGCAAATCTGCAGATCGTATACCTTTTAGCACGAGGACTAGTCTCACGTTCAACGTTGCGCTATGGGCGTATGAAACTTTTCATAAGACAAGAGAAGAGAGAAGTGTTAGTCAATGGACAATTGGTCATAGTCGCTCTTGAATTAGCAGCGTAATATATGTTTCACGTTCAACAGATTCAAATATTCGCAAATCACTAAAAAATCTAAAACATGTAATCTCATTTATACAAAAGGCAGAACAAGAATTTATCAGTCTCTGGAATTTCAACCATCTTTCGGAAACATGCGATTCGTTCAGAATTTCGATGTATTACGTTCGTCCAAAGGAATGATACAGAGCTCAAGCACAAGAATTTCCTTCTGTAACAGAAGCTCAGTAAATAAAAGGATCGTCATGCTCCGATAGATTGGCCGACCAGATTCCATTGTTGTTGAAAAACCGAATATGATATATTTCTTCATGACGATATATTGATTTAATATTGAATGGTCAAGAGCGGTTGCCCAAAGCTATTTTTAACACTTTCCAACAGGCAATTCGTTATATAAATCGACATTAGCTAAAGTATTTTGCAGACGATGCGGCATATAGTACGCAGATGTGTGTTTTCCATCTGATATCTACAGTAGGAACGATAAGTTCATAATCCCTTTGATAAATTATACCAATAAGTATATGACATATATTCATTCATAATATAGATCGACATGAAAAGAACAAACGAAATAAATGTTTTATTGATACCATAGTCCAAACGACCCATCACCGTATTCGCGGTAATGTATTATACACATTACTATTGAGATAACAACTGAATTCACACGTTTACCAAATGCCAACCTGCAGATCGTATACCATTTAGCACGAGGACAAGTCTCACGTTCAACGTTGGGCTATGGGCGTATGAAACTTTTCATAAGACAAGAGAAGAGAGAAGTGTTAGTCAATGGACAATTAGTCATAGTCGCTCTTGAATTAGCAGCATAATATATGTTTCACGATCAACAGATTCAAATATTCTTTCCAGATCTGTCAATGAACTTATAGAGTATATGAACGATACAGTATAATTTTATCTCTTGTAAGCTGAGCAGTTGCATTGACAGTGATTATCACTTTTTTCGCAGTATCATTTTTATCCTGAAGCAATCGTTCAAAAATACGTGAAGAGTCGTTCATATTAAAAAACTCCCAATATATTGCGGAAAACTGACGTCATTTATCGCTTCGTTACCGTCCGTCATATTCAATCAATTCACGCTCGATCGCATCCCAGCGCTTATTCGTTGGTGCGCTCATCTGGAACCAGGAACTTTTCTATATTAACTACAACGAGGTACTCAATGAATCAGTTGTTGATAGCTCGTAACTACATTACATCAACATGGAATACTTCCGTAAATTGATATCAGTTATTGGTCTCAATTCAGTTGCTAATAAAAAAGTTGACTTTATTTCCAAACTACCGACAGAGATATCTCAACATATCATTCGAATGTTAGATGCTCAAACCCAATTGAACGTGGCTCTTGTCAGCCGAAAATGGCACTCCGTGTGCCAAGGTGACTATTGTGTTAGAAGATCTGTTCGCCATCATTTTCGAAAGCAGAAGCGCAATCTTTCGCAAATCACTAAAAAATCTAAAACATCTAATCACATTCATACAAAAGGCAGAACAAGAATTTCACAGTCTCTGGAATTTCAACCAACTATCGAAAACATGGGATTCGTTCAGAATTTCGATGTATCACGTTCGTCCAAAGGGATGATACAGAGCTCAAGCACAAGAATTTCCGTCTGTAACAGAAGCTCAGTAAATAAAAGGATCGTCTTGCTCCGATAGATTGGCCGACCAGATTCCATTGTTGTTGAAAAACCGAATATGATATATTTCTTCATGACGATATATTGATTTAATATTGAATGGTTAATAGCGGTTGCCCAAAGTTGTTTTTAACACTTTCCAACAGGCTATTGGTTATATAAATGGACATTTGCTAAAGTATTTTGCAGACGATGCGGCATATAGTACGCAGATGTGAGTTTTCCAACTGATATCTACAGTAGGAACGATAAGTTCATAATCCCTTTGATAAATTATACCAATAAGTATATGACATATATTCATTCATAATATAGATCTTGTTTGAGAAATCGTTTGAGCGGTTTCTCGGATGGTGGAACGGGTGATAAAAATAAAGTTTCCTCTACACAGGTTTTCATAACAGTAATCTCGTATATTCTTCAAACAAAACACTTGAGAACGCAAGGTGGCGATGAGATGACCGTTGAGTGTGAGAGATACCGAACCGATTGTATTAATAGATTCGCGATTATTTGAGCGTTGAGAATGTCCCGAAATGAACCGAACAGTTGTTATTGAGCTGTCGACTCGATGAGACACACGATAAATGAGAATTTCGAGATGAGAAGACTGTAAAAGTAAATTAGTAACACGGAGCGAAGTGAGCGTTGCGCGATCCGGAAACGGAAGACGGAAATCGGCCATTGCCACGTGGCAGCATGTCGCGCGCGCGGTGCGCGAAGCGCATGCGTCGGCAGTAGATATTAAGTCGCCGCGAGGTGCTGCCGAGCAGCGGTCACTCAAGCAATTCGCGTGTTTGGAGGGGGATTCTCCAACATTCTCCCCGCCATCAGCAACGGTTTGCTGATGAGTCGTCGCCATGGTCCGGTTGAGAAGTCGGTAGTGGTGAGAGCTTGCTGAGTGGCCGAGTGAGAGTGGTGGTAGCCGTTTTAATGGTCGCCACCCTGGAGAGTCCGTCCTTGCCCTGGTGGAGTTCCATGACTCTGGCGAGTGGCCATTTGCATGGCGGTAGACGCTCATCTGTAAGTAAGACAAGAGAGCCGACCTTAACGGTGTTAGAGGCATGATGCCATTTTGAGATCGATTGTTGTCTCTGCAGATAATGAGCAGACCACTGCGCCCAGAACGATTGCACTCTTTGTTGAATGAGCTGCCAATGAGCAAGACGAGCAGTGTTGAGATCCAGCAACGAAGGCTCTGGCAAAGTGGTGAGCGCACTCCCAATGAGGAAGTGCCCCGGAGTGAGAGCTGAGACGTCAGATGGGTCGTCGGTGAGCGGTTCGAGCGGTCGAGAGTTGAGAATCGCCTCGATCTGAGAGAGCATCGTGGTGAGTTCCTCATAAGTGAGCAACGTGTCTCCCACGGTTCGCCGGAGATGGAACTTGGTGGATTTTACGACGGCTTCCCACTTTCCGCCCATGTGTGGAGCAGCCGGGGGATTGAACCTCCACTGACTGTGATCCTTTGAGATGATCGCTGTGATTACTCGGTGTTCTTCCGAACTCTGATTGAACAGCCGACGTAGAGCTGCGTCTGCACCAACAAAGTTCGTGCCGCAGTCCGAATACATGGTGTGAGGAATTCCCCTTCGGGCAGTGAAGCGCCGATAGGCAGCGATGAACCCATCCGTTGAGTAGTCGCCGACCACCTCCAGGTGGACAGCCGATGTTGAGAAGCACACGAATACGCCGATCCAGCCCTTGTATGTTTTAGAGCCTCGACCTTTGATGTTCTTGACTGTAAGCGGTCCAGCGTAGTCAACGCCCGTGTGTAGAAACGGACGTGAAGGAGTAACTCGCGAGAGAGGTAGTTGGCCCATCAGTTGCTGGGCACGGATCCCCCTCTGACGAGCACACACAACACATCTTAACACGTGCGATTTGACTGGCGCTCGACCTCCGATGATCCAGCATGTTTGCCGGACGTGCGCCAGGGTGAGCTGAGTTCCTCCGTGCAAGGTTCTCTGGTGAGCTTGTTCGATGAGTAGAAGTGAGAGCCTTGCGTGTCGTGGAAGGATCGCAGGATGCTTTCCTTCCGTGGTGAGTGCAGAATGGGTGAGTCTTCCTCCAACTCGAATAACACCTTGCCCGTCGACAAAGGCTGTAAGTCGAGCGAACGGGTGGCTGCTGGGCAACGTCGATCCCGACGTGAGCGTTTTCAATTCCGATGAGAAAAATGCCGATTGAGTGGCCTTGATCCAGAACAACCTGGCCTGCTCCATGTCGTCAGACGGCACGAGAACAATCGGCTGCTCTAGCTCCTTGCGCAATTTCCGAGCGAGTCTGAAACACAAGGCAGTGAGTCGAAACAGTTTGTGAGCAGACGAGACCTGATAAATAAGGTCCCAATGATAATCGACTTTCGGAGCAGCCACGAGAAGTGAGATACCGGGACGAGCCTCATGTGCGCTGAGACTCTCCGGCAGCTGAGGTTGAGCAGGCCATGAGCTTTGCAATTGCGTCATCCATGGTGGTCCCGTCCACCATAGTGAGTGGTCTCTGAGCTGAGCAGTCGATACGCCTCTAGATGCGCAATCCGCAGGATTGCTTGTGCCAGGAACATGGCGCCACTGAGCATCTGGCTTGAGTTCCTGGATTTGCGTGACTCTGTTTCGCACGAAATCCTTCCAGTGAGAAGCGTGAGAGCGTATCCATCTGAGCGTTATGAGCGAGTGCGTCCACAGATGAGTTTCTTCCGTGTCCAGCTTGAGTGTAGCTTGGACGTATTTGGCAAGTTTTGCCAGTAGCAGCGCTGCGGTGAGTTCCAACCTCGGGATAGTGAGCCTTTTGAGCGGTGCGACCTTGGTTTTGGCGCACACCAGAGAAAGAATATAAATAACCGCGGACATTGCAAATTGAGATGCGTCAGAGAAGCCATGAATAACAATTTTCGAATTGCTCCATGTGTTGAGCCAACGAGGGAGTGAGATCCTGGCCAAGTTTGAGAGATCTTCCCTGAGCTTGAGCCACCTTCCCGACACGTCCGTCGGCAAGGCGTCGTCCCAATTGACCTTGTGCAGCCACAATTCTTGCAAAAGCATTTTTGCTCGAATCGTGACCGGTGAGATGAACCCCAGAGGGTCAAAGATTTGAGCCACCTCTGAGAGTATGAGTCGCTTCGTGAGCTTACCGGGTTGAGCTGAGATGTTTGAGGAAAACACAAACTTATCCTCGTGAGACGTCCAGTTGATTCCGAGTATCTTGGTCGCGCAATCGTCCAGTGAGATTGATGTACTTGCAGTGCTCGCCGGTGAGAATTCCTTGAGCAACTCTGGATCGGTTGAGTGCCACTTGGCCAACGGGAAACACCCCGCGTCGCACAAGTTCTTCAGCTGGTGAGCGATCTCAATGAGTTGAGCGGATGAGTCGGCTCCTCCGAATATATCGTCCACGTATCTTCCCTGTGTGAGTGGTGGCAAGGCCAGCGGAAACTGATGACCTTCGTCTTCTGCCAATTGTAGCAACGTCCGAACTGCTAAGAACGGCGCGGCTTTCGTCCCGTACGTCACCGTAGTGAGCTGGTACGGCACCGGGTTGCCGTGGTCGTCGATCCACAAAATTCGTTGCAGATCCCAGTCGTACCGATGTACTCTTATTTGCCGAAACATCTTCGTGATGTCGGTGGCAAAGAGATGCCGATGGAGCCTGATCCAGATGAGAACGTCAGGAATGTTGAGTTGAAGCTTGGCTCCCGTGTGCATGAGATCGTTCACGGAGTAGCCTGAAGTGGTGGCACATGAGCCGTTGAAAACCACCCGCAGCTTCGTTGTTGTGCTGTCCGGCTTGAGAACTCCATGATGCGGCAAATAATAATGAGTGCCGCATTGAGCTGAACTCGTCGACGCCTCGACCATGTGGCCGAGTTGCCTGTACTCCTCCATGAATTGGTGATAGAGGATGCGATAGTCGGCATCCCGCTCGTGTCTTCTGAGCATCTGCCGCAAACAGCAGTGAGCTGCGCCATAAGACTCACCCAGATGAGTGAGTGCCATCTTCATGGGAATACGGACAGTGTATCGTCCAGTTGAGTCTCTTGAGTGAGTTGTGCGAAAATGAGTCTCACATTCCTCTTCGTCTGAAGTGAGCTGGCTTGAGTTATCGGACGGGATCTCTTCCTGTACCCAGAATTGGGTGAGCAATTCTTGAAGAGTAGTATCTTCCCGCTGAGCCGACGCAGTGAGTGAGTGGTACACGTGTGTCTGAGGAACAGACACGGGTCCAAGGACAAGACAACCGAAAATAGAGAGTTGGGCAATCGGCATCGAATCCGATCCTTTGATAATATTTGGCTTGATAATTGGCCGTAATAATCGGCTCCGAGTATTACGTCAATTGGCCTCGGTGTGAGAAAGTCCGGGTCCGCGAGTGTGAGATGTTCTAAGTGCGGCCAGCGTTGAGCTGGAATCTCGCAGGACTGCAAGATAGACGTGACAGTCCTCAAAACGTGAGCCTGGACCGGGACTGAGAGTGCCTTGTGAGCTGAGCGTAAAACAAGTTGAGCAATACCTCGTGTTTGAGTTGACTGCAGGCCTCCGATACCGAGGATCGGGATTGTCGACTGCTGTCGTGGAACCTTGAGTTGAGCGATGAGTTGTTCTGAGACGAAAGTTAATTCAGATCCTGGATCAACCAACAATCGAATTCGTTGAGTAGTCAGTGATGAGTCGACGTGAGCGAGTGCTGTGGCGAGCAGCGTAGAGTGAGATGTGCCTGTAGGCACGGCTGAGTTGACGACCGCACCGAGTTCCTATTGAGGATTCGTCGCGGGCTGAGACGTCTCCGTGTTTCGAATTGAGTGAGCCGAGGGATCGTTCGGTCTTGCTGATGCAGGTGCGCCTTCATGCAGCATCGAATGATGTCGTAAGTTGCACTCCTTGCAACCTTGCTTGGAGCGGCACATCCTCACGTTGTGTCTGCCGAGACAATTATAACAAAGTATCTTGTCCACGGCTACCTTCTTCCTGTCTGCGATCCCAAGTCCGCGAAACTTAGGGCACATCACCACAAAATGCTCTGCTCCGCACAGATCGCAAGGGTATCGACCAGATGATGTATTCGTTGAGCTGCCTGATTGAGCGGACGTCGGGTGAGCAGCGGCGGAGGCCTGATGAGCAGTCGTTTTCTTGAGAGGCGCCTTGTTTGCGTGAGCTGTCGGAGGGCAAGCCGTTTCGACACGTTCTAGCGCGCGGATACGCGACGTCAGGAAGACCTCGAGTTGTTCGAATTTCGGATAATCCTGCGACGATCCGAGTGAAGTCTCCCACGCCTCCCTAGTTGAGCGGTCAAGGTTGCGAGAAATGTGGTGCACCAAAATGCATTCCCACATATTCTCGTCTACGCCGAGTGAGCGCAGCGCGGTGTTCGCCTCCGTCACCGTGGTGAGTAGCTTGTTCAACCCCGAGGCGCTCTTGTTAGCCAAGGGAGTTACACTGAACATGGAGTCCAGATGAGATTGTACATGAAGTCTCTTGTTTTCATACCTGGCGGTGAGTACCTTCCAGGACGGCTCCAGAGACGCAGGAGTGAGTGCAAAACTCGCAATGAGATGCGCAGGAGTCCCCTCGAGACATCCCCGAAGATAGTGGAGACGCTCGACATCCGAGAGCGAGGGGCGGTCCAAAATCATACTCTTAAAGAGCTCGGAAAAAGCCGGCCATTCGGCGTACTCACCCCCGAATTTTGGGAGCTTGATGTTCGGCAAGCGTGCCTGAGATGGAGTCTCCTGTTGATGACCGGACGTTGAGATCTCAGCGTCCTTCATGAGCTCGGCTCGTAGCTTCGCCGCTGCACACTTGAAGCTGGAATATGTGCGGCACGTCTGCATATGGATTGAGTTCGTGAAATATTCATGTTTGAGATGAACCGTCGAACACGAGGCCTCGAGATGTCTGTGTTCCACAATGAACTCCGCGTGTACCGAGTCCATCTGCTCGGACAATGCGGACAGCTGTGTGAGTGAGCAGTCCTGAGATGACTCGGGAAGAGTTCCCGCCAACTCGATGAGCAGCTTTGTGCGTCCAAGCTGCGTGAGCATTTTGAGCTGGATCTCGGCGTTCAGCTTCGATGGTGATGAGCTGCGCGGTGACCTTGAATTACCTCCCTCCTCCCCGCCTGGAACGGTCAGAGTTGGAGTTGGCGCGGTCGAACGCGTGGATGGCGGATCAGGCTGAGCCGTCGCCGTCGCCTTATCGTCCGAATCGGTGAGCTCGTCCTTCATGTTTTGAGGAAAAACGCAAAAATCTGCGAGAAATCCGTTCTCAATGCGACGCGCGAAACCGATGAGCAGTCACAGAGGTTTTTTTTCCAAACGAGAACCGAACGACGCGTTAGCAAACGCGCCAAAATCTCTATCGCGGATGAGCACAACACGTATGAGATGAGAAGTCAATTAATTTTCGGCGAACGAACGAGAAACACGCTCGAAGAACACACGAAAAATAATTCTCTGTCGCGCAGGAACACGTGGCTCTTGCACGATGAGCAATGTAACGCGCGACACCGATGAGCAGTCACTGAGTTTTTTCCACACGAACGAGAACCGAACGACGCGGTAGTAAACGCGCGAAAATCTCTATCGCGGATGAGCACAACACGTATGAGATGAGGAGTCAATTAATTTTCGGCGAACGAACGAGAAACGCGCTCGAAGAACACACGAAAAATAATTCTCTGTCGCGCAGGAACACGTGGCTCTTGCACGATGAGCAATGTAACGCGCGACACCGATGAACAGTCACTGAGTTTTTTCCACACGAACGAGAACCGAACGACGCGGTAGTAAACGCGCGAAAATCTCTATCGCGGATGAGCACAAAATGTATGAGATGAGAAGTCAATTAATTTTCGGCGAACGAACGAGAAACACGCTCGAAGAACACACGAAAAATAATTCTCTGTCGCGCAGGAACACGTGGCTCTTGCACGATGAGCAATGTAACGCGCGACACCGATGAACAGTCACTGCGTTTTTTCCACACGAACGAGAACCGAACGACGCGGTAGTAAACGCGCGAAAATCTCTATCGCGGATGAGCACAACACGTATGAGATGAGAAGTCAATTAATTTTCGGCGAACGAACGAGAAACACGCTCGAAGAACACACGAAAAATAATGCTCTGTCGCGCAGGAACACGTGGCTCTTGCACGATGAGCAATGTAACGCGCGACTCCGATGAGCAGTCACAGAGTTTTTCCACACGAACGAGAACCGAACGACGCGGTAGTAAACGCGCGAAACCCGGAATGAGAAGCCAATTGTCACTGTGTGCACAACAGAGACGATGCTCGAACCTACTATACAATGCTGAGAAGTCCGTTGAGCTCAACCTAGACACCGACGGTCGTGCGAGGCAGCAAAGCGCGATCGACACACACGAAGGATAATTCGCGCGCGAGCGTAGCGTTGCGCGATCCCAGCACACGCGGTCGATGTAGAGTCCGAGAGTCAGCTGCGTCTCGCGCTCGAGACGCGAAACGCGATCCAGGGCGCACGAGTCGATGTGAGACGCGAACACGATTCTCGGCACACGCGGGTGCGAGAGAGAGAAGACGATGAGAAGTCTGAGTGAGACTGTGCGTGCGAGCGAGCCACGAACACACTGCACAGCGCGCTCTGTTGAGCTGCCTCGAGAGTCACTGTACACTGTCACAGAAACACTGTAGCCGGGATGTTCCACTATCCGGCTCGAAGAACCAAATGTTTGAGAAATCGTTTGAGCGGTTTCTCGGATGGTGGAACGGGTGATAAAAATAAAGTTTCCTCTACACAGGTTTTCATAACAGTAATCTCGTATATTCTTCAAACAAAACACTTGAGAACGCAAGGTGGCGATGAGATGACCGTTGAGTGTGAGAGATACCGAACCGATTGTACTAATAGATTCGCGATTATTTGAGCGTTGAGAATGTCCCGAAATGAACCGAACAGTTGTTATTGAGCTGTCGACTCGATGAGACACACGATAAATGAGAATTTCGAGATGAGAAGACTGTAAAAGTAAATTAGTAACACGGAGCGAAGTGAGCGTTGCGCGATCCGGAAACGGAAGACGGAAATCGGCCATTGCCACGTGGCAGCATGTCGCGCGCGCGGTGCGCGAAGCGCATGCGTCGGCAGTAGATATTAAGTCGCCGCGAGGTGCTGCCGAGCAGCGGTCACTCAAGCAATTCGCGTGTTTGGAGGGGGATTCTCCAACAGATCGACATGAAAAGAATAAACGAAATAAATGTTTTATTGATACCATAGTCCAAACGACCCATCACCGTATTCACGGTAATGTAGTATACACATTACTATTGAGATAACAAGTGAATTCACACGTTTATCAAATGCAAATCTGCAGATCGTATACCTGTTAGCACGAGGACTAGTCTCACGTTCAACGTTGCGCTATGGGCGTATGAAACTTTTCATAAGACAAGAGAAGAGAGAAGTGTTAGTCAATGGACAATTGGTCATAGTCGCTCTTGAATTAGCAGCGTAATATATGTTTCACGATCAACAGATTCAAATATTCGCAAATCACTAAAAAATCTAAAACATGTAATCTCATTTATACAAAAGGCAGAACAAGAATTTATCAGTCTCTGGAATTTCAACCACCTTTCGGAAACATGCGATTCGTTCAGAATTTCGATGTATTACGTTCGTCCAAAGGGATGATACAGAGCTCAAGCACAAGAATTTCCTTCTGTAACAGAAGCTCAGTAAATAAAAGGATCGTCATGCTCCGATAGATTGGCCGACCAGATTCCATTGTTGTTGAAAAACCGAATATGATATATTTCTTCATGACGATATATTGATTTAATATTGAATGGTCAAGAGCGGTTGCCCAAAGCTATTTTTAACACTTTCCAACAGGCAATTAGTTATATAAATCGACATTAGCTAAAGTATTTTGCAGACGATGCGGCATATAGTACGCAGATGTGAGTTTTCGAACTGATATCTATAGTAGGAACGATAAGTTCATAATCCCTTTGATAAATTATACCAATAAGTATATGACATATATTCATTCATACTATAGATCGACATGAAAAGAACAAACGAAATAAATGTTTTATTGATACCATAGTCCAAACGACCCATCACCGTATTCACGGTAATGTAGTATACACATTACTATTGAGATAACAAGTGAATTCACACGTTTATCAAATGCAAATCTGCAGATCGTATACCTTTTAGCACGAGGACTAGTCTCACGTTCAACGTTGCGCTATGGGCGTATGAAACTTTTCATAAGACAAGAGAAGAGAGAAGTGTTAGTCAATGGACAATTGGTCATAGTCGCTCTTGAATTAGCAGCGTAATATGTGTTTCACGATCAACAGATTCAAATATTCGCAAATCACTAAAAAATCTAAAACATGTAATCTCATTTATACAAAAGGCAGAACAAGAATTTATCAGTCTCTGGAATTTCAACCATCTTTCGGAAACATGCGATTCGTTCAGAATTTCGATGTATTACGTTCGTCCAAAGGGATGATACAGAGCTCAAGCACAAGAATTTCCTTCTGTAACAGAAGCTCAGTAAATAAAAGGATCGTCATGCTCCGATAGATTGGCCGACCAGATTCCATTGTTGTTGAAAAACCGAATATGATATATTTCTTCATGACGATATATTGATTTAATATTGAATGGTCAAGAGCGGTTGCCCAAAGCTATTTTTAAGACTTTCCAACAGGCAATTCGTTATATAAATCGACATTAGCTAAAGTATTTTGCAGACGATGCGGCATATAGTACGCAGATGTGAGTTTTCCAACTGATATCTATAGTAGGAACGATAAGTTCATAATCCCTTTGATAAATTATACCAATAAGTATATGAGATATATTCATTCATACTATAGATCGACATGAAAAGAACAAACGAAATAAATGTTTTATTGATACCATAGTCCAAACGACCCATCACCGTATTCGCGGTAATGTAGTATACACATTAATATTGAGATAACAACTGAATTCACACGTTTAGCAAATGCCAACCTGCAGATCGTATACCATTTAGCATGAGGACTAGTCTCACGTTCAACGTTGGGCTATGGGCGTATGAAACTTTTCATAAGACAAGAGAAGAGAGAAGTGTTAGTCAATGGACAATTGGTCATAGTCGCTCTTGAATTAGCAGCATAATATATGTTTCACGATCAACAGATTCAAATATTATTTCCAGATCTGTCAATGAACTTATAGAGTATATGAACGATACAGTATAATTTTATCTCTTGTAAGCTGAGCAGTTGCATTGACAGTGATTATCACTTTTTTCGCAGTATCATTTTTATCCTGAAGCAATCGTTCAAAAATACGTGAAGAGTCGTTCATATTAAAAAACTCTTAACATATTGCGGAAAACTGAAGTAATTCATCGCTTCGTTGCCGTCCGTCATATTTAATCAATTCACGCGGGATCGCATCCCAGCGCTTATTCGTTGGTGCGCTCATCTGGAACCATGAACTTTTCTATATAAACTACGTCGAGGTACTCAATGAATCAGTTGTTGATAGCTCTTAACTACATAACGTCAACATGGAATTCTTCCGTAAATTCATGTCAGTTATTGGTCTCAATTCAGTTGCTAGTAAAAAAGTTGACTTTATTTCCAAACTACCGACAGAGATATCTCAACATATCATTCGAATGTTAGATGCTCAAACCCAATTGAACGTGGCTCTTGTCAGCCGAAAATGGCACGCCGTGTGCCAAGGTGACTATTGTATTAGAAGATCTGTTCGCCATCATTTTCGAAAGCAGAAGCGCAACCTTTCGCAAATCACTAAAAAATCTAAAACATCTAATCACATTCATACAAAAGGCAGAACAAGAATTTCACAATCTCTGGAATTTCAACCAACTATCGGAAACATGCGATTCGTTCAGAATTTCGATGTATCACGTTCGTCCAAAGGGATGATACAGAGCTCAAGCACAAGAATTTCCGTCTGTAACAGAAGCTCAGTAAATAAAAGGATCGTCATGCTCCGATAGATTGGCCGACCAGATTCCATTGTTGTTGAAAAACCGAATATGATATATTTCTTCATGACGATATATTGATTTAATATTGAATGATCAAGAGCGGTTGCCCAAAGCTATTTTTAACACTTTCCAACAGGCAATTGGTTATATAAATGGACATTTGCTAAAGTATTTTGCAGACGATGCGGCATATAGTACGCAGATGTGAGTTTTCCAACTGATATCTACAGTAGGAACGATAAGTTCATAATCCCTTTGATAAATTATACCAATAAGTATATGACATATATTCATTCATAATATAGATCGACATGAAAAGAACAAACGAAATAAATGTTTGATTGATACCATAGTCCAACCGACCCATCACCGTATTCGCGGTAATGTAGTATACACATTACTATTGAGATAACAAATGAATTCACACGTTTATCAAATGCCAACCTGCAGATCGTATACCATTTAGCACGAGGACTAGTCTCACGTTCAACGTTGGGCTATGGGCGTATGAAACTTTTCATAAGACAAGAGAAGAGAGAAGTGTTAGTCAATGGACAATTGGTCATAGTCGCTCTTGAATTAGCAGCATAAAATATGTTTCACGATCAACAGATTCAAATATTCTTTCCAGATCTGTCAATGAACTTATAGAGTATATGAACGATACAGTATAATTTTATCTCTTGTAAGCTGAGCAGTTGCATTGACAGTGATTATCACTTTTTTCGCAGTATCATTTTTATCCTGAAGCAATCGTTCAAAAATACGTGAAGAGTCGTTCATATTAAAAAACTCCCAACATATTGCGGAAAACTGACGTCATTTATCGCTTCGTTACCGTCCGTCATATTCAATCAATTCACGCTCGATCGCATCCCAGCGCTTATTCGTTGGTGCTCTCATCTGGAACCATGAACATTTCTATATAAACTACAACGAGGTACTCAATGAATCAGTTGTTGATAGCTCGTAACTACATTACGTCAACATGGAATACTTCCGTAAATTGATGTCAGTTATTGGTCTCAATTCAGTTGCTAGTAAAAAAGTTGACTTTATTTCCAAACTACCGACAGAGATATCTCAACATATCATTCGAATGTTAGATGCGCAAACCCAATTGAACGTGGCTCTTGTCAGCCGAAAATGGCACTCCGTGTGCCAAGGTGACTATTGTATTAGAAGATCTGTTCGCCATCATTTTCGAAAGCAGAAGCGCAATCTTTCGCAAATCACTAAAAAATCTAAAACATCTAATCTCATTCATACAAAAGGCAGAACAAGAATTTATCAGTCTCTGGAATTTCAACCATCTTTCGGAAACATGCGATTCGTTCAGAATTTCGATGTATTACGTTCGTCCAAAGGGATGATACAGAGCTCAAGCACAAGAATTTCCTTCTGTAACAGAAGCTCAGTAAATAAAAGGATCGTCATGCTCCGATAGATTGGCCGACCAGATTCCATTGTTGTTGAAAAACCGAATATGATATATTTCTTCATGACGATATATTGATTTAATATTGAATGGTCAAGAGCGGTTGCCCAAAGCTATTTTTAACACTTTCCAACAGGCAATTCGTTATATAAATAGACATTAGCTAAAGTATTTTGCAGACGATGCGGCATATAGTACGCAGATGTGAGTTTTCCAACTGATATCTACAGTAGGAACGATAAGTTCATAATCCCTTTGATAAATTATAACAATAAGTATATGACATATATTCATTCATAATATAGATCGACATGAAAAGAACAAACGAAATAAATGTTTTATTGATACCATAGTCCAAACGACCCATCACCGTATTCGCGGTAATGTATTATACACATTACTATTGAGATAACAACTGAATTCACACGTTTACCAAATGCCAACCTGCAGATCGTATACCATTTAGCACGAGGACAAGTCTCACGTTCAACGTTGGGCTATGGGCGTATGAAACTTTTCATAAGACAAGAGAAGAGAGAAGTGTTAGTCAATGGACAATTATTCATAGTCGCTCTTGAATTAGCAGCATAATATATGTTTCACGATCAACAGATTCAAATATTCTTTCCAGATCTGTCAATGAACTTATAGAGTATATGAACGATACAGTATAATTTTATCTCTTGTAAGCTGAGCAGTTGCATTGGCAGTGATTATCTCTTTTTTCGCAGTATCATTTTTATCCTGAAGCAATCGTTCAAAAATACGTGAAGAGTCGATCATATTAAAAAACTCCCAACATATTGCGGAAAACTGACGTCATTTATCGCTTCGTTACCGTCCGTCATATTCAATCAATTCACGCTCGATCGCATCCCAGCGCATATTCGTTGGTGCGCTCATCTGGAACCATGAACTTTTCTATATTAACTACAACGAGGTACTCAATGAATCAGTTGTTGATAGCTCGTAACTACATTACGTCAACATGGAATACTTCCGTAAATTGATGTCAGTTATTGGTCTCAATTCAGTTGCTAGTAAAAAAGTTGACTTTATTTCCAAACTACCGACAGAGATATCTCAACATATCATTCGAATGTTAGATGCTCAAACCCAATTGAACGTCGCTCTTGTCAGCCGAAAATGGCACTCCGTGTGCCAAGGTGACTATTGTATTAGAAGATCTGTTCGCCATCATTTTCGAAAGCAGAAGCGCAATCTTTCGCAAATCACTAAAAAATCTAAAACATCTAATCACATTCATACAAAAGGCAGAACAAGAATTTCACAGTCTCTGGAATTTCAACCAACTATCGGAAACATGGGATTCGTTCAGAATTTCGATGTATCACGTTCGTCCAAAGGGATGATACAGAGCTCAAGCACAAGAATTTCCGTCTGTAACAGAAGCTCAGTAAATAAAAGGATCGTCATGCTCCGATAGATTGGCCGACCAGATTCCATTGTTGTTGAAAAACCGAATATGATATATTTCTTCATGACGATATATTGATTTAATATTGAATGGTTAATAGCGGTTGCCCAAAGTTGTTTTTAACACTTTCCAACAGGCTATTGGTTATATAAATGGACATTTGCTAAAGTATTTTGCAGACGATGCGGCATATAGTACGCAGATGTGAGTTTTCCAACTGATATCTACAGTAGGAACGATAAGTTCATAATCCCTTTGATAAATTATACCAATAACTATATGACATATATTCATTCATAATATAGATCGACATGAAAAGAATAAACGAAATAAATGTTTTATTGATACCATAGTCCAAACGACCCATCACCGTATTCACGGTAATGTAGTATACACATTACTATTGAGATAACAAGTGAATTCACACGTTTATCAAATGCAAATCTGCAGATCGTATACCTTTTAGCACGAGGACTAGTCTCACGTTCAACGTTGCGCTATGGGCGTATGAAACTTTTCATAAGACAAGAGAAGAGAGAAGTGTTAGTCAATGGACAATTGGTCATAGTCGCTCTTGAATTAGCAGCGTAATATGTGTTTCACGATCAACAGATTCAAATATTCGCAAATCACTAAAAAATCTAAAACATGTAATCTCATTTATACAAAAGGCAGAACAAGAATTTATCAGTCTCTGGAATTTCAACCATCTTTCGGAAACATGCGATTCGTTCAGAATTTCGATGTATTACGTTCGTCCAAAGGGATGATACAGAGCTCAAGCACAAGAATTTCCTTCTGTAACAGAAGCTCAGTAAATAAAAGGATCGTCATGCTCCGATAGATTGGCCGACCAGATTCCATTGTTGTTGAAAAACCGAATATGATATATTTCTTCATGACGATATATTGATTTAATATTGAATGGTCAAGAGCGGTTGCCCAAAGCTATTTTTAAGACTTTCCAACAGGCAATTCGTTATATAAATCGACATTAGCTAAAGTATTTTGCAGACGATGCGGCATATAGTACGCAGATGTGAGTTTTCCAACTGATATCTATAGTAGGAACGATAAGTTCATAATCCCTTTGATAAATTATACCAATAAGTATATGAGATATATTCATTCATACTATAGATCGACATGAAAAGAACAAACGAAATAAATGTTTTATTGATACCATAGTCCAAACGACCCATCACCGTATTCGCGGTAATGTAGTATACACATTAATATTGAGATAACAACTGAATTCACACGTTTAGCAAATGCCAACCTGCAGATCGTATACCATTTAGCATGAGGACTAGTCTCACGTTCAACGTTGGGCTATGGGCGTATGAAACTTTTCATAAGACAAGAGAAGAGAGAAGTGTTAGTCAATGGACAATTGGTCATAGTCGCTCTTGAATTAGCAGCATAATATATGTTTCACGATCAACAGATTCAAATATTCTTTCCAGATCTGTCAATGAACTTATAGAGTATATGAACGATACAGTATAATTTTATCTCTTGTAAGCTGAGCAGTTGCATTGACAGTGATTATCACTTTTTTCGCAGTATCATTTTTATCCTGAAGCAATCGTTCAAAAATACGTGAAGAGTCGTTCATATTAAAAAAACTCCCAACATATTGCGGAAAACTGAAGTAATTCATCGCTTCGTTGCCGTCCGTCATATTTAATCAATTCACGCGGGATCGCATCCCAGCGCTTATTCGTTGGTGCGCTCATCTGGAACCATGAACTTTTCTATATAAACTACGTCGAGGTACTCAATGAATCAGTTGTTGATAGCTCTTAACTACATAACGTCAACATGGAATTCTTCCGTAAATTCATGTCAGTTATTGGTCTCAATTCAGTTGCTAGTAAAAAAGTTGACTTTATTTCCAAACTACCGACAGAGATATCTCAACATATCATTCGAATGTTAGATGCTCAAACCCAATTGAACGTGGCTCTTGTCAGCCGAAAATGGCACTCCGTGTGCCAAGGTGACTATTGTATTAGAAGATCTGTTCGCCATCATTTTCGAAAGCAGAAGCGCAATCTTTCGCAAATCACTAAAAAATCTAAAACATCTAATCACATTCATACAAAAGGCAGAACAAGAATTTCACAGTCTCTGGAATTTCAACCAACTATCGGAAACATGGGATTCGTTCAGAATTTCGATGTATCACGTTCGTCCAAAGGGATGATACAGAGCTCAAGCACAAGAATTTCCGTCTGTAACAGAAGCTCAGTAAATAAAAGGATCGTCATGCTCCGATAGATTGGCCGACCAGATTCCATTGTTGTTGAAAAACCGAATATGATATATTTCTTCATGACGATATATTGATTTAATATTGAATGGTTAATAGCGGTTGCCCAACGTTGTTTTTAACACTTTCCAACAGGCTATTGGTTATATAAATGGACATTTGCTAAAGTATTTTGCAGACGATGCGGCATATAGTACGCAGATGTGAGTTTTCCAACTGATATCTACAGTAGGAACGATAAGTTCATAATCCCTTTGATAAATTATACCAATAACTATATGACATATATTCATTCATAATATAGATCGACATGAAAAGAATAAACGAAATAAATGTTTTATTGATACCATAGTCCAAACGACCCATCACCGTATTCACGGTAATGTAGTATACACATTACTATTGAGATAACAAGTGAATTCACACGTTTATCAAATGCAAATCTGCAGATCGTATACCTTTTAGCACGAGGACTAGTCTCACGTTCAACGTTGCGATATGGGCGTATGAAACTTTTCATAAGACAAGAGACGAGAGAAGTGTTAGTCAATGGACAATTGGTCATAGTCGCTCTTGAATTAGCAGCGTAATATGTGTTTCACGATCAACAGATTCAAATATTCGCAAATCACTAAAAAATCGAAAACATGTAATCTCATTTATACAAAAGGCAGAACAAGAATTTATCAGTCTCTGGAATTTCAACCATCTTTCGGAAACATGCGATTCGTTCAGAATTTCGATGTATTACGTTCGTCCAAAGGGATGATACAGAGCTCAAGCACAAGAATTTCCTTCTGTAAGCTCAGTAAATAAAAGGATCGTCATGCTCCGATAGATTGGCCGACCAGATTCCATTGTTGTTGAAAAACCGAATATGATATATTTCTTCATGACGATATATTGATTTAATATTGAATGGTCAAGAGCGGTTGCCCAAAGCTATTTTTAACACTTTCCAACAGGCAATTCGTTATATAAATCGACATTAGCTAAAGTATTTTGCAGACGATGCGGCATATAGTACGCAGATGTGAGTTTTCCAACTGATATCTATAGTAGGAACGATAAGTTCATAATCCCTTTGATAAATTATACCAATAAGTATATGACATATATTCATTCATACTATAGATCGACATGAAAAGAACAAACGAAATAAATGTTTTATTGATACCATAGTCCAAACGACCCATCACCGTATTCGCGGTAATGTAGTATACACATTAATATTGAGATAACAACTGAATTCATACGTTTAGCAAATGCCAACCTGCAGATCGTATACCATTTAGCACGAGGACTAGTCTCACGTTCAACGTTGGGCTATGGGCGTATGAAACTTTTCATAAGACAAGAGAAGAGAGAAGTGTTAGTCAATGGACAATTGGTCATAGTCGCTCTTGAATTAGCAGCATAATATATGTTTCACGATCAACAGATTCAAATATTCTTTCCCGATCTGTCAATGAACTTATAGAGTATATGAACGATACAGTATAATTTTATCTCTTGTAAGCTGAGCAGTTGCATTGACAGTGATTATCACTTTTTGCGCAGTATCATTTTTATCCTGAAGCAATCGTTCAAAAATACGTGAAGAGTCGTTCATATTAAAAAACTCCCAACATATTGCGGAAAACTGAAGTAATTCATCGCTTCGTTGCCGTCCGTCATATTTAATCAATTCACGCGGGATCGCATCCCAGCGCTTATTCGTTGGTGCGCTCATCTGGAACCATGAACTTTCCTATATAAACTACGTCGAGGTACTCAATGAATCAGTTGTTGATAGCTCTTAACTACATAACGTCAACATGGAATTCTTCCGTAAATTCATGTCAGTTATTGGTCTCAATTCAGTTGCTAGTAAAAAAGTTGACTTTATTTCCAAACTACCGACAGAGATATCTCAACATATCATTCGAATGTTAGATGCTCAAACCCAATTGAACGTGGCTCTTGTCAGCCGAAAATGGCACTCCGTGTGCCAAGGTGACTATTGTATTAGAAGATCTGTTCGCCATCATTTTCGAAAGCAGAAGCGCAATCTTTCGCAAATCACTAAAAAATCTAAAACATCTAATCACATTCATACAAAAGGCAGAACAAGAATTTCACAGTCTCTGGAATTTCAACCAACTATCGGAAACATGCGATTCGTTCAGAATTTCGATGTATCACGTTCGTCCAAAGGGATGATACAGAGCTCAAGCACAAGAATTTCCGTCTGTAACAGAAGCTCAGTAAATAAAAGGATCGTCATGCTCCGATAGATTGGCCGACCAGATTCCATTGTTGTTGAAAAACCGAATATGATATATTTCTTCATGAAGATATATTGATTTAATATTGAATGGTCAAGTGCGGTTGCCCAAAGCTATTTTTAACACTTTCCAACAGGCAATTGGTTATATAAATGGACATTTGCTAAAGTATTTTGCAGACGATGCGGCATATAGTACGCAGATGTGAGTTTTCCAACTGATATCTATAGTAGGAACGATAAGTTCATAATCCCTTTGATAAATTATACCAATAAGTATATGACATATATTCATTCATAATATAGATCGACATGAAAAGAACAAACGAAATAAATGTTTTATTGATACCATAGTCCAAACGACCCATCACCGTATTCGCGGTAATGTAGTATACACATTACTATTGAGATAACAACTGAATTCACACGTTTATCAAATGCCAACCTGCAGATCGTATACCATTTAGCACGAGGACTAGTCTCACGTTCAACGTTGGGCTATGGGCGTATGAAACTTTTCATAAGACAAGACAAGAGAGAAGTGTTAGTCAATGGACAATTGGTCATAGTCGCTCTTGAATTAGCAGCATAATATATGTTTCACGATCAACAGATTCAAATATTCTTTCCAGATCTGTCAATGAACTTATATAGTATATGAACGATACAGTATAATTTTATCTCTTGTAAGCTGAGCAGTTGCATTGACAGTGATTATCACTTTTTTCGCAGTATCATTTTTATCCTGAAGCAATCGTTCAAAAATACGTGAAGAGTCGTTCATATTAAAAAACTCCCAACATATTGCGGAAAACTGACGTCATTTATCGCTTCGTTTCCGTCCGTCATATTCAATCAATTCACGCTCGATCGCATCCCAGCTCTTATTCGTTGGTGCGCTCATCTGGAACCATGAACTTTTCTATATTAACTACAACGAGGTACTCAATGAATCAGTTGTTGATAGCTCGTAACTACATTACGTCAACATGGAATACTTCCGTAAATTGATGTCAGTTATTGGTCTCAATTCAGTTGCTAGTAAAAAAGTTGACTTTATTTCCAAACTACCGACAGAGATATCTCAACATATCATTCGAATGTTAGATGCTCAAACCCAATTGAACGTGGCTCTTGTCAGCCGAAAATGGCACTCCGTGTGCCAAGGTGACTATTGTATTAGAAGATCTGTTCCCCATCATTTTCGAAAGCAGAAGCGCAATCTTTCGCAAATCACTAAAAAATCTAAAACATCTAATCACATTCATACAAAAGGCAGAACAAGAATTTCACAGTCTCTGGAATTTCAACCATCTTTCGGAAACATGCGATTCGGTCAGAATTTCGATGTATTACGTTCGTCCAAAGGGATGATACAGAGCTCAAGCACAAGAATGTCCTTCTGTAACAGAAGCTCACTAAATAAAAGGATCGTCATGCTCCGATAGATTGGCCGACCAGATTCCATTGTTGTTGAAAAACCGAATATGATATATTTCTTCATGACGATATATTGATTTAATATTGAATGGTCAAGAGCGGTTGCCCAAAGCTATTTTTAACACTTTCCAACAGGCAATTCGTTATATAAGTCGACATTAGCTAAAGTATTTTGCAGACGATGCGGCATATAGTACGCAGATGTGAGTTTTCCAACTGATATCTACAGTAGGAACGATAAGTTCATAATCCCTTTGATAAATGATACCAATAAGTATATGACATATATTCATTCATAATATAGATCGACATGAAGAGAACAAACGAAATAAATGTTTTATTGATACCATAGTCCAAACGACCCATCACCGTATTCGCGGTAATGTAGTATACACATTACTATTGAGATAACAACTGAATTCACACGTTTATCAAATGCCAACCTGCAGATCGTATACCATTTAGCACGAGGACTAGTCTCACGTTCAACGTTGGGCTATGGGCGTATGAAACTTTTCATAAGACAAGACAAGAGAGAAGTGTTAGTCAATGGACAATTGGTCATAGTCGCTCTTGAATTAGCAGCATAATATATGTTTCACGATCAACAGATTCAAATATTCTTTCCAGATCTGTCAATGAACTTATATAGTATATGAACGATACAGTATAATTTTATCTCTTGTAAGCTGAGCAGTTGCATTGACAGTGATTATCACTTTTTTCGCAGTATCATTTTTATCCTGAAGCAATCGTTCAAAAATACGTGAAGAGTCGTTCATATTAAAAAACTCCCAACATATTGCGGAAAACTGAAGTAATTCATCGCTTCGTTGCCGTCCGTCATATTTAATCAATTCACGCGGGATCGCATCCCAGCGCTTATTCGTTGGTGCGCTCATCTGGAACCATGAACTTTCCTATATAAACTACGTCGAGGTACTCAATGAATCAGTTGTTGATAGCTCTTAACTACATAACGTCAACATGGAATTCTTCCGTAAATTCATGTCAGTTATTGGTCTCAATTCAGTTGCTAGTAAAAAAGTTGACTTTATTTCCAAACTACCGACAGAGATATCTCAACATATCATTCGAATGTTAGATGCTCAAACCCAATTGAACGTGGCTCTTGTCAGCCGAAAATGGCACTCCGTGTGCCAAGGTGACTATTGTATTAGAAGATCTGTTCGCCATCATTTTCGAAAGCAGAAGCGCAATCTTTCGCAAATCACTAAAAAATCTAAAACATCTAATCACATTCATACAAAAGGCAGAACAAGAATTTCACAGTCTCTGGAATTTCAACCAACTATCGGAAACATGCGATTCGTTCAGAATTTCGATGTATCACGTTCGTCCAAAGGGATGATACAGAGCTCAAGCACAAGAATTTCCGTCTGTAACAGAAGCTCAGTAAATAAAAGGATCGTCATGCTCCGATAGATTGGCCGACCAGATTCCATTGTTGTTGAAAAACCGAATATGATATATTTCTTCATGAAGATATATTGATTTAATATTGAATGGTCAAGTGCGGTTGCCCAAAGCTATTTTTAACACTTTCCAACAGGCAATTGGTTATATAAATGGACATTTGCTAAAGTATTTTGCAGACGATGCGGCATATAGTACGCAGATGTGAGTTTTCCAACTGATATCTATAGTAGGAACGATAAGTTCATAATCCCTTTGATAAATTATACCAATAAGTATATGACATATATTCATTCATAATATAGATCGACATGAAAAGAACAAACGAAATAAATGTTTTATTGATACCATAGTCCAAACGACCCATCACCGTATTCGCGGTAATGTAGTATACACATTACTATTGAGATAACAACTGAATTCACACGTTTATCAAATGCCAACCTGCAGATCGTATACCATTTAGCACGAGGACTAGTCTCACGTTCAACGTTGGGCTATGGGCGTATGAAACTTTTCATAAGACAAGACAAGAGAGAAGTGTTAGTCAATGGACAATTGGTCATAGTCGCTCTTGAATTAGCAGCATAATATATGTTTCACGATCAACAGATTCAAATATTCTTTCCAGATCTGTCAATGAACTTATATAGTATATGAACGATACAGTATAATTTTATCTCTTGTAAGCTGAGCAGTTGCATTGACAGTGATTATCACTTTTTTCGCAGTATCATTTTTATCCTGAAGCAATCGTTCAAAAATACGTGAAGAGTCGTTCATATTAAAAAACTCCCAACATATTGCGGAAAACTGACGTCATTTATCGCTTCGTTTCCGTCCGTCATATTCAATCAATTCACGCTCGATCGCATCCCAGCTCTTATTCGTTGGTGCGCTCATCTGGAACCATGAACTTTTCTATATTAACTACAACGAGGTACTCAATGAATCAGTTGTTGATAGCTCGTAACTACATTACGTCAACATGGAATACTTCCGTAAATTGATGTCAGTTATTGGTCTCAATTCAGTTGCTAGTAAAAAAGTTGACTTTATTTCCAAACTACCGACAGAGATATCTCAACATATCATTCGAATGTTAGATGCTCAAACCCAATTGAACGTGGCTCTTGTCAGCCGAAAATGGCACTCCGTGTGCCAAGGTGACTATTGTATTAGAAGATCTGTTCCCCATCATTTTCGAAAGCAGAAGCGCAATCTTTCGCAAATCACTAAAAAATCTAAAACATCTAATCACATTCATACAAAAGGCAGAACAAGAATTTCACAGTCTCTGGAATTTCAACCATCTTTCGGAAACATGCGATTCGGTCAGAATTTCGATGTATTACGTTCGTCCAAAGGGATGATACAGAGCTCAAGCACAAGAATGTCCTTCTGTAACAGAAGCTCACTAAATAAAAGGATCGTCATGCTCCGATAGATTGGCCGACCAGATTCCATTGTTGTTGAAAAACCGAATATGATATATTTCTTCATGACGATATATTGATTTAATATTGAATGGTCAAGAGCGGTTGCCCAAAGCTATTTTTAACACTTTCCAACAGGCAATTCGTTATATAAGTCGACATTAGCTAAAGTATTTTGCAGACGATGCGGCATATAGTACGCAGATGTGAGTTTTCCAACTGATATCTACAGTAGGAACGATAAGTTCATAATCCCTTTGATAAATGATACCAATAAGTATATGACATATATTCATTCATAATATAGATCGACATGAAGAGAACAAACGAAATAAATGTTTTATTGATACCATAGTCCAAACGACCCATCACCGTATTCGCGGTAATGTAGTATACACATTACTATTGAGATAACAACTGAATTCACACGTTTATCAAATGCCAACCTGCAGATCGTATACCATTTAGCACGAGGACTAGTCTCACGTTCAACGTTGGGCTATGGGCGTATGAAACTTTTCATAAGACAAGACAAGAGAGAAGTGTTAGTCAATGGACAATTGGTCATAGTCGCTCTTGAATTAGCAGCATAATATATGTTTCACGATCAACAGATTCAAATATTCTTTCCAGATCTGTCAATGAACTTATATAGTATATGAACGATACAGTATAATTTTATCTCTTGTAAGCTGAGCAGTTGCATTGACAGTGATTATCACTTTTTTCGCAGTATCATTTTTATCCTGAAGCAATCGTTCAAAAATACGTGAAGAGTCGTTCATATTAAAAAACTCCCAACATATTGCGGAAAACTGACGTCATTTATCGCTTCGTTTCCGTCCGTCATATTCAATCAATTCACGCTCGATCGCATCCCAGCTCTTATTCGTTGGTGCGCTCATCTGGAACCATGAACTTTTCTATATTAACTACAACGAGGTACTCAATGAATCAGTTGTTGATAGCTCGTAACTACATTACGTCAACATGGAATACTTCCGTAAATTGATGTCAGTTATTGGTCTCAATTCAGTTGCTAGTAAAAAAGTTGACTTTATTTCCAAACTACCGACAGAGATATCTCAACATATCATTCGAATGTTAGATGCTCAAACCCAATTGAACGTGGCTCTTGTCAGCCGAAAATGGCACTCCGTGTGCCAAGGTGACTATTGTATTAGAAGATCTGTTCGCCATCATTTTCGAAAGCAGAAGCGCAATCTTTCGCAAATCACTAAAAAATCTAAAACATCTAATCACATTCATACAAAAGGCAGAACAAGAATTTCACAGTCTCTGGAATTTCAACCAACTATCGGAAACATGCGATTCGTTCAGAATTTCGATGTATCACGTTCGTCCAAAGGGATGATACAGAGCTCAAGCACAAGAATTTCCGTCTGTAACAGAAGCTCAGTAAATAAAAGGATCGTCATGCTCCGATAGATTGGCCGACCAGATTCCATTGTTGTTGAAAAACCGAATATGATATATTTCTTCATGACGATATATTGATTTAATATTGAATGGTCAAGAGCGGTTGCCCAAAGCTATTTTTAACACTTTCCAACAGGCAATTGGTTATATAAATGGACATTTGCTAAAGTATTTTGCAGACGATGCGGCATATAGTACGCAGATGTGAGTTTTCCAACTGATATCTATAGTAGGAACGATAAGTTCATAATCCCTTTGATAAATTATACCAATAAGTATATGACATATATTCATTCATAATATAGATCGACATGAAAAGAACAAACGAAATAAATGTTTTATTGATACCATAGTCCAAACGACCCATCACCGTATTCGCGGTAATGTAGTATACACATTACTATTGAGATAACAACTGAATTCACACGTTTATCAAATGCCAACCTGCAGATCGTATACCATTTAGCACGAGGACTAGTCTCACGTTCAACGTTGGGCTATGGGCGTATGAAACTTTTCATAAGACAAGACAAGAGAGAAGTGTTAGTCAATGGACAATTGGTCATAGTCGCTCTTGAATTAGCAGCATAATATATGTTTCACGATCAACAGATTCAAATATTCTTTCCAGATCTGTCAATGAACTTATATAGTATATGAACGATACAGTATAATTTTATCTCTTGTAAGCTGAGCAGTTGCATTGACAGTGATTATCACTTTTTTCGCAGTATCATTTTTATCCTGAAGCAATCGTTCAAAAATACGTGAAGAGTCGTTCATATTAAAAAACTCCCAACATATTGCGGAAAACTGACGTCATTTATCGCTTCGTTACCGTCCGTCATATTCAATCAATTCACGCTCGATCGCATCCCAGCTCTTATTCGTTGGTGCGCTCATCTGGAACCATGAACTTTTCTATATTAACTACAACGAGGTACTCAATGAATCAGTTGTTGATAGCTCGTAACTACATTACGTCAACATGGAATACTTCCGTAAATTGATGTCAGTTATTGGTCTCAATTCAGTTGCTAGTAAAAAAGTTGACTTTATTTCCAAACTACCGACAGAGATATCTCAACATATCATTCGAATGTTAGATGCTCAAACCCAATTGAACGTGGCTCTTGTCAGCCGAAAATGGCACTCCGTGTGCCAAGGTGACTATTGTATTAGAAGATCTGTTCGCCATCATTTTCGAAAGCAGGAGCGCAATCTTTCGCAAATCACTAAAAAATCTAAAACATCTAATCACATTCATACAAAAGGCAGAACAAGAATTTCACAGTCTCTGGAATTTCAACCAACTATCGGAAACACGCGATTCGTTCAGAATTTCGATGTATCACGTTCGTCCAAAGGGATGATACAGAGCTCAAGCACAAGAATTTCCGTCTGTAACAGAAGCTCAGTAAATAAAAGGATCGTCATGCTCCGATAGATTGGCCGACCAGATTCCATTGTTGTTGAAAAACCGAATATGATATATTTCTCCATGACGATATATTGATTTAATATTGAATGGTTAATAGCGGTTGCCCAAAGTTGTTTTTAACACTTTCCAACAGGCTATTGGTTATATAATTGGACATTTGCTAAAGTATTTTGCAGACGATGCGGCATATAGTACGCAGATGTGAGTTTTCCAACTGATATCTACAGTAGGAACGATAAGTTCATAATCCCTTTGATAAATTATACCAATAAGTGTATGACATATATTCATTCATAATATAGATCGACATGAAAAGAATAAACGAAATAAATGTTTTATTGATACCATAGTCCAAACGACCCATCACCGTATTCACGGTAATGTAGTATACACATTGCTATTGAGATAACAAGTGAATTCACACGTTTATCAAATGCAAATCTGCAGATCGTATACCTTTTAGCACGAGGACTAGTCTCACGTTCAACGTTGCGCTATGGGCGTATGAAACTTTTCATAAGACAAGAGAAGAGAGAAGTGTTAGTCAATGGACAATTGGTCATAGTCGCTCTTGAATTAGCAGCGTAATATATGTTTCACGATCAACAGATTCAAATATTCGAAAATCACTAAAAAATCTAAAACAAGTAATCTCATTTATACAAAAGGCAGAACAAGAATTTATCAGTCTCTGGAATTTCAACCATCTTTCGGAAACATGCGATTCGTTCAGAATTTCGATGTATTACGTTCGTCCAAAGGGATGATACAGAGCTCAAGCACAAGAATGTCCTTCTGTAACAGAAGCTCACTAAATAAAAGGATCGTCATGCTCCGATAGATTGGCCGACCAGATTCCATTGTTGTTGAAAAACCGAATATGATATATTTCTTCATGACGATATATTGATTTAATATTGAATGGTCAAGAGCGGTTGCCCAAAGCTATTTTTAACACTTTCCAACAGGCAATTCGTTATATAAATCGACATTAGCTAAAGTATTTTGCAGACGATGCGGCATATAGTACGCAGATGTGAGTTTTCCAACTGATATCTACAGTAGGAACGATAAGTTCATAATCCCTTTGATAAATTATACCAATAAGTATATGACATATATTCATTCATAATATAGATCGACATGAAAAGAATAAACGAAATAAATGTTTTATTGATACCATAGTCCAAACGACCCATCACCGTATTCACGGTAATGTAGTATACACACATTACTATTGAGATAACAAGTGAATTCACAGGTTTATCAAATGCAAATCTGCAGATCGTATACCTTTTAGCACGCGGACTAGTCTCACGTTCAACGTTGCGCTATGGGCGTATGAAACTTTTCATAAGTCAAGTGAAGAGAGAAGTGTTAGTCAATGGACAATTGGTCATAGTCGCTCTTGAATTAGCAGCGTAATATATGTTTCACGATCAACAGATTCAAATATTCGCAAATCACTAAAAAATCTAAAACATGTAATCTCATTTATACAAAAGGCAGAACAAGAATTTATCAGTCTCTGGAATTTCAACCATCTTTCGGAAACATGCGATTCGTTCAGAATTTCGATGTATTACGTTCGTCCAAAGGGATGATACAGAGCTCAAGCACAAGAATTTCCTTCTGTAACAGAAGCTCAGTAAATAAAAGGATCGTCATGCTCCGATAGATTGGCCGACCAGATTCCATTGTTGTTGAAAAACCGAATATGATATATTTCTTCATGACGATATATTGATTTAATATTGAATGGTCAAGAGCGGTTGCCCAAAGCGATTTTTAACACTTTCCAACAGGCAATTCGTTATATAAGTCGACATTAGCTAAAGTATTTTGCAGACGATGCGGCATATAGTACGCAGATGTGAGCTTTCCAACTGATATCTACAGTAGGAACGATAAGTTCATAATCCCTTTGATAAATGATACCAATAAGTATATGACATATATTCATTCATAATATAGATCGACATGAAAAGAACAAACGAAATAAATGTTTTATTGATACCATAGTCCAAACGACCCATCACCGTATTCGTGGTAATGTAGTATACACATTACTATTGAGATAACAACTGAATTCACACGTTTATCAAATGCCAACCTGCAGATCGTATACCATTTAGCACGAGGACTAGTCTCACGTTCAACGTTGGGCTATGGGCGTATGAAACTTTTCATAAGACAAGAGAAGAGAGAAGTGTTAGTCAATGGACAATTGGTCATAGTCGCTCTTGAATTAGCAGCATAATATATGTTTCACGATCAACAGATTCAAATATTCTTTCCAGATCTGTCAATGAACTTATAGAGTATATGAACGATACAGTATAATTTTATCTTTTGTAAGCTGAGCAGTTGCATTGACAGTGATTATCACTTTTTTCGCAGTATCATTTTTATCGTGAAGCAATCGTTCAAAAATACGTGAAGAGTCGTTCATATTAAAAAACTCCCAACATATTGCGGAAAACTGAAGTAATTCATCGCTTCTTTGCCGTCCGTCATATTTAATCAATTCACGCGGGATCGCATCCCAGCGCTTATTCGTTGGTGCGCTCATCTGGAACCATGAACTTTTCTATATAAACTACGTCGAGGTACTCAATGAATCAGTTGTTGATAGCTCTTAACTACATAACGTCAACATGGAATTCTTCCGTAAATTCATGTCAGTTATTGGTCTCAATTCAGTTGCTAGTAAAAAAGTTGACTTTATTTCCAGACTACCGACAGAGATATCTCAACATATCATTCGAATGTTAGATGCTCAAACCCAATTGAACGTGGCTCTTGTCAGCCGAAAATGGCACTCCGTGTGCCAAGGTGACGATTGTATTAGAAGATCTGTTCGCCATCATTTTCGAAAGCAGAAGCGCAATCTTTCGCAAATCACTAAAAAATCTAAAACATCTAATCACATTCATACAAAAGGCAGAACAAGAATTTCACAGTCTCTGGAATTTCAACCAACTATCGGAAACACGCGATTCGTTCAGAATTTCGATGTATCACGTTCGTCCAAAGGGATGATACAGAGCTCAAGCACAAGAATTTCCGTCTGTAACAGAAGCTCAGTAAATAAAAGGATCGTCATGCTCCGATAGATTGGCCGACCAGATTCCATTGTTGTTGAAAAACCGAATATGATATATTTCTTCATGATGATATATTGATTTAATATTGAATGGTCAAGAGCGGTTGCCCAAAGCTATTTTTAACACTTTCCAACAGGCAATTCGTTATATAAATGGACATTTGCTAAAGTATTTTGCAGACGATGCGGCATATAGTACGCAGATGTGAGTTTTCCAACTGATATCTACAGTAGGAACGATAAGTTCATAATCCCTTTGATAAATTATACCAATAAGTATATGACATATATTCATTCATAATATAGATCGACATGAAAAGAATAAACGAAATAAATGTTTTATTGATACCATAGTCCAAACGACCCATCACCGTATTCACGGTAATGTAGTATACACATTGCTATTGAGATAACAAGTGAATTCACACGTTTATCAAATGCAAATCTGCAGATCGTATACCTTTTATCACGAGGACTAGTCTCACGTTCAACGTTGCGCTATGGGCGTATGAAACTTTTCATAAGACAAGAGAAGAGAGAAGTGTTAGTCAATGGACAATTGGTCATAGTCGCTCTTGAATTAGCAGCGTAATATATGTTTCACGATCAACAGATTCAAATATTCGAAAATCACTAAAAAATCTAAAACATGTAATCTCATTTATACAAAAGGCAGAACAAGAATTAATCAGTCTCTGGAATTTCAACCATCTTTCGGAAACATGCGATTCGTTCAGAATTTCGATGTATTACGTTCGTCCAAAGGGATGATACAGAGCTCAAGCACAAGAATTTCCTTCTGTAACAGAAGCTCAGTAAATAAAAGGATCGTCATGCTCCGATAGATTGGCCGACCAGATTCCATTGTTGTTGAAAAACCGAATATGATATATTTCTTCATGACGATATATTGATTTAATATTGAATGGTCAAGAGCGGTTGCCCAAAGCTATTTTTAACACTTTCCAACAGGCAATTCGTTATATAAATCGACATTAGCTAAAGTATTTTGCAGACGATGCGGCATATAGTACGCAGATGTGAGTTTTCCAACTGATATCTACAGTAGGAACGATAAGTTCATAATCCCTTTGATAAATGATACCAATAAGTATATGACATATATTCATTCATAATATAGATCGACATGAAAAGAACAAACGAAATAAATGTTTTATTGATACCATAGTCCAAACGACCCATCACCGTATTCGCGGTAATGTAGTATACACATTACTATTGAGATAACAACTGAATTCACACGTTTATCAAATGCCAACCTGCAGATCGTATACCATTTAGCACGAGGACTAGTCTCACGTTCAACGTTGGGCTATGGGCGTATGAAACTTTTCATAAGACAAGAGAAGAGAGAAGTGTTAGTCAATGGACAATTGGTCATAGTCGCTCTTGAATTAGCAGCATAATATATGTTTCACGATCAACAGATTCAAATATTCGAAAATCACTAAAAAATCTAAAACATGTAATCTCATTTATACAAAAGGCAGAACAAGAATTAATCAGTCTCTGGAATTTCAACCATTTTTCGGAAACATGCGATTCGTTCAGAATTTCGATGTATTACGTTCGTCCAAAGGGATGATACAGAGCTCAAGCACAAGAATTTCCTTCTGTAACAGAAGCTCAGTAAATAAAAGGATCGTCATGCTCCGATAGATTGGCCGACCAGATTCCATTGTTGTTGAAAAACCGAATATGATATATTTCTTCATGACGATATATTGATTTAATATTGAATGGTCAAGAGCGGTTGCCCAAAGCTATTTTTAACACTTTCCAACAGGCAATTCGTTATATAAGTCGACATTAGCTAAAGTATTTTGCAGACGATGCGGCATATAGTACGCAGATGTGAGCTTTCCAACTGATATCTACAGTAGGAACGATAAGTTCATAATCCCTTTGATAAATGATACCAATAAGTATATGACATATATTCATTCATAATATAGATCGACATGAAAAGAACAAACGAAATAAATGTTTTATTGATACCATAGTCCAAACGACCCATCACCGTATTCGTGGTAATGTAGTATACACATTACTATTGAGATAACAACTGAATTCACACGTTTATCAAATGCCAACCTGCAGATCGTATACCATTTAGCACGAGGACTAGTCTCACGTTCAACATTGGGCTATGGGCGTATGAAACTTTTCATAAGACAAGAGAAGAGAGAAGTGTTAGTCAATGGACAATTGGTCATAGTCGCTCTTGAATTAGCAGCATAATATATGTTTCACGATCAACAGATTCAAATATTCTTTCCAGATCTGTCAATGAACTTATAGAGTATATGAACGATACAGTATAATTTTATCTTTTGTAAGCTGAGCAGTTGCATTGACAGTGATTATCACTTTTTTCGCAGTATCATTTTTATCGTGAAGCAATCGTTCAAAAATACGTGAAGAGTCGTTCATATTAAAAAACTCCCAACATATTGCGGAAAACTGAAGTAATTCATCGCTTCGTTGCCGTCCGTCATATTTAATCAATTCACGCGGGATCGCATCCCAGCGCTTATTCGTTGGTGCGCTCATCTGGAACCATGAACTTTTCTATATAAACTACGTCGAGGTACTCAATGAATCAGTTGTTGATAGCTCTTAACTACATAACGTCAACATGGAATTCTTCCGTAAATTCATGTCAGTTATTGGTCTCAATTCAGTTGCTAGTAAAAAAGTTGACTTTATTTCCAGACTACCGACAGAGATATCTCAACATATCATTCGAATGTTAGATGCTCAAACCCAATTGAACGTGGCTCTTGTCAGCCGAAAATGGCACTCCGTGTGCCAAGGTGACGATTGTATTAGAAGATCTGTTCGCCATCATTTTCGAAAGCAGAAGCGCAATCTTTCGCAAATCACTAAAAAATCTAAAACATCTAATCACATTCATACAAAAGGCAGAACAAGAATTTCACAGTCTCTGGAATTTCAACCAACTATCGGAAACACGCGATTCGTTCAGAATTTCGATGTATCACGTTCGTCCAAAGGGATGATACAGAGCTCAAGCACAAGAATTTCCGTCTGTAACAGAAGCTCAGTAAATAAAAGGATCGTCATGCTCCGATAGATTGGCCGACCAGATTCCATTGTTGTTGAAAAACCGAATATGATATATTTCTTCATGATGATATATTGATTTAATATTGAATGGTCAAGAGCGGTTGCCCAAAGCTATTTTTAACACTTTCCAACAGGCAATTCGTTATATAAATGGACATTTGCTAAAGTATTTTGCAGACGATGCGGCATATAGTACGCAGATGTGAGTTTTCCAACTGATATCTACAGTAGGAACGATAAGTTCATAATCCCTTTGATAAATTATACCAATAAGTATATGACATATATTCATTCATAATATAGATCGACATGAAAAGAATAAACGAAATAAATGTTTTATTGATACCATAGTCCAAACGACCCATCACCGTATTCACGGTAATGTAGTATACACATTGCTATTGAGATAACAAGTGAATTCACACGTTTATCAAATGCAAATCTGCAGATCGTATACCTTTTATCACGAGGACTAGTCTCACGTTCAACGTTGCGCTATGGGCGTATGAAACTTTTCATAAGACAAGAGAAGAGAGAAGTGTTAGTCAATGGACAATTGGTCATAGTCGCTCTTGAATTAGCAGCGTAATATATGTTTCACGATCAACAGATTCAAATATTCGAAAATCACTAAAAAATCTAAAACATGTAATCTCATTTATACAAAAGGCAGAACAAGAATTAATCAGTCTCTGGAATTTCAACCATCTTTCGGAAACATGCGATTCGTTCAGAATTTCGATGTATTACGTTCGTCCAAAGGGATGATACAGAGCTCAAGCACAAGAATTTCCTTCTGTAACAGAAGCTCAGTAAATAAAAGGATCGTCATGCTCCGATAGATTGGCCGACCAGATTCCATTGTTGTTGAAAAACCGAATATGATATATTTCTTCATGACGATATATTGATTTAATATTGAATGGTCAAGAGCGGTTGCCCAAAGCTATTTTTAACACTTTCCAACAGGCAATTCGTTATATAAATCGACATTAGCTAAAGTATTTTGCAGACGATGCGGCATATAGTACGCAGATGTGAGTTTTCCAACTGATATCTACAGTAGGAACGATAAGTTCATAATCCCTTTGATAAATGATACCAATAAGTATATGACATATATTCATTCATAATATAGATCGACATGAAAAGAACAAACGAAATAAATGTTTTATTGATACCATAGTCCAAACGACCCATCACCGTATTCGCGGTAATGTAGTATACACATTACTATTGAGATAACAACTGAATTCACACGTTTATCAAATGCCAACCTGCAGATCGTATACCATTTAGCACGAGGACTAGTCTCACGTTCAACGTTGCGCTATGGGCGTATGAAACTTTTCATAAGACAAGAGAAGAGAGAAGTGTTAGTCAATGGACAATTGGTCATAGTCGCTCTTGAATTAGCAGCATAATATATGTTTCACGATCAACAGATTCAAATATTCGAAAATCACTAAAAAATCTAAAACATGTAATCTCATTTATACAAAAGGCAGAACAAGAATTAATCAGTCTCTGGAATTTCAACCATTTTTCGGAAACATGCGATTCGTTCAGAATTTCGATGTATTACGTTCGTCCAAAGGGATGATACAGAGCTCAAGCACAAGAATTTCCTTCTGTAACAGAAGCTCAGTAAATAAAAGGATCGTCATGCTCCGATAGATTGGCCGACCAGATTCCATTGTTGTTGAAAAACCGAATATGATATATTTCTTCATGACGATATATTGATTTAATATTGAATGGTCAAGAGCGGTTGCCCAAAGCTATTTTTAACACTTTCCAACAGGCAATTCGTTATATAAATCGACATTAGCTAAAGTATTTTGCAGACGATGCGGCATATAGTACGCAGATGTGAGTTTTCCAACTGATATCTACAGTAGGAACGATAAGTTCATAATCCCTTTGATAAATGATACCAATAAGTATATGACATATATTCATTCATAATATAGATCGACATGAAAAGAACAAACGAAATAAATGTTTTATTGATACCATAGTCCAAACGACCCATCACCGTATTCGCGGTAATGTAGTATACACATTACTATTGAGATAACAACTGAATTCACACGTTTATCAAATGCCAACCTGCAGATCGTATACCATTTAGCACGAGGACTAGTCTCACGTTCAACGTTGGGCTATGGGCGTATGAAACTTTTCATAAGACAAGAGAAGAGAGAAGTGTTAGTCAATGGACAATTGGTCATAGTCGCTCTTGAATTAGCAGCATAATATATGTTTCACGATCAACAGATTCAAATATTCTTTCCAGATCTGTCAATGAACTTATAGAGTATATGAACGATACAGTATAATTTTATCTCTTGTAAGCTGAGCAGTTGCATTGACAGTGATTATCACTTTTTTCGCAGAATCATTTTTATCGTGAAGCAATCGTTCAAAAATACGTGAAGAGTCGTTCATATTAAAAAACTCCCAACATATTGCGGAAAACTGACGTCATTTATCGCTTCGTTACCGTCCGTCATATTCAATCAATTCACGCTCGATCGCATCCCAGCGCTTATTCGTTGGTGCGCTCATCTGGAACCATGAACTTTTCTATATTAACTACAACGAGGTACTCAATGAATCAGTTGTTGATAGCTCGTAACTACATTACGTCAACATGGAATACTTCCGTAAATTGATGTCAGTTATTGGTCTCAATTCAGTTGCTAGTAAAAAAGTTGACTTTATTTCCAAACTACCGACAGAGATATCTCAACATATCATTCGAATGTTAGATGCTCAAACCCAATTGAACGTGGCTCTTGTCAGCCGAAAATGGCACTCCGTGTGCCAAGGTGACTATTGTATTAGAAGATCTGTTCGCCATCATTTTCGAAAGCAGAAGCGCAATCTTTCGCAAATCACTAAAAAATCTAAAACATCTAATCACATTCATACAAAAGGCAGAACAAGAATTTCACAGTCTCTGGAATTTCAACCAACTATCGGAAACACGCGATTCGTTCAGAATTTCGATGTATCTCGTTCGTCCAAAGGGATGATACAGAGCTCAAGCACAAGAATTTCCGTCTGTAACAGAAGCTCAGTAAATAAAAGGATCGTCATGCTCCGATAGATTGGCCGACCAGATTCCATTGTTGTTGAAAAACCGAATATGATATATTTCTTCATGACGATATATTGATTTAATATTGAATGGTTAATAGCGGTTGCCCAAAGTTGTTTTTAACACTTTCCAACAGGCTATTGGTTATATAAATGGACATTTGCTAAAGTATTTTGCAGACGATGCGGCATATAGTACGCAGATGTGAGTTTTCCAACTGATATCTACAGTAGGAACGATAAGTTCATAATCCCTTTGATAAATTATACCAATAAGTATATGACATATATTCATTCATAATATAGATCGACATGAAAAGAATAAACGAAATAAATGTTTTATTGATACCATAGTCCAAACAACCCATCACCGTATTCACGGTAATGTAGTATACACATTACTATTGAGATAACAAGTGAATTCACACGTTTATCAAATGCAAATCTGCAGATCGTATACCTTTTAGCACGAGGACTAGTCTCACGTTCAACGTTGCGCTATGGGCGTATGAAACTTTTCATAAGACAAGAGAAGAGAGAAGTGTTAGTCAATGGACAATTGGTCATAGTCGCTCTTGAATTAGCAGCATAATATATGTTTCACGATCAACAGATTCAAATATTCGCAAATCACTAAAAAATCTAAAACATGTAATCTCATTTATACAAAAGGCAGAACAAGAATTTATCAGTCTCTGGAATTTCAACCATCTTTCGGAAACATGCGATTCGTTCAGAATTTCGATGTATTACGTTCGTCCAAAGGGATGATACAGAGCTCAAGCACAAGAATTTCCTTCTGTAACAGAAGCTCAGTAAATAAAAGGATCGTCATGCTCCGATAGATTGGCCGACCAGATTCCATTGTTGTTGAAAAACCGAATATGATATATTTCTTCATGACGATATATTGATTTAATATTGAATGGTCAAGAGCGGTTGCCCAAAGCTATTTTTAACACTTTCCAACAGGCAATTCGTTATATAAATCGACATTAGCTAAAGTATTTTGCAGACGATGCGGCATATAGTACGCAGATGTGAGTTTTCCAACTGATATCTACAGTAGGAACGATAAGTTCATAATACCTTTGATAAATGATACCAATAAGTATATGACATATATTCATTCATAATATAGATCGACATGAAAAGAACAAACGAAATAAGTGTTTTATTGATACCATAGTCCAAACGACCCATCACCGTATTCGCGGTAATGTAGTATACACATTACTATTGAGATAACAACAGAATTCACACGTTTATCAAATGCCAACCTGCAGATCGTATACCATTTAGCACGAGGACTAGTCTCACGTTCAACGTTGGGCTATGGGCGTATGAAACTTTTCATAAGACAAGAGAAGAGAGAAGTGTTAGTCAATGGACAATTGGTGATAGTCGCTCTTGAATTAGCAGCATAATATATGTTTCACGATCAACAGATTCAAATATTCTTTCCAGATCTGTCAATGAACTTATAGAGTATATGAACGATACCGTATAATTTTATCTCTTGTAATCTGAGCAGTTGCATTGACAGTGATTATCACTTTTTTCGCAGTATCATTTTTATCCTGAAGCAATCGTTCAAAAATACGTGAAGAGTCGTTCATATTAAAAAACTCCCAACATATTGCGGAAAACTGACGTCATTTATCGCTTCGTTACCGTCCGTCATATTCAATCAATTCACGCTCGATCGCATCCCAGCGCTTATTCGTTGGTGCGCTCATCTGGAACCATGAACTTTTCTATATTAACTACAACGAGGTACTCAATGAATCAGTTGTTGATAGCTCGTAACTACATTACGTCAACATGGAATACTTCCGTAAATTGATGTCAGTAATTCGTCTGAATTCAGTTGCTAGTAAAAAAGTTGACTTTATTTCCAAACTACCGACAGAGATATCTCCACATATCAATCGAATGTTAGATGCTCAAACCCAATTGAACGTGGCTCTTGTCAGCCGAAAATGGCACTCCGTGTGCCAAGGTGACTATTGTATTAGACGATCTGTTCGCCATCATTTTCGAAAGCAGAAGCGCAATCTTTCTCAAATCACTAAAAAATCTAAAACATCTAATCACATTCATACAAAAGGCAGAACAAGAATTTCACAGTCTCTGGAATTTCAACCAACTATCGGAAACATGCGATTCGTTCAGAATTTCGATGTATCACGTTCGTCCAAAGGGATGATACAGAGCTCAAGCACAAGAATTTCCGTCTGTAACAGAAGCTCAGTAAATAAAAGGATCGTCATGCTCCGATAGATTGGCCGACCAGATTCCATTGTTGTTGAAAAACCGAATATGATATATTTCTTCATGACGATATATTGATTTAATATTGAATGGTTAATAGCGGTTGCCCAAAGTTGTTTTTAACACTTTCCAACAGGCTATTGGTTATATAAATGGACATTTGCTAAAGTATTTTGCAGACGATGCGGCATATAGTACGCAGATGTGAGTTTTCCAACTGATATCTACAGTAGGAACGATAAGTTCATAATCCCTTTGATAAATTACACCAATAAGTATATGACATATATTCATTCATAATATAGATCGACATGAAAAGAATAAACGAAACAAATGTTTTATTGATACCATAGTCCAAACGACCCATCACCGTATTCACGGTAATGTAGTATACACATTACTATTGAGATAACAAGTGAATTCACACGTTTATCAAATGCAAATCTGCAGATCGTATACCTTTTAGCACGAGGACTAGTCTCACGTTCAACGTTGCGCTATGGGCGTATGAAACTTTTCATAAGACAAGAGAAGAGAGAAGTGTTAGTCAATGGACAATTGGTCATAGTCGCTTTTGAATTAGCAGCGTAATATATGTTTCACGATCAACAGATTCAAATATTCGCAAATCACTAAAAAATCTAAAACATGTAATCTCATTTATACAAAAGGCAGAACAAGAATTTATCAGTCTCTGGAATTTCAACCATCTTTCGGAAACATGCGATTCGTTCAGAATTTCGATGTATTACGTTCGTCCAACGGGATGATACAGAGCTCAAGCACAAGAATTTCCTTCTGTAACAGAAGCTCAGTAAATAAAAGGATCGTCATGCTCCGATAGATTGGCCGACCAGATTCCATTGTTGTTGAAAAACCGAATATGATATATTTCTTCATGACGATATATTGATTTAATATTGAATGGTCAAGAGCGGTTGCCCAAAGCTATTTTTAACACTTTCCAACAGGCAATTCGTTATATAAATCGACAGTAGCTAAAGTATTTTGCAGACGATGCGGCATATAGTACGCAGATGTGAGTTTTCCAACTGATATCTACAGTAGGAACGATAAGTTCATAATCCGTTTGATAAATGATACCAATAAGTATATGACATATATTCATTCATAATATAGATCGACATGAAAAGAACAAACGAAATAAATGTTTTATTGATACCATAGTCCAAACGACCCATCACCGTATTCGCGGTAATGTAGTATACACATTACTATTGAGATAACAACTGAATTCACACGTTTAGCAAATGCCAACCTGCAGATCGTATACCATTTAGCACGAGGACTAGTCTCACGTTCAACGTTGGGCTATGGGCGTATGAAACTTTTCATAAGACAAGAGAAGAGAGAAGTGTTAGTCAATGGACAATTGGTGATAGTCGCTCTTGAATTAGCAGCATAATATATGTTTCACGATCAACAGATTCAAATATTCTTTCCAGATCTGTCAATGAACTTATAGAGTATATGAACGATACAGTATAATTTTATCTCTTGTAAGCTGAGCAGTTGCATTGACAGTGATTATCACTTTTTTCGCAGTATCATTTTTATCCTGAAGCAATCGTTCAAAAATACGTGAAGAGTCGTTCATATTAAAAAACTCCCAACATTTTGCGGAAAACTGACGTCATTTATCGCTTCGTTACCGTCCGTCATATTCAATCAATTCACGCTCGATCGCATCCCAGCGCTTATTCGTTGGTGCGCTCATCTGGAACCATGAACTTTTCTATATTAACTACAACGAGGTACTCAATGAATCAGTTGTTGATAGCTCGTAACTACATTACGTCAACATGGAATACTTCCGTAAATTGATGTCAGTTATTGGTCTCAATTCAGTTGCTAGTAAAAAAGTTGACTTTATTTCCAAACTAGCGACAGAGATATCTCAACATATCATTCGAACGTTAGATGCTCAAACCCAATTGAACGTGGCTCTTGTCAGCCGAAAATGGCACTCCCTGTGCCAAGGTGACTATTGTATTAGAAGATCTGTTCGCCATCATTTTCGAAAGCAGAAGCGTAATCTTTCGCAAATCACTAAAAAATCTAAAACATCTAATCACATTCATACAAAAGGCAGAACAAGAATTTCACAGTCTCTGGAATTTCAACCAACTATCGGAAACATGCGATTAGTTCAGAATTTCGATGTATCACGTTCGTCCAAAGGGATGATACAGAGCTCAAGCACAAGAATTTCCGTCTGTAACAGAAGCTCAGTAAATAAAAGGATAGTCATGCTCCGATAGATTGGCCGACCAGATTCCATTGTTGTTGAAAAACCGAATATGATATATTTCTTCATGACGATATATTGATTTAATATTGAATGGTCAAGAGCGGTTGCCCAAAGCTATTTTTAACACTTTCCAACAGGCAATTGGTTATATAAATGGACATTTGCTAAAGTATTTTGCAGACGATGCGGCATATAGTACGCAGATGTGAGTTTTCCAACTGATATCTACAGTAGGAACGATAAGTTCATAATCCCTTTGATAAATTATACCAATAAGTATATGACATATATTCATTCATAATATAGATCGACATGAAAAGAATAAACGAAATAAATGTTTTATTGATACCATAGTCCAAACGACCCATCACCGTATTCACGGTAATGTAGTATACACATTACTATTGAGATAACAAGTGAATTCACACGTTTATCAAATGCAAATCTGCAGATCGTATACCTTTTAGCACGAGGACTAGTCTCACGTTCAACGTTGCGCTATGGGCGTATGAAACTTTTCATAAGACAAGAGAAGAGAGAAGTGTTAGTCAATGGACAATTGGTCATAGTCGCTCTTGAATTAGCAGCATAATATATGTTTCACGATCAACAGATTCAAATATTCTTTCCAGATCTGTCAATGAACTTATAGAGTATATGAACGATACAGTATAATTTTATCTCTTGTAAGCTGAGCAGTTGCATTGACAGTGATTATCACTTTTTTCGCAGTATCATTTTTATCCTGAAGCAATCGTTCAAAAATACGTGAAGAGTCGTTCATATTAAAAAACTCCCAACATATTGCGGAAAACTGACGTCATTTATCGCTTCGTTACCGTCCGTCATATTCAATCAATTCACGCTCGATCGCATCCCAGCTCTTATTCGTTGGTGCGCTCATCTGGAACCATGAACTTTTCTATATTAACTACAACGAGGTACTCAATGAATCAGTTGTTGATAGCTCGTAACTACATTACGTCAACATGGAATACTTCCGTAAATTGATGTCAGTTATTGGTCTCAATTCAGTTGCTATTAAAAAAGTTGACTTTATTTCCAAACTACCGACAGAGATATCTCAACATATCATTCGAATGTTAGATGCTCAAACCCATTTGAACGTGGCTCTTGTCAGCCGAAAATGGCACTCCGTGTGCCAAGGTGACTATTGTATTAGAAGATCTGTTCGCCATCATTTTCGAAAGCAGAAGCGCAATCTTTCGCAAATCACTAAAAAATCTAAAACATCTAATCACATTCATACAAAAGGCAGAACAAGAATTTCACAGTCTCAGGAATTTCAACCAACTATCGGAAACATGCGATTCGTTCAGAATTTCGATGTATCACGTTCGTCCAAAGGGATGATACAGAGCTCAAGCACAAGAATTTCCGTCTGTAACAGAAGCTCAGTAAATAAAAGGATCGTCATGCTCCGATAGATTGGCCGACAAGATTCCATTGTTGTTGAAAAACCGAATATGATATATTTCTTCATGACGATATATTGATTTAATATTGAATGGTTAATAGCGGTTTCCCAAAGTTGTTTTTAACACTTTCCAACAGGCTATTGGTTATATAAATGGACATTTGCTAAAGTATTTTGCAGACGATGCGGCATATAGTACGCAGATGTGAGTTTTCAAACTGATATCTACAGTAGGAACGATAAGTTCATAATCCCTTTGATAAATTATACCAATAAGTATATGACATATATTCATTCATAATATAGATCGACATGAAAAGAATAAACGAAATAAATGTTTTATTGATACCATAGTCCAATCAACCCATCACCGTATTCACGGTAATGTAGTATACACATTACTATTGAGATAACAAGTGAATTCACACGTTTATCAAATGCAAATCTGCAGATCGTATACCTTTTAGCACGAGGACTAGTCTCACGTTCAACGTTGCGCTATGGGCGTATGAAACTTTTCATAAGACAAGAGAAGAGAGAAGTGTTAGTCAATGGACAATTGGTCATAGTCGCTCTTGAATTAGCAGCATAATATATGTTTCACGATCAACAGATTCAAATATTCGCAAATCACTAAAAAATCTAAAACATGTAATCTCATTTATACAAAAGGCAGAACAAGAATTTATCAGTCTCTGGAATTTCAACCATCTTTCGGAAACATGCGATTCGTTCAGAATTTCGATGTATTACGTTCGTCCAAAGGGATGATACAGAGCTCAAGCACAAGAATTTCCTTCTGTAACAGAAGCTCAGTAAATAAAAGGATCGTCATGCTCCGATAGATTGGCCGACCAGATTCCATTGTTGTTGAAAAACCGAATATGATATATTTCTTCATGACGATATATTGATTTAATATTGAATGGTCAAGAGCGGTTGCCCAAAGCTATTTTTAACACTTTCCAACAGGCAATTCGTTATATAAATCGACATTAGCTAAAGTATTTTGCAGACGATGCGGCATATAGTACGCAGATGTGAGTTTTCCAACTGATATCTACAGTAGGAACGATAAGTTCATAATACCTTTGATAAATGATACCAATAAGTATATGACATATATTCATTCATAATATAGATCGACATGAAAAGAACAAACGAAATAAGTGTTTTATTGATACCATAGTCCAAACGACCCATCACCGTATTCGCGGTAATGTAGTATACACATTACTATTGAGATAACAACAGAATTCACACGTTTATCAAATGCCAACCTGCAGATCGTATACCATTTAGCACGAGGACTAGTCTCACGTTCAACGTTGGGCTATGGGCGTATGAAACTTTTCATAAGACAAGAGAAGAGAGAAGTGTTAGTCAATGGACAATTGGTGATAGTCGCTCTTGAATTAGCAGCATAATATATGTTTCACGATCAACAGATTCAAATATTCTTTCCAGATCTGTCAATGAACTTATAGAGTATATGAACGATACCGTATAATTTTATCTCTTGTAATCTGAGCAGTTGCATTGACAGTGATTATCACTTTTTTCGCAGTATCATTTTTATCCTGAAGCAATCGTTCAAAAATACGTGAAGAGTCGTTCATATTAAAAAACTCCCAACATATTGCGGAAAACTGACGTCATTTATCGCTTCGTTACCGTCCGTCATATTCAATCAATTCACGCTCGATCGCATCCCAGCGCTTATTCGTTGGTGCGCTCATCTGGAACCATGAACTTTTCTATATTAACTACAACGAGGTACTCAATGAATCAGTTGTTGATAGCTCGTAACTACATTACGTCAACATGGAATACTTCCGTAAATTGATGTCAGTAATTCGTCTGAATTCAGTTGCTAGTAAAAAAGTTGACTTTATTTCCAAACTACCGACAGAGATATCTCCACATATCAATCGAATGTTAGATGCTCAAACCCAATTGAACGTGGCTCTTGTCAGCCGAAAATGGCACTCCGTGTGCCAAGGTGACTATTGTATTAGACGATCTGTTCGCCATCATTTTCGAAAGCAGAAGCGCAATCTTTCCCAAATCACTAAAAAATCTAAAACATGAAATCACATTCATACAAAAGGCAGAACAAGAATTTCACAGTCTCTGGAATTTCAACCAACTATCGGAAACATGCGATTCGTTCAGAATTTCGATGTATCACGTTCGTCCAAAGGGATGATACAGAGCTCAAGCACAAGAATTTCCGTCTGTAACAGAAGCTCAGTAAATAAAAGGATCGTCATGCTCCGATAGATTGGCCGACCAGATTCCATTGTTGTTGAAAAACCGAATATGATATATTTCTTCATGACGATATATTGATTTAATATTGAATGGTTAATAGCGGTTGCCCAAAGTTGTTTTTAACACTTTCCAACAGGCTATTGGTTATATAAATGGACATTTGCTAAAGTATTTTGCAGACGATGCGGCATATAGTACGCAGATGTGAGTTTTCCAACTGATATCTACAGTAGGAACGATAAGTTCATAATCCCTTTGATAAATTACACCAATAAGTATATGACATATATTCATTCATAATATAGATCGACATGAAAAGAATAAACGAAACAAATGTTTTATTGATACCATAGTCCAAACGACCCATCACCGTATTCACGGTAATGTAGTATACACATTACTATTGAGATAACAAGTGAATTCACACGTTTATCAAATGCAAATCTGCAGATCGTATACCTTTTAGCACGAGGACTAGTCTCACGTTCAACGTTGCGCTATGGGCGTATGAAACTTTTCATAAGACAAGAGAAGAGAGAAGTGTTAGTCAATGGACAATTGGTCATAGTCGCTTTTGAATTAGCAGCGTAATATATGTTTCACGATCAACAGATTCAAATATTCGCAAATCACTAAAAAATCTAAAACATGTAATCTCATTTATACAAAAGGCAGAACAAGAATTTATCAGTCTCTGGAATTTCAACCATCTTTCGGAAACATGCGATTCGTTCAGAATTTCGATGTATTACGTTCGTCCAACGGGATGATACAGAGCTCAAGCACAAGAATTTCCTTCTGTAACAGAAGCTCAGTAAATAAAAGGATCGTCATGCTCCGATAGATTGGCCGACCAGATTCCATTGTTGTTGAAAAACCGAATATGATATATTTCTTCATGACGATATATTGATTTAATATTGAATGGTCAAGAGCGGTTGCCCACAGCTATTTTTAACACTTTCCAACAGGCAATTCGTTATATAAATCGACAGTAGCTAAAGTATTTTGCAGACGATGCGGCATATAGTACGCAGATGTGAGTTTTCCAACTGATATCTACAGTAGGAACGATAAGTTCATAATCCGTTTGATAAATGATACCAATAAGTATATGACATATATTCATTCATAATATAGATCGACATGAAAAGAACAAACGAAATAAATGTTTTATTGATACCATAGTCGAAACGACCCATCACCGTATTCGCGGTAATGTAGTATACACATTACTATTGAGATAACAACTGAATTCACACGTTTAGCAAATGCCAACCTGCAGATCGTATACCATTTAGCACGAGGACTAGTCTCACGTTCAACGTTGGGCTATGGGCGTATGAAACTTTTCATAAGACAAGAGAAGAGAGAAGTGTTAGTCAATGGACAATTGGTGATAGTCGCTCTTGAATTAGCAGCATAATATATGTTTCACGATCAACAGATTCAAATATTCTTTCCAGATCTGTCAATGAACTTATAGAGTATATGAACGATACCGTATAATTTTATCTCTTGTAATCTGAGCAGTTGCATTGACAGTGATTATCACTTTTTTCGCAGTATCATTTTTATCCTGAAGCAATCGTTCAAAAATACGTGAAGAGTCGTTCATATTAAAAAACTCCCAACATATTGCGGAAAACTGACGTCATTTATCGCTTCGTTACCGTCCGTCATATTCAATCAATTCACGCTCGATCGCATCCCAGCGCTTATTCGTTGGTGCGCTCATCTGGAACCATGAACTTTTCTATATTAACTACAACGAGGTACTCAATGAATCAGTTGTTGATAGCTCGTAACTACATTACGTCAACATGGAATACTTCCGTAAATTGATGTCAGTAATTCGTCTGAATTCAGTTGCTAGTAAAAAAGTTGACTTTATTTCCAAACTACCGACAGAGATATCTCCACATATCAATCGAATGTTAGATGCTCAAACCCAATTGAACGTGGCTCTTGTCAGCCGAAAATGGCACTCCGTGTGCCAAGGTGACTATTGTATTAGACGATCTGTTCGCCATCATTTTCGAAAGCAGAAGCGCAATCTTTCCCAAATCACTAAAAAATCTAAAACATGAAATCACATTCATACAAAAGGCAGAACAAGAATTTCACAGTCTCTGGAATTTCAACCAACTATCGGAAACATGCGATTCGTTCAGAATTTCGATGTATCACGTTCGTCCAAAGGGATGATACAGAGCTCAAGCACAAGAATTTCCGTCTGTAACAGAAGCTCAGTAAATAAAAGGATCGTCATGCTCCGATAGATTGGCCGACCAGATTCCATTGTTGTTGAAAAACCGAATATGATATATTTCTTCATGACGATATATTGATTTAATATTGAATGGTTAATAGCGGTTGCCCAAAGTTGTTTTTAACACTTTCCAACAGGCTATTGGCTATATAAATGGACATTTGCTAAAGTATTTTGCAGACGATGCGGCATATAGTACGCAGATGTGAGTTTTCCAACTGATATCTACAGTAGGAACGATAAGTTCATAATCCCTTTGATAAATTACACCAATAAGTATATGACATATATTCATTCATAATATAGATCGACATGAAAAGAATAAACGAAACAAATGTTTTATTGATACCATAGTCCAAACGACCCATCACCGTATTCACGGTAATGTAGTATACACATTACTATTGAGATAACAAGTGAATTCACACGTTTATCAAATGCAAATCTGCAGATCGTATACCTTTTAGCACGAGGACTAGTCTCACGTTCAACGTTGCGCTATGGGCGTATGAAACTTTTCATAAGACAAGAGAAGAGAGAAGTGTTAGTCAATGGACAATTGGTCATAGTCGCTTTTGAATTAGCAGCGTAATATATGTTTCACGATCAACAGATTCAAATATTCGCAAATCACTAAAAAATCTAAAACATGTAATCTCATTTATACAAAAGGCAGAACAAGAATTTATCAGTCTCTGGAATTTCAACCATCTTTCGGAAACATGCGATTCGTTCAGAATTTCGATGTATTACGTTCGTCCAACGGGATGATACAGAGCTCAAGCACAAGAATTTCCTTCTGTAACAGAAGCTCAGTAAATAAAAGGATCGTCATGCTCCGATAGATTGGCCGACCAGATTCCATTGTTGTTGAAAAACCGAATATGATATATTTCTTCATGACGATATATTGATTTAATATTGAATGGTCAAGAGCGGTTGCCCACAGCTATTTTTAACACTTTCCAACAGGCAATTCGTTATATAAATCGACAGTAGCTAAAGTATTTTGCAGACGATGCGGCATATAGTACGCAGATGTGAGTTTTCCAACTGATATCTACAGTAGGAACGATAAGTTCATAATCCGTTTGATAAATGATACCAATAAGTATATGACATATATTCATTCATAATATAGATCGACATGAAAAGAACAAACGAAATAAATGTTTTATTGATACCATAGTCCAAACGACCCATCACCGTATTCGCGGTAATGTAGTATACACATTACTATTGAGATAACAACTGAATTCACACGTTTAGCAAATGCCAACCTGCAGATCGTATACCATTTAGCACGAGGACTAGTCTCACGTTCAACGTTGGGCTATGGGCGTATGAAACTTTTCATAAGACAAGAGAAGAGAGAAGTGTTAGTCAATGGACAATTGGTGATAGTCGCTCTTGAATTAGCAGCATAATATATGTTTCACGATCAACAGATTCAAATATTCTTTCCAGATCTGTCAATGAACTTATAGAGTATATGAACGATACAGTATAATTTTATCTCTTGTAAGCTGAGCAGTTGCATTGACAGTGATTATCACTTTTTTCGCAGTATCATTTTTATCCTGAAGCAATCGTTCAAAAATACGTGAAGAGTCGTTCATATTAAAAAACTCCCAACATATTGCGGAAAACTGACGTCATTTATCGCTTCGTTACCGTCCGTCATATTCAATCAATTCACGCTCGATCGCATCCCAGCGCTTATTCGTTGGTGCGCTCATCTGGAACCATGAACTTTTCTATATTAACTACAACGAGGTACTCAATGAATCAGTTGTTGATAGCTCGTAACTACATTACGTCAACATGGAATACTTCCGTAAATTGATGTCAGTTATTGGTCTCAATTCAGTTGCTAGTAAAAAAGTTGACTTTATTTCCAAACTAGCGACAGAGATATCTCAACATATCATTCGAACGTTAGATGCTCAAACCCAATTGAACGTGGCTCTTGTCAGCCGAAAATGGCACTCCCTGTGCCAAGGTGACTATTGTATTAGAAGATCTGTTCGCCATCATTTTCGAAAGCAGAAGCGTAATCTTTCGCAAATCACTAAAAAATCTAAAACATCTAATCACATTCATACAAAAGGCAGAACAAGAATTTCACAGTCTCTGGAATTTCAACCAACTATCGGAAACATGCGATTAGTTCAGAATTTCGATGTATCACGTTCGTCCAAAGGGATGATACAGAGCTCAAGCACAAGAATTTCCGTCTGTAACAGAAGCTCAGTAAATAAAAGGATAGTCATGCTCCGATAGATTGGCCGACCAGATTCCATTGTTGTTGAAAAACCGAATATGATATATTTCTTCATGACGATATATTGATTTAATATTGAATGGTCAAGAGCGGTTGCCCAAAGCTATTTTTAACACTTTCCAACAGGCAATTGGTTATATAAATGGACATTTGCTAAAGTATTTTGCAGACGATGCGGCATATAGTACGCAGATGTGAGTTTTCCAACTGATATCTACAGTAGGAACGATAAGTTCATAATCCCTTTGATAAATTATACCAATAAGTATATGACATATATTCATTCATAATATAGATCGACATGAAAAGAATAAACGAAATAAATGTTTTATTGATACCATAGTCCAAACGACCCATCACCGTATTCACGGTAATGTAGTATACACATTACTATTGAGATAACAAGTGAATTCACACGTTTATCAAATGCAAATCTGCAGATCGTATACCTTTTAGCACGAGGACTAGTCTCACGTTCAACGTTGCGCTATGGGCGTATGAAACTTTTCATAAGACAAGAGAAGAGAGAAGTGTTAGTCAATGGACAATTGGTCATAGTCGCTCTTGAATTAGCAGCATAATATATGTTTCACGATCAACAGATTCAAATATTCTTTCCAGATCTGTCAATGAACTTATAGAGTATATGAACGATACAGTATAATTTTATCTCTTGTAAGCTGAGCAGTTGCATTGACAGTGATTATCACTTTTTTCGCAGTATCATTTTTATCCTGAAGCAATCGTTCAAAAATACGTGAAGAGTCGTTCATATTAAAAAACTCCCAACATATTGCGGAAAACTGACGTCATTTATCGCTTCGTTACCGTCCGTCATATTCAATCAATTCACGCTCGATCGCATCCCAGCTCTTATTCGTTGGTGCGCTCATCTGGAACCATGAACTTTTCTATATTAACTACAACGAGGTACTCAATGAATCAGTTGTTGATAGCTCGTAACTACATTACGTCAACATGGAATACTTCCGTAAATTGATGTCAGTTATTGGTCTCAATTCAGTTGCTATTAAAAAAGTTGACTTTATTTCCAAACTACCGACAGAGATATCTCAACATATCATTCGAATGTTAGATGCTCAAACCCATTTGAACGTGGCTCTTGTCAGCCGAAAATGGCACTCCGTGTGCCAAGGTGACTATTGTATTAGAAGATCTGTTCGCCATCATTTTCGAAAGCAGAAGCGCAATCTTTCGCAAATCACTAAAAAATCTAAAACATCTAATCACATTCATACAAAAGGCAGAACAAGAATTTCACAGTCTCAGGAATTTCAACCAACTATCGGAAACATGCGATTCGTTCAGAATTTCGATGTATCACGTTCGTCCAAAGGGATGATACAGAGCTCAAGCACAAGAATTTCCGTCTGTAACAGAAGCTCAGTAAATAAAAGGATCGTCATGCTCCGATAGATTGGCCGACAAGATTCCATTGTTGTTGAAAAACCGAATATGATATATTTCTTCATGACGATATATTGATTTAATATTGAATGGTTAATAGCGGTTTCCCAAAGTTGTTTTTAACACTTTCCAACAGGCTATTGGTTATATAAATGGACATTTGCTAAAGTATTTTGCAGACGATGCGGCATATAGTACGCAGATGTGAGTTTTCAAACTGATATCTACAGTAGGAACGATAAGTTCATAATCCCTTTGATAAATTATACGATTAAGTATATGACATATATTCATTCATAATATAGATCGACATGAAAAGAATAAACGAAATAAATGTTTTATTGATACCATAGTCCAAACGACCCATCACCGTATTCACGGTAATGTATTATACACATTACTATTGAGATAACAAGTGAATTCACACGTTTATCAAATGCAAATCTGCAGATCGTATACCTTTTAGCACGAGGACTAGTCTCACGTTCAACGTTGCGCTATGGGCGTATGAAACTTTTCATAAGACAAGAGAAGAGAGAAGTGTTAGTCAATGGACAATTGGTCATAGTCGCTCTTGAATTAGCAGCGTAATATATGTTTCACGATCAACAGATTCAAATATTCGCAAATCACTAAAAAATCTAAAACATGTAATCTCATTTATACAAAAGGCAGAACAAGAATTTATCAGTCTCTGGAATTTCAACCATCTTTCGGAAACATGCGATTCGTTCAGAATTTCGATGTATTACGTTCGTCCAAAGGGATGATACAGAGCTCAAGCACAAGAATTTCCTTCTGTAACAGAAGCTCAGTAAATAAAAGGATCGTCATGCTCCGATAGATTGGCCGACCAGATTCCATTGTTGTTGAAAAACCGAATATGATATATTTCTTCATGACGATATATTGATTTAATATTGAATGGTCAAGTGCGGTTGCCCAAAGCTATTTTTAACACTTTCCAACAGGCAATTGGTTATATAAATGGACATTTGCTAAAGTATTTTGCAGACGATGCGGCATATAGTACGCAGATGTGAGTTTTCATGATTGGGGCATTTTTTGCCGCTGATTGGGGCATTTTTTGACGAAACGTAAAATTTCGAGACCACGTAAGTACTTGGGACCTAAAATTGGGATTTCGGATGTCGATGCCATACTATTAGAAATGTCATGAAACGTGGACATTTCTTGTTCCGGGGCTGATTGTGGCATTTTTTGACGAAACGTAAAATTTCGAGACCATGTGAGTACTTGGGACCTGAAAATTGGGATTTCGGATGTCGATGCTATACGATTAGAAATGTCATGAAACGTGGACATTTCTTGGTCCGGGGCTGATTGGGGCATTTTTTGACGAAACCTAAAATTTCGAGACAGTGTAATTACTTGGGACCTGAAAATTGGAATTTCGGATGTCGATGCCATACGATTAGAAATGTCATGAAACGTGGACATTTCGTGTCCGGGGCTGATTGGGGCATCTTTGACGAAACGTAAAATTTCGAGACCATGTGAGTACTTGGGACCTAAAAATTGGGATTTCGGATGTCGATGCCATACGATTAGAAATGTCATGAAACGTGGACATTTCTTGTTCCGGGGCTGATTGTGGCATTTTTTGACGAAACGTAAAATTTCGAGACCATGTGAGTGCTTGGGACCTGAAAATTACGATTTCGGATGTCGATGCCATACGGTTAGAAATGTCATGAAACGTGGACATTTCTTGGTACGGGGCTGATTGGGGCATTTTTTGACGAAACGTAAAATTTCGAGACCATGTGAGTACTTGGGACCTAAAAATTGGCATTTCGGATGTCGATGCCATACGATTAGAAATGTCATGAAACGTGGACATTTCTTGTTCCGGCGCTGATTGTGGCATTTTTTAACGAAACGTAAAATTTCGAGACCATGTCAGTGCTTGGGACCTGAAAATTACGATTTCGGATGTCGATGCCATACGATTAGAAATGTTATGAAACGTGGACATTTCTTGGTCCGGGGCTGATTGGGGCATTTTTTGACGAAACGTAAAATTTCGAGACCATGTGAGTACTTGGGACCTGAAAATTGGAATTTCGGATGTCCATGCCATACGATTAGAAATGTCATGAAACGTGGACATTTCTTGGTCCGGGGCTGATTGGGGCATTTTTTGACGAAACTCAAAATTTCGAGACCATGTTATTACTTGGGACCTGAAAATTACGATTTCGGATGTCCATGCCATACGATTAGAAATGTCATGAAACGTGGACATTTCTTGGTCCGGGGCTGATTGGGGCATTTTTTGACGAAACGTAAAATTTCGAGACCATGTGAGTGCTTGGGACCTGAAAATTACGATTTCGGATGTCGATGCCATACGATTAGAAATGTTATGAAACGTGGACATTTCTTGATCCGGGGCTGATTGGGGCATTTTGTGACGAAACGTAAAATTTCGAGACCATGTGAGTGCTTGGGACCTGAAAATTGGCATTTCGGATGTCGATGCCATACGATTAGAAATGTCATGAAACGTGGACATTTCTTGTTCCGGGGCTGATTGTGGCATTTTTTGACGAAACGTAAAATTTCGAGACCATGTGAGTGCTTGGGACCTGAAAATTACGATTTCGGATGTCGATGCCATACGATTAGAAATGTTATGAAACGTGGACATTTCTTGGTCCGGGGCTGATTGGGGCATTTTTTGACGAAACGTAAAATTTCGAGACCATGTGAGTACTTGGGACCTGAAAATTGGAATTTCGGATGTCCATGCCATACGATTAGAAATGTCATGAAACGTGGACATTTCTTGGTCCGGGGCTGATTGGGGCATTTTTTGACGAAACTCAAAATTTCGAGACCATGTTATTACTTGGGACCTGACAATTACGATTTCGGATGTCCATGCCATACGATTAGAAATGTCATGAAACGTGGACATTTCTTGGTCCGGGGCTGATTGGGGCATTTTTTGACGAAACGTAAAATTTCGAGACCATGTGAGTGCTTGGGACCTGAAAATTACGATTTCGGATGTCGATGCCATACGATTAGAAATGTTATGAAACGTGGACATTTCTTGGTCCGGGGCTGATTGGGGCATTTTTTGACGAAACGTAAAATTTTGAGACAATGTGAGTACTTAGGACCTGAAAATTGGGATTTCGGATGTCGATGCCATACGATTAGAAATGTCATGAAACGTGGACATTTCTTGTTCCGGGGCTGATTGTGGCATTTTTTGACGAAACGTAAAATTTCGAGACCATGTGAGTACTTGGGACCTGAAAATTGGGATTTCGGATGTCGAAGCTATACGATTAGAAATGTCATGAAACGTGGACATTTCTTGGTCCGGGGCTGATTGGGGCATTTTCTGACGAAACCTAAAATTTCGAGACCGTGTAATTACTTGGGACCTGAAAATTGGAATTTCGGATGTCGATGTCATACGATTAGAAATGTCATGAAACGTGGACATTTCTTGGTCCGGGGCTGATTGGGGCATCTTTGACGAAACCTAAAATTTCGAGACCATGTGAGTACTTGGGACCTAAAAATTGGCATTTCGGATGTCGATGCCATACGATTAGAAATGTCATGAAACGTGGACATTTCTTGTTCCGGCGCTGATTGTGGCATTTTTTAACGAAACGTAAAATTTCGAGACCATGTCAGTGCTTGGGACCTGAAAATTACGATTTCGGATGTCGATGCCATACGATTAGAAATGTTATGAAACGTGGACATTTCTTGGTCCGGGGCTGATTGGGGCATTTTTTGACGAAACGTAAAATTTCGAGACCATGTGAGTACTTGGGACCTGAAAATTGGAATTTCGGATGTCCATGCCATACGATTAGAAATGTCATGAAACGTGGACATTTCTTGGTCCGGGGCTGATTGGGGCATTTTTTGACGAAACTCAAAATTTCGAGACCATGTTATTACTTGGGACCTGAAAATTACGATTTCGGATGTCCATGCCATACGATTAGAAATGTCATGAAACGTGGACATTTCTTGGTCCGGGGCTGATTGGGGCATTTTTTGACGAAACTCAAAATTTCGAGACCATGTTATTACTTGGGACCTGAAAATTACGATTTCGGATGTCCATGCCATACGATTAGAAATGTCATGAAACGTGGACATTTCTTGGTCCGGGGCTGATTGGGGCATTTTTTGACGAAACGTAAAATTTCGAGACCATGTGAGTGCTTGGGACCTGAAAATTACGATTTCGGATGTCGATGCCATACGATTAGAAATGTTATGAAACGTGGACATTTCTTGATCCGGGGCTGATTGGGGCATTTTGTGACGAAACGTAAAATTTCGAGACCATGTGAGTGCTTGGGACCTGAAAATTGGCATTTCGGATGTCGATGCCATACGATTAGAAATGTCATGAAACGTGGACATTTCTTGGTCCGGGGCTGATTGGGGCATTTTTTGACGAAACGTAAAATTTCGAGACCATGTGAGTGCTTGGGACCTGAAAATTACGATTTCGGATGTCGATGCCATACGATTAGAAATGTTATGAAACGTGGACATTTCTTGGTCCGGGGCTGATTGGGGCATTTTTTGACGAAACGTAAAATTTTGAGACCATGTGAGTACTTAGGACCTGAAAATTGGGATTTCGGATGTCGATGCCATACGATTAGAAATGTCATGAAACGTGGACATTTCTTGTTCCGGGGCTGATTGTGGCATTTTTTGACGAAACGTAAAATTTCGAGACCATGTGAGTACTTGGGACCTGAAAATTGGGATTTCGGATGTCGAAGCTATACGATTAGAAATGTCATGAAACGTGGACATTTCTTGGTCCGGGGCTGATTGGGGCATTTTCTGACGAAACCTAAAATTTCGAGACCGTGTAATTACTTGGGACCTGAAAATTGGAATTTCGGATGTCGATGTCATACGATTAGAAATGTCATGAAACGTGGACATTTCTTGGTCCGGGGCTGATTGGGGCATCTTTGACGAAACCTAAAATTTCGAGACCATGTGAGTACTTGGGACCTAAAAATTGGCATTTCGGATGTCGATGCCATACGATTAGAAATGTCATGAAACGTGGACATTTCTTGTTCCGGCGCTGATTGTGGCATTTTTTAACGAAACGTAAAATTTCGAGACCATGTCAGTGCTTGGGACCTGAAAATTACGATTTCGGATGTCGATGCCATACGATTAGAAATGTTATGAAACGTGGACATTTCTTGGTCCGGGGCTGATTGGGGCATTTTTTGACGAAACGTAAAATTTCGAGACCATGTGAGTACTTGGGACCTGAAAATTGGAATTTCGGATGTCCATGCCATACGATTAGAAATGTCATGAAACGTGGACATTTCTTGGTCCGGGGCTGATTGGGGCATTTTTTGACGAAACTCAAAATTTCGAGACCATGTTATTACTTGGGACCTGAAAATTACGATTTCGGATGTCCATGCCATACGATTAGAAATGTCATGAAACGTGGACATTTCTTGGTCCGGGGCTGATTGGGGCATTTTTTGACGAAACTCAAAATTTCGAGACCATGTTATTACTTGGGACCTGAAAATTACGATTTCGGATGTCCATGCCATACGATTAGAAATGTCATGAAACGTGGACATTTCTTGGTCCGGGGCTGATTGGGGCATTTTTTGACGAAACGTAAAATTTCGAGACCATGTGAGTGCTTGGGACCTGAAAATTACGATTTCGGATGTCGATGCCATACGATTAGAAATGTTATGAAACGTGGACATTTCTTGATCCGGGGCTGATTGGGGCATTTTGTGACGAAACGTAAAATTTCGAGACCATGTGAGTGCTTGGGACCTGAAAATTGGCATTTCGGATGTCGATGCCATACGATTAGAAATGTCATGAAACGTGGACATTTCTTGTTCCGGGGCTGATTGTGGCATTTTTTGACGAAACGTAAAATTTCGAGACCATGTGAGTGCTTGGGACCTGAAAATTACGATTTCGGATGTCGATGCCATACGATTAGAAATGTTATGAAACGTGGACATTTCTTGATCCGGGGCTGATTGGGGCATTTTGTGACGAAACGTAAAATTTCGAGACCATGTGAGTGCTTGGGACCTGAAAATTGGCATTTCGGATGTCGATGCCATACGATTAGAAATGTCATGAAACGTGGACATTTCTTGTTCCGGGGCTGATTGTGGCATTTTTTGACGAAACGTAAAATTTCGAGACCATGTGAGTGCTTGGGACCTGAAAATTACGATTTCGGATGTCGATGCCATACGATTAGAAATGTTATGAAACGTGGACATTTCTTGGTCCGGGGCTGATTGGGGCATTTTTTGACGAAACGTACAATTTCGAGACCATGTGAGTACTTGGGACCTGAAAATTGGAATTTCGGATGTCCATGCCATACGATTAGAAATGTCATGAAACGTGGACATTTCTTGGTCCGGGGCTGATTGGGGCATTTTTTGACGAAACTCAAAATTTCGAGACCATGTTATTACTTGGGACCTGACAATTACGATTTCGGATGTCCATGCCATACGATTAGAAATGTCATGAAACGTGGACATTTCTTGGTCCGGGGCTGATTGGGGCATTTTTTGACGAAACGTAAAATTTCGAGACCATGTGAGTGCTTGGGACCTGAAAATTACGATTTCGGATGTCGATGCCATACGATTAGAAATGTTATGAAACGTGGACATTTCTTGGTCCGGGGCTGATTGGGGCATTTTTTGACGAAACGTACAATTTCGAGACCATGTGAGTACTTGGGACCTGAAAATTGGAATTTCGGATGTCCATGCCATACGATTAGAAATGTCATGAAACGTGGACATTTCTTGGTCCGGGGCTGATTGGGGCATTTTTTGACGAAACGTAAAATTTCGAGACCATGTAAGTACTTAGGACCTGAAAATTGGGATTTCGGATGTCGATGCCATACGATTAGAAATGTCATGAAACGTGGACATTTCTTGTTCCGGGGCTGATTGTGGCATTTTTTGACGAAACGTAAAATTTCGAGACCATGTGAGTACTTGGGACCTGAAAATTGGGATTTCGGATGTCGAAGCTATACGATTAGAAATGTCATGAAACGTGGACATTTCTTGGTCCAGGGCTGATTGGGGCATTTTTTGACGAAACCTAAAATTTCGAGACCGTGTAATTACTTGGGACCTGAAAATTGGAATTTCGGATGTCGATGCCACACGATTAGAAATGTCATGAAACGTCGACATTTCTGGGTCCGGGGCTGATTGGGGCATCTTTGACGAAACCTAAAATTTCGAGACCATGTGAGTACTTGGGACCTAAAAATTGGGATTTCGGATGTCGATGCCATACGATTAGAAATGTCATGAAACGTGGACATTTCTTGGTCCGGGGCTGATTGGGGCATTTTTTGACGAAACGTAAAATTTCGAGACCATGTGAGTACTTGGGACCTGAAAATTGGAATTTCGGATGTCCATGCCATACGATTAGAAATGTCATGAAACGTGGACATTTCTTGGTCCGGTGCTGATTGGGGCATTTTTTGACGAAACGTAAAATTTCGAGACCATGTGAGTACTTGGGACCTGAAAATTGGGATTTCGGATGTCGATGCTATACGATTAGAAATGTCATGAAACGTGGACATTTCTTGGTCCGGGGCTAATTGGGGCATTTTTTGACGAAACGTAAAATTTCGAGACCATGTGAGTACTTGGGACCTGAAAATTGGGATTTCGGATGTCGATGCCATACGGTTAGAAATGTCATGAAACGTGGACATTTCTTGGTACGGGGCTGATTGGGGCATTTTTTGACGAAACGTAAAATTTCGAGATCATGTGAGTACTTAGGACCTGAAAATTGGAATTTCGGATGTCGATGCCATAGGATTAGAAATGTCATGAAACGTCGACATTTCTGGGTCCGGGACTGATTGGGGCATCTTTGACGAAACCTAAAATTTCGAGACCATGTGAGTACTTGGGACCTAAAAATTGGGATTTCGGATGTCGATGCCATACGATTAGAAATGTCATGAAACGTGGACATTTCTTGGTCTGGGGCTGATTGAGGCATTTTTTGACGAAACGTAAAATTTCGAGACCATGTGAGTACTTGGGACCTGAAAATTGGAATTTCGGATGTCCATGCCATACGATTAGAAATGTCATGAAACGTGGACATTTCTTGGTCCGCGGCTGACTGGGGCATTTTTTGACGAAACCTAAAATTTCGAGACAGTGTAATTACTTGGGACCTGAAAATTGGAATTTCGGATGTCGATGCCATACGATTAGAAATGTCATGAAACGTGGACATTTCTTGGTCCGGGGCTAATTGGGGCATTTTTTGACGAAACGTAAAATTTCGAGACCATGTGAGTACTTGGGACCTGAAAATTGGGATTTCGGATGTCGATGCCATACGGTTAGAAATGTCATGAAACGTGGACATTTCTTGGTACGGGGCTGATTGGGGCATTTTTTGACGAAACGTAAAATTTCGAGACCATGTGAGTACTTAGGACCTGAAAATTGGGATTTCGGATGTCGATGCCATACGATTAGAAATGTCATGAAACGTGGACATTTCTTGTTCCGGGGCTGATTGTGGCATTTTTTGACGAAACGTAAAATTTCGAGACCATGTGAGTACTTGGGACCTGAAAATTGGGATTTCGGATGTCGATGCTATACGATTAGAAATGTCATGAAACGTTGACATTTCTTGGTCCGGGGCTGATTGGGGCATTTTTTGACGAAACCTAAAATTTCGAGACCGTGTAATTACTTGGGACCTGAAAATTGGAATTTCGGATGTCGATGTCATACGATTAGAAATGTCATGAAACGTGGACATTTCTTGGTCCGGGGCTGATTGGGGCATCTTTGACGAAACCTAAAATTTCGAGACCATGTGAGTACTTGGGACCTAAAAATTGGCATTTCGGATGTCGATGCCATACGATTAGAAATGTCATGAAACGTGGACATTTCTTGTTCCGGGGCTGATTGTGGCATTTTTTGACGAAACGTAAAATTTCGAGACCATGTGAGTGCTTGGGACCTGAAAATTACGATTTCGGATGTCGATGCCATACGATTAGAAATGTTATGAAACGTGGACATTTCTTGGTCCGGGGCTGATTGGGGCATTTTTTGACGAAACGTAAAATTTCGAGACCATGTGAGTGCTTGGGACCTGAAAATTGGCATTTCGGATGTCGATGCCATACGATTAGAAATGTCATGAAACGTGGACATTTCTTGTTCCGGGGCTGATTGTGGCATTTTTTGACGAAACGTAAAATTTCGAGACCATGTGAGTGCTTGGGACCTGAAAATTACGATTTCGGATGTCGATGCCATACGATTAGAAATGTTATGAAACGTGGACATTTCTTGGTCCGGGGCTGATTGGGGCATTTTTTGACGAAACGTAAAATTTCGAGACCATGTGAGTACTTGGGACCTGAAAATTGGAATTTCGGATGTCCATGCCATACGATTAGAAATGTCATGAAACGTGGACATTTCTTGGTCCGGGGCTGATTGGGGCATTTTTTGACGAAACTCGAAATTTCGAGACCATGTTATTACTTGGGACCTGAAAATTACGATTTCGGATGTCCATGCTATACGATTAGAAATGTCATGAAACGTGGACATTTCTTGGTCCGGGGCTGATTGGGGCATTTTTTGACGAAACGTAAAATTTCGAGACCATGTGAGTGCTTGGGACCTGAAAATTACGATTTCGGATGTCGATGCCATACGATTAGAAATGTTATGAAACGTGGACATTTCTTGGTACGGGGCTGATTGGGGCATTGTTTGACGAAACGTAAAATTTCGAGACCATGTAAGTACTTAGGACCTGAAAATTGGGATTTCGGATGTCGATGCCATACGATTAGAAATGTCATGAAACGTGGACATTTCTTGTTCCGGGGCTGATTGTGGCATTTTTTGACGAAACGTAAAATTTCGAGACCATGTGAGTACTTGGGACCTGAAAATTGGGATTTCGGATGTCGATGCTATACGATTAGAAATGTCATGAAACGTGGACATTTCTTGGTCCAGGGCTGATTGGGGCATTTTTTGACGAAACCTAAAATTTCGAGACCGTGTAATTACTTGGGACCTGAAAATTGGAATTTCGGATGTTGATGCCATAACATTAGAAATGTCATGAAACGTCGACATTTCTGGGTCCGGGGTTGATTGGGGCATCTTTGACGAAACCTAAAATTTCGAGACCATGTGAGTACTTGGGACCTAAAAATTGGGATTTCGGATGTCGATGCCATACGATTAGAAATGTCATGAAACGTGGACATTTCTTGGTCCGGGGCTGATTGGGGCATTTTTTGACGAAACGTAAAATTTCGAGACCATGTGAGTACTTGGGACCTGAAAATTGGAATTTCGGATGTCCATGCCATACGATTAGAAATGTCATGAAACGTGGACATTTCTTGGTCCGGTGCTGATTGGGGCATTTTTTGACGAAACGTAAAATTTCGAGACCATGTGAGTACTTGGGACCTGAAAATTGGGATTTCGGATGTCGATGCTATACGATTAGAAATGTCATGAAACGTGGACATTTCTTGGTCCAGGGCTGATTGGGGCATTTTTTGACGAAACCTAAAATTTCGAGACCGTGTAATTACTTGGGACCTGAAAATTGGAATTTCGGATGTCGATGCCATACGATTAGAAATGTCATGAAACGTCGACATTTCTGGGTCCGGGGCTGATTGGGGCATCTTTGACGAAACCTAAAATTTCGAGACCATGTGAGTACTTGGGACCTAAAAATTGGGATTTCGGATGTCGATGCCATACGATTAGAAATGTCATGAAACGTGGACATTTCTTGGTCCGGGGCTGATTGGGGCATTTTTTGACGAAACCGAAAATTTCGAGACCATGTGGGTACTTGGGACCTGAAAATTGGGATTTCGGGTGTCGATGCCATGCGGTTAGAAATGTCATGAAACGTGGACATTTCTTGGTCTGGGGCTGATTGGGGTATTTTTTTACGAAACCTAAAATTTCGAGACCATGTCAGTACTTGGGACCTGAAAATTGGAATTTCGGATGTCGATGCCATACGATTAGAAATGTCATGAAACGTGGACATTTCTTGGTCCGGGGCTGATTGCGGCGTTTTTTGACGAACCGTAATATTTGAAGACCATATAAGTACTTGGGACCTGAAAATTGGGATTTCGGATTACGATGCCACACGATTAGAAATGTCATGAAACGTGGACATTTCTTGGTCCGGGGCTGATTGGGGCATTTTTTGACGTAACCTAAAATTTCGAGACCATGTGAGTACTTGGGACCTGAAAATTGGGATTTCGGATGTCGACGCCATGCGGTTAGAAATGTCATGAAACGTGGAAATTTCTTGGACCGGGGCTGATTGGGGCATTTTTTGACGAAACCTAAAATTTCGAGACCATGTGAGTGCTTGGGACCTGAAAATTGGGATTTTGGATGTCGATGCCATGCTATTAGAAATGTCATAAAACGTGGACATTTCTTGGTCCGGGGCTGATTGGGGCATTTTTTGACGAAACGTAAAATTTCGAGACCATGTGAGTACTTGGGACCTAAATATTGGGATTTCGGATGTCGATGCCATACGATTAGAAATGTCATGAAACGTGGACATTTCTTGGTCCGGGGCTGATTGGGGCATTTTTTGACGAAACCTAACATTTCGAGACCATGTCAGTACTTGGGACCTGAAAATTGGAATTTCGGATGTCGATGCCATACGATTAGAAATGTCATGAAACGTGGACATTTCTTGGTCCGGGGCTGATTGGGGCATTTTTTTACGAAACCTAAAATTTCGAGACCATGTCAGTACTTGGGACCTGAAAATTGGAATTTCGGATGTCGATGCCATACGATTAGAAATGTCATGAAACGTGGACATTTCTTGGTCCGGGGCTGATTGGGCATTTTTTGACGAAACCTAAAATTTCGAGACCATGTGATTGCTTGGGACCTGAAAATTGGGATTTTGGATGTCGATGCCATGCGATTAGAAATGTCATAAAACGTGGACATTTCTTGGTCCGGGGCTGATTGGGGCATTTTTTGACGAAACCTAAAATTTCGATACCATGTCAGTACTTGGGACCTGAAAATTGGAATTTCGGATGTCGATGCCATACGATTAGAAATGTCATGAAACGTGGTCATTTCTTGTTCCGGGTCTGATTGGGGTATTTTTTGACGAAACCTAAAATTTCGAGACCATGTGAGTGCTTGGGACCTGAAAATTGGGATTCCGGATGTCGATGCCATGCGATTAGAAATGTCATAAAACGTGGACATTTCTTGGTTCGGGGCTGATTGGGGCATTTTTTGACGAAACCTAAAATTTCGAGACCATGTGAGTACTTGGAACCTGAAAATCGGAATTTCGGATGACGATGCCATACTATTAGAAATGTCATGAAACGTGGACATTTCTTGGTCCGGGGCTGATTGGGGCATTTTTTTACGAAACCTAAAATTTCGAGACCATGTGCGTGCTTGGGACCTGAATAGTGGAATTTCGGATGTCGATGCCATGCGATTAGAAATGTCATGAAACGTGGACATTTCTTGGTCCGGGGCTGATTGGGGCATTTTTTGACGAAACCTAAAATCTCGAGACCATGTGAGTACTTGGAACCTGAAAATTGGAATTTCGGATGTCGATGCCATACGATTAGAAATGTCATGAAACGTGGACATTTCTTGTTCCGGGGCTGATTGGGGCATTTTTTGACGAAACCTAAAATTTCGAGACCATGTGAGTGCTTGGGACCTGAAAATTGGGATTCCGGATGTCGATGCCATGCGATTAGAAATGTCATAAAACGTGGACATTTCTTGGTCCGGGGCTGATTGGGCATTTTTTGACGAAACCTAAAATTTCGAGACCATGTGAGTGCTTGGGACCTGAAAATTGGGATTTTGGATGTCGATGCCATGCGATCAGAAATGTCATAAAACGTGGACATTTCTTGGTCCGGGGCTGTTTGGGGCATTTTTTGACGAAACGTAAAATTTCGAGACCATGTGGGTACTTGGGACCTAAATATTGGGATTTTGGATGTCGATGCCATACGATTAGAAATGTCATGAAACGTGGACATTTCTTGGTCCGGGGCTGATTGGGGCATTTTTTGACGAAACCTAAAATCTCGAGACCATGTGAGTACTTGGAACCTGAAAATTGGAATTTCGGATGTCGATGCCATACGATTAGAAATGTCATGAAACGTAGACATTTCTTGGTCCGGGGCTGATTGGGGCATTTTTTGACGAAACCTAAAATTTCGAGACCATGTGAGTGCTTGGAACCTGAAAATTGGGATTTCGGATGTCGATGCCATACGATTAGAAATGTCATGAAACGTGGACATGTCTTGGTCCGGGGCTGATTGGGGCATTTTTTGACGAAACCGATAATTTCGAGACCATGTAAGTACTTGGGACCTGAATATTGGAATTTCGGATGTCGATGCCATGCGATTAGAAATGTCATGAAACGTGGACATTTCTTGGTCCGGGGCTGATTGGGGCATTTTTTGACGAAACCTAAAATTTCGAGACAATGTAAGTACTTGGGACCTGAAAATTGGAATTTCGGATGTCGATGCCATGCGATTAGAAATGTCATGAAACGTGGACATTTCTTGGTCCGGGGCTGATTGGGGTATTTTTTTACGAAACCTAAAATTTCGAGACCATGTCAGTACTTGGGACCTGAAAATTGGAATTTCGGATGTCGATGCCATACGATTAGAAATGTCATGAAACGTGGACATTTCTTGGTCCGGGGCTGATTGGGGCATTTTTTGACGAAACCTAAAATTTCGAGACCATGTGAGTTCTTGGGACCTGAAAATTGGGATTTCGGATGTCGATCCCATGCGATTAGAAATGTCATGAAACGTGGACATTTCTTGGTCCGGGGCTGATTGGGGCATTTTTTGACGAAGCCTAAAATTTTGAGACCATGTGAGTACTTGGGACCTGAAAATTGGGATTTCGGATGTCGATGCCATGCGGTCAGAAATGTCATGAAACGTGGACATTTCTTGGTCCGGGGCTGATTGCGGCGTTTTTTGGCGAACCGTAATATTTGAAGACCATATAAGTACTTGGGACCTGAAAATTGGAATTTCGGATGTCGATGCCATGCGATTAGAAATGTCATGAAACGTGGACATTTCTTGGTCCGGGGCTGATTGGGGCATTTTTTGACGAAACCTAAAATTTCGAGACCATGTGAGTGCTTGGGACCTGAAAATTGGGATTTCGGATGTCGATGCCATACGATTAGAAATGTCATGAATCGTGGACATTTCTTGGTCCGGGGCTGATTGGGGCATTTTTTGACGAAACCTACAATTTCAAGACCATGTGAGTGCTTGGGACCTGAAAATTGGGAGTTCGGATGTCGATGCCATGCGGTTAGAAATGTCATGAAACGTGGACATTTCTTGGTCCGGGGCTGATTGCGGCGTTTTTTGACGAACCGTAATATTTGAAGACCATATATGTACTTGGGACCTGAAAATTGGGATTTCGGGTTACGATGCCACACGATTAGAAATGTCATGAAACGTGGACATTGCTTGGTCCGGGGCTGATTGGGGCATTTTTTGACGAAACCGATAATTTCGAGACCATGTAAGTACTTGGGACCTGAATATTGGAATTTCGGATGTCGATGCCATGCGATTAGAAATGTCATGAAACGTGGACATTTCTTGGTCCGGGGCTGATTGGGGCATTTTTTGACGAAACCTAAAATTTCGAGACCATGTGAGTGCTTGGGACCTGAAAATTGGGATTTTGGATGTCGATGCCATGCGATTAGAAATGTCATAAAACGTGGACATTTCTTGGTCCGGGGCTGATTGGGGCATTTTTTGACGAAACGTAAAATTTCGAGACCATGTGAGTACTTGGGACCTAAATATTGGGATTTCGGATGTCGATGCCATACGATTAGAAATGTCATGAAACGTGGACATTTCTTGGTCCGCGGCTGATTGGGGCATTTTTTGACGAAACCTAACATTTCGAGACCATGTCAGTACTTGGGACCTGAAGATTGGAATTTCGGATGTCGATGCCATACGATTAGAAATGTCATGAAACGTGGACATTTCTTGGTCCGGGGCTGATTGGGGCATTTTTTGACGAAACCGATAATTTCGAGACCATGTAAGTACTTGGGACCTGAATAGTGGAATTTCGGATGTCGATGCCATGCGATTAGAAATGTCATGAAACGTGGACATTTCTTGGTCCGGGGCTGATTGGGGCATTTTTTGACGAAACCTAAAATTTCGAGACCATGTCAGTACTTGGGACCTGAAAATTGGAATTTCGGATGTCGATGCCATACGATTAGAAATGTCATGAAACGTGGTCATTTCTTGTCCCGGGTCTGATTGGGGCATTTTTTGACGAAACCTAAAATTTCGAGACCATGTGAGTGCTTGGGACCTGAAAATTGGGATTCCGGATGTCGATGCCATGCAATTAGAAATGTCATAAAACGTGGACATTTCTTGGTTCGGGGCTGATTGGGGCATTTTTTGACGAAACCTAAACTTTCGAGACCATGTGAGTACTTGTAACCTGAAAATCGGAATTTCGGATGTCGATGCCATACGATTAGAAATGTCATGAAACGTGGACATTTCTTGGTCCGGGGCTGATTGGGGCATTTTTTTACGAAACCTAAAATTTCGAGACCATGTGCGTGCTTGGGACCTGAATAGTGGAATTTCGGATGTCGATGCCATGCGATTAGAAATGTCATGAAACGTGGACATTTCTTGGTCCGGGGCTGATTGGGGCATTTTTTGACGAAACCTAAAATCTCGAGACCATGTGAGTACTTGGAACCTGAAAATTGGAATTTCGGATGTCGATGCCATACGATTAGAAATGTCATGAAACGTGGACATTTCTTGTTCCGGGGCTGATTGGGGCATTTTTTGACGAAACCGATAATTTCGAGACCATGTAAGTACTTGGGACCTGAATATTGGAATTTCGGATGTCGATGCCATGCGATTAGAAATGTCATGAAACGTGGACATTTCTTGGTCCGGGGCTGATTGGGGCATTTTTTGACGAAACCTAAAATCTCGAGACCATGTGAGTACTTGGAACCTGAAAATTGGAATTTCGGATTTTGATGCCATACGATTAGAAATGTCATGAAACGTAGACATTTCTTGGTCCGGGGCTGATTGGGGCATTTTTTGACGAAACCGAAAATTTCGAGACCATGTGGGTACTTGGGACCTGAAAATTGGGATTTCGGGTGTCGATGCCATGCGGTTAGAAATGTCATGAAACGTGGACATTTCTTGGTCTGGGGCTGATTGGGGTATTTTTTTACGAAACCTAAAATTTCGAGACCATGTCAGTACTTGGGACCTGAAAATTGGGATTTCGGATGTCGACGCCATGCGGTTAGAAATGTCATGAAACGTGGAAATTTCTTGGACCGGGGCTGATTGGGGCATTTTTTTACGAAACCTAAAATTTCGAGACCATGTCAGTACTTGGGACTTGAAAATTGGAATTTCGGATGTCGATGCCATACGATTAGAAATGTCATGAAACGTGGACATTTCTTGGTCCGGGGCTGATTGGGGCATTTTTTGACGAAACCTAAAATTTCGAGACCATGTGAGTGCTTGGGACCTGAAAATTGGGATTTCGGATGTCGATGCCATACGATTAGAAATGTCATGAATCGTGGACATTTCTTGGTCCGGGGCTGATTGGGGCATTTTTTGACGAAACCTACAATTTCGAGACCATGTGAGTGCTTGGGACCTGAAAATTGGGAGTTCGGATGTCGATGCCATGCGGTTAGAAATGTCATGAAACGTGGACATTTCTTGGTCCGGGGCTGATTGCGGCGTTTTTTGACGAACCGTAATATTTGAAGACCATATATGTACTTGGGACCTGAAAATTGGGATTTCGGATTACGATGCCACACGATTAGAAATGTCATGAAACGTGGACATTGCTTGGTCCGGGGCTGATTGGGGCATTTTTTGACGAAACCGATAATTTCGAGACCATGTAAGTACTTGGGACCTGAATATTGGAATTTCGGATGTCGATGCCATGCGATTAGAAATGTCATGAAACGTGGACATTTCTTGGTCCGGGGCTGATTGGGGCATTTTTTGACGAAACCTAAAATTTCGAGACCATGTGAGTGCTTGGGACCTGAAAATTGGGATTTTGGATGTCGATGCCATGCTATTAGAAATGTCATAAAACGTGGACATTTCTTGGTCCGGGGCTGATTGGGGCATTTTTTGACGAAACGTAAAATTTCGAGACCATGTGAGTACTTGGGACCTAAATATTGGGATTTCGGATGTCGATGCCGTACGATTAGAAATGTCATGAAACGTGGACATTTCTTGGTCCGGGGCTGATTGGGGCATTTTTTGACGAAACCTAACATTTCGAGACCATGTCAGTACTTGGGACCTGAAAATTGGAATTTCGGATGTCGATGCCATACGATTAGAAATGTCATGAAACGTGGACATTTCTTGGTCCGGGGCTGATTGGGGCATTTTTTTACGAAACCTAAAATTTCGAGACCATGTCAGTACTTGGGACCTGAAAATTGGAATTTCGGATGTCGATGCCATACGATTAGAAATGTCATGAAACGTGGACATTTCTTGGTCCGGGGCTGATTGGGCATTTTTTGACGAAACCTAAAATTTCGAGACCATGTGATTGCTTGGGACCTGAAAATTGGGATTTTGGATGTCGATGCCATGCGATTAGAAATGTCATAAAACGTGGACATTTCTTGGTCCGGGGCTGATTGGGGCATTTTTTGACGAAACCTAAAATTTCGATACCATGTCAGTACTTGGGACCTGAAAATTGGAATTTCGGATGTCGATGCCATACGATTAGAAATGTCATGAAACGTGGACATTTCTTGGTCCGGGGCTGATTGGGGCATTTTTTGACGAAACCTAAAATTTCGAGACCATGTGAGTGCTTGGGACCTAAAAATTGGGATTCCGAATGTCGATGCCATGCGATTAGAAATGTCATAAAACGTGGACATTTCTTGGTCCGGGGCTGATTGGGGCATTTTTTGACGAAACCGAAAATTTCGAGACCATGTAAGTATTCGGGACCTGAATATTGGAATGTCGGATGTCGATGCCATGCGATTAGAAATGTCATGAAACGTGGACATTTCTTGGTCCGGGGCTGATTGGGGCATTTTTTGACGAAACCTAACATTTCGAGACCATGTCAGTACTTGGGACCTGAAAATTGGAATTTCGGATGTCGATGCCATACGATTAGAAATGTCATGAAACGTGGACATTTCTTGGTCCGGGGCTGATTGGGGCATTTTTTTACGAAACCTAAAATTTCGAGACCATGTCAGTACTTGGGACCTGAAAATTGGAATTTCGGATGTCGATGCCATACGATTAGAAATGTCATGAAACGTGGTCATTTCTTGGTCCGGGGCTGATTGGGCATTTTTTGACGAAACCTAAAATTTCGAGACCATGTGAGTGCTTGGGACCTGAAAATTGGGATTTTGGATGTCGATGCCATGCGATTAGAAATGTCATAAAACGTGGACATTTCTTGGTCCGGGGCTGATTGGGGCATTTTTTGACGAAACGTAAAATTTCGAGACCATGTGGGTACTTGGGACCTAAATATTGGGAATTTGGATGTCGATGCCATACGATTAGAAATGTCATGAAACGTGGACATTTCTTGGTCCGGGGCTGATTGGGGCATTTTTTGACGAAACCTAACATTTCGAGACCATGTCAGTACTTGGGACCTGAAGATTGGAATTTCGGATGTCGATGCCATACGATTAGAAATGTCATGAAACGTGGACATTTCTTGGTCCGGGGCTGATTGGGGCATTTTTTGACGAAACCGATAATTTCGAGACCATGTAAGTACTTGGGACCTGAATAGTGGAATTTCGGATGTCGATGCCATGCGATTAGAAATGTCATGAAACGTGGACATTTCTTGGTCCGGGGCTGATTGGGGCATTTTTTGACGAAACCTAAAATTTCGAGACCATGTCAGTACTTGGGACCTGAAAATTGGAATTTCGGATGTCGATGCCATACGATTAGAAATGTCATGAAACGTGGTCATTTCTTGTTCCGGGTCTGATTGGGGCATTTTTTGACGAAACCTAAAATTTCGAGACCATGTGAGTGCTTGGGACCTGAAAATTGGGATTCCGGATGTCGATGCCATGCAATTAGAAATGTCATAAAACGTGGACATTTCTTGGTTCGGGGCTGATTGGGGCATTTTTTGACGAAACCTAAACTTTCGAGACCATGTGAGTACTTGGAACCTGAAAATCGGAATTTCGGATGACGATGCCATACGATTAGAAATGTCATGAAACGTGGACATTTCTTGGTCCGGGGCTGATTGGGGCATTTTTTTACGAAACCTAAAATTTCGAGACCATGTGCGTGCTTGGGACCTGAATAGTGGAATTTCGGATGTCGATGCCATGCGATTAGAAATGTCATGAAACGTGGACATTTCTTGGTCCGGGGCTGATTGGGGCATTTTTTGACGAAACCTAAAATCTCGAGACCATGTGAGTACTTGGAACCTGAAAATTGGAATTTCGGATGTCGATGCCATACGATTAGAAATGTCACGAAACGTGGACATTTCTTGTTCCGGGGCTGATTGGGGCATTTTTTGACGAAACCGATAATTTCGAGACCATGTAAGTACTTGGGACCTGAATATTGGAATTTCGGATGTCGATGCCATGCGATTAGAAATGTCATGAAACGTGGACATTTCTTGGTCCGGGGCTGATTGGGGCATTTTTTGACGAAACCTAAAATCTCGAGACCATGTGAGTACTTGGAACCTGAAAATTGGAATTTCGGATGTCGATGCCATACGATTAGAAATGTCATGAAACGTATACATTTCTTGGTCCGGGGCTGATTGGGGCATTTTTTGACGAAACCGAAAATTTCGAGACCATGTGGGTACTTGGGACCTGAAAATTGGGATTTCGGGTGTCGATGCCATGCGGTTAGAAATGTCATGAAACGTGGACATTTCTTGGTCTGGGGCTGATTGGGGTATTTTTTTACGAAACCTAAAATTTCGAGACCATGTCAGTACTTGGGACCTGAAAATTGGGATTTCGGATGTCGACGCCATGCGGTTAGAAATGTCATGAAACGTGGAAATTTCTTGGACCGGGGCTGATTGGGGCATTTTTTTACGAAACCTAAAATTTCGAGACCATGTCAGTACTTGGGACTTGAAAATTGGAATTTCGGATGTCGATGCCATACGATTAGAAATGTCATGAAACGTGGACATTTCTTGGTCCGGGGCTGATTGGGGCATTTTTTGACGAAACCTAAAATTTCGAGACCATGTGAGTGCTTGGGACCTGAAAATTGGGATTTCGGATGTCGATGCCATACGATTAGAAATGTCATGAATCGTGGACATTTCTTGGTCCGGGGCTGATTGGGGCATTTTTTGACGAAACCTACAATTTGGAGACCATGTGAGTGCTTGGGACCTGAAAATTGGGAGTTCGGATGTCGATGCCATGCGGTTAGAAATGTCATGAAACGTGGACATTTCTTGGTCCGGGGCTGATTGCGGCGTTTTTTGACGAACCGTAATATTTGAAGACCATATATGTACTTGGGACCTGAAAATTGGGATTTCGGATTACGATGCCACACGATTAGAAATGTCATGAAACGTGGACATTGCTTGGTCCGGGGCTGATTGGGGCATTTTTTGACGAAACCGATAATTTCGAGACCATGTAAGTACTTGGGACCTGAATATTGGAATTTCGGATGTCGATGCCATGCGATTAGAAATGTCATGAAACGTGGACATTTCTTGGTCCGGGGCTGATTGGGGCATTTTTTGACGAAACCTAAAATTTCGAGACCATGTGAGTGCTTGGGACCTGAAAATTGGGATTTTGGATGTCGATGCCATGCTATTAGAAATGTCATAAAACGTGGACATTTCTTGGTCCGGGGCTGATTGGGGCATTTTTTGACGAAACGTAAAATTTCGAGACCATGTGAGTACTTGGGACCTAAATATTGGGATTTCGGATGTCGATGCCGTACGATTAGAAATGTCATGAAACGTGGACATTTCTTGGTCCGGGGCTGATTGGGGCATTTTTTGACGAAACCTAACATTTCGAGACCATGTCAGTACTTGGGACCTGAATATTGGAATTTCGGATGTCGATGCCATGCGATTAGAAATGTCATGAAACGTGGACATTTCTTGGTCCGGGGCTGATTGGGGCATTTTTTGACGAAACCTAAAATCTCGAGACCATGTGAGTACTTGGGACCTGAAAATTGGAATTTCGGATGTCGATGCCATACGATTAGAAATGTCATGAAACGTGGACATTTCTTGGTCCGGGGCTGATTGGGCATTTTTTGACGAAACCTAAAATCTCGAGACCATGTGAGTACTTGGAACCTGAAAATTGGAATTTCGGATGTCGATGCCATACGATTAGAAATGTCATGAAACGTGGACATTTCTTGTTCCGGGGCTGATTGGGGCATTTTTTGACGAAACCGATAATTTCGAGACCATGTAAGTACTTGGGACCTGAATATTGGAATTTCGGATGTCGATGCCATGCGATTAGAAATGTCATGAAACGTGGACATTTCTTGGTCCGGGGCTGATTGGGGCATTTTTTGACGAAACCTAAAATCTCGAGACCATGTGAGTACTTGGAACCTGAAAATTGGAATTTCGGATGTCGATGCCATACGATTAGAAATGTCATGAAAAGTAGACATTTCTTGGTCCGGGGCTGATTGGGGCATTTTTTGACGAAACCGAAAATTTCGAGACCATGTGGGTACTTGGGACCTGAAAATTGGGATTTCGGGTGTCGATGCCATGCGGTTAGAAATGTCATGAAACGTGGACATTTCTTGGTCTGGGGCTGATTGGGGTATTTTTTTACGAAACCTAAAATTTCGAGACCATGTCAGTACTTGGGACCTGAAAATTGGGATTTCGGATGTCGACGCCATGCGGTTAGAAATGTCATGAAACGTGGAAATTTCTTGGACCGGGGCTGATTGGGGCATTTTTTTACGAAACCTAAAATTTCGAGACCATGTCAGTACTTGGGACTTGAAAATTGGAATTTCGGATGTCGATGCCATACGATTAGAAATGTCATGAAACGTGGACATTTCTTGGTCCGGGGCTGATTGGGGCATTTTTTGACGAAACCTAAAATTTCGAGACCATGTGAGTGCTTGGGACCTGAAAATTGGGATTTCGGATGTCGATGCCATACGATTAGAAATGTCATGAATCGTGGACATTTCTTGGTCCGGGGCTGATTGGGGCATTTTTTGACGAAACCTACAATTTCGAGACCATGTGAGTGCTTGGGACCTGAAAATTGGGAGTTCGGATGTCGATGCCATGCGGTTAGAAATGTCATGAAACGTGGACATTTCTTGGTCCGGGGCTGATAGCGGCGTTTTTTGACGAACCGTAATATTTGAAGACCATATATGTACTTGGGACCTGAAAATTGGGATTTCGGATTACGATGCCACACGATTAGAAATGTCATGAAACGTGGACATTGCTTGGTCCGGGGCTGATTGGGGCATTTTTTGACGAAACCGATAATTTCGAGACCATGTAAGTACTTGGGACCTGAATATTGGAATTTCGGATGTCGATGCCATGCGATTAGAAATGTCATGAAACGTGGACATTTCTTGGTCCGGGGCTGATTGGGGCATTTTTTGACGAAACCTAAAATTTCGAGACCATGTGAGTGCTTGGGACCTGAAAATTGGGATTTTGGATGTCGATGCCATGCTATTAGAAATGTCATAAAACGTGGACATTTCTTGGTCCGGGGCTGATTGGGGCATTTTTTGACGAAACGTAAAATTTCGAGACCATGTGAGTACTTGGGACCTAAATATTGGGATTTCGGATGTCGATGCCGTACGATTAGAAATGCCATGAAACGTGGACATTTCTTGGTCCGGGGCTGATTGGGGCATTTTTTGAAGAAACCTAACATTTCGAGACCATGTCAGTACTTGGGACCTGAAAATTGGAATTTCGGATGTCGATGCCATACGATTAGAAATGTCATGAAACGTGGACATTTCTTGGTCCGGGGCTGATTGGGGCATTTTTTTACGAAACCTAAAATTTCGAGACCATGTCAGTACTTGGGACCTGAAAATTGGAATTTCGGATGTCGATGCCATACGATTAGAAATGTCATGAAACGTGGACATTTCTTGGTCCGGGGCTGATTGGGCATTTTTTGACGAAACCTAAAATTTCGAGACCATGTGATTGCTTGGGACCTGAAAATTGGGATTTTGGATGTCGATGCCATGCGATTAGAAATGTCATAAAACGTGGACATTTCTTGGTCCGGGGCTGATTGGGGCATTTTTTGACGAAACCTAAAATTTCGATACCATGTCAGTACTTGGGACCTGAAAATTGGAATTTCGGATGTCGATGCCATACGATTAGAAATGTCATGAAACGTGGACATTTCTTGGTCCGGGGCTGATTGGGGCATTTTTTGACGAAACCTAAAATTTCGAGACCATGTGAGTGCTTGGGACCTGAAAATTGGGATTCCGAATGTCGATGCCATGCGATTAGAAATGTCATAAAACGTGGACATTTCTTGGTCCGGGGCTGATTGGGGCATTTTTTGACGAAACCGAAAATTTCGAGACCATGTAAGTATTCGGGACCTGAATATTGGAATGTCGGATGTCGATGCCATGCGATTAGAAATGTCATGAAACGTGGACATTTCTTGGTCCGGGGCTGATTGGGGCATTTTTTGACGAAACCTAACATTTCGAGACCATGTCAGTACTTGGGACCTGAAAATTGGAATTTCGGATGTCGATGCCATACGATTAGAAATGTCATGAAACGTGGACATTTCTTGGTCCGGGGCTGATTGGGGCATTTTTTTACGAAACCTAAAATTTCGAGACCATGTCAGTACTTGGGACCTGAAAATTGGAATTTCGGATGTCGATGCCATACGATTAGAAATGTCATGAAACGTGGTCATTTCTTGGTCCGGGGCTGATTGGGCATTTTTTGACGAAACCTAAAATTTCGAGACCATGTGAGTGCTTGGGACCTGAAAATTGGGATTTTGGATGTCGATGCCATGCGATTAGAAATGTCATAAAACGTGGACATTTCTTGGTCCGGGGCTGATTGGGGCATTTTTTGACGAAACGTAAAATTTCGAGACCATGTGGGTACTTGGGACCTAAATATTGGGAATTTGGATGTCGATGCCATACGATTAGAAATGTCATGAAACGTGGACATTTCTTGGTCCGGGGCTGATTGGGGCATTTTTTGACGAAACCTAAAATTTCGATACCATGTCAGTACTTGGGACCTGAAAATTGGAATTTCGGATGTCGATGCCATGCGATTAGAAATGTCATAAAACGTGGACATTTCTTGGTCCGGGGCTGATTGGGGCATTTTTTGACGAAACCTAAAATTTCGATACCATGTCAGTACTTGGGACCTGAAAATTGGAATTTCGGATGTCGATGCCATACGATTAGAAATGTCATGAAACGTGGACATTTGTTGGTCCGGGGCTGATTGGGGCATTTTTTGACGAAACCGATAATTTCGAGACCATGTAAGTACTTGGGACCTGAATAGTGGAATTTCGGATGTCGATGCCATGCGATTAGAAATGTCATGAAACGTGGACATTTCTTGGTCCGGGGCTGATTGGGGCATTTTTTGACGAAACCTAAAATTTCGAGACCATGTCAGTACTTGGGACCTGAAAATTGGAATTTCGGATGTCGATGCCATACGATTAGAAATGTCATGAAACGTGGTCATTTCTTGTTCCGGGTCTGATTCGGGCATTTTTTGACGAAACCTAAAATTTCGAGACCATGTGAGTGTTTGGGACCTGAAAATTGGGATTCCGGATGTCGATGCCATGCGATTAGAAATGTCATAAAACGTGGACATTTCTTGGTCCGGGGCTGATTGGGGCATTTTTTGACGAAACCGAAAATTTCGAGACCATGTAAGTATTCGGGACCTGAATATTGGAATGTCGGATGTCGATGCCATGCGATTAGAAATGTCATGAAACGTGGACATTTCTTGGTCCGGGGCTGATTGGGGCATTTTTTGACGAAACCTAACATTTCGAGACCATGTCAGTACTTGGGACCTGAAAATTGGAATTTCGGATGTCGATGCCATACGATTAGAAATGTCATGAAACGTGGACATTTCTTTGTCCGGGGCTGATTGGGGCATTTTTTTACGAAACCTAAAATTTCGAGACCATGTCAGTACTTGGGACCTGAAAATTGGAATTTCGGATGTCGATGCCATACGATTAGAAATGTCATGAAACGTGGACATTTCTTGGTCCGGGGCTGATTGGGCATTTTTTGACGAAACCTAAAATTTCGAGACCATGTGAGTGCTTGGGACCTGAAAATTGGGATTTTGGATGTCGATGCCATGCGATTAGAAATGTCATAAAACGTGGACATTTCTTGGTCCGGGGCTGTTTGGGGCATTTTTTGACGAAACGTAAAATTTCGAGACCATGTGGGTACTTGGGACCTAAATATTGGGATTTTGGATGTCGATGCCATACGATTAGAAATGTCATGAAACGTGGACATTTCTTGGTCCGGGGCTGATTGGGGCATTTTTTGACGAAACCTAAAATCTCGAGACCATGTGAGTACTTGGAACCTGAAAATTGGAATTTCGGATGTCGATGCCATACGATTAGAAATGTCATAAAACGTAGACATTTCTTGGTCCGGGGCTGATTGGGGCATTTTTTGACGAAACCTAAAATTTCGAGACCATGTGAGTGCTTGGAACCTGAAAATTGGGATTTCGGATGTCGATGCCATACGATTAGAAATGTCATGAAACGTGGACATGTCTTGGTCCGGGGCTGATTGGGGCATTTTTTGACGAAACCGATAATTTCGAGACCATGTAAGTACTTGGGACCTGAATATTGGAATTTCGGATGTCGATGCCATGCGATTAGAAATGTCATGAAACGTGGACATTTCTTGGTCCGGGGCTGATTGGGGCATTTTTTGACGAAACCTAAAATTTCGAGACCATGTGAGTGCTTGGGACCTGAAAATTGGGATTTTGGATGTCGATGCAATGCGATTAGAAATGTCATGAAACGTGGACATTTCTTGGTCTGGGGTTGATTGGGGTATTTTTTGACGAAACGTAAAATTTCGAGACCATGTGAGTACTTGGGACCTAAATATTGGGATTTCGGATGTCGATGCCGTACGATTAGAAATGTCATGAAACGTGGACATTTCTTGGTCCGGGGCTGATTGGGGCATTTTTTGACGAAACCTAACATTTCGAGACCATGTCAGTACTTGGGACCTGAATATTGGAATTTCGGATGTCGATGCCATGCGATTAGAAATGTCATGAAACGTGGACATTTCTTGGTCCGGGGCTGATTGGGGCATTTTTTGACGAAACCTAAAATCTCGAGACCATGTGAGTACTTGGGACCTGAAAATTGGAATTTCGGATGTCGATGCCATACGATTAGAAATGTCATGAAACGTGGACATTTCTTGGTCCGGGGCTGATTGGGCATTTTTTGACGAAACCTAAAATCTCGAGACCATGTGAGTACTTGGAACCTGAAAATTGGAATTTCGGATGTCGATGCCATACGATTAGAAATGTCATGAAACGTGGACATTTCTTGTTCCGGGGCTGATTGGGGCATTTTTTGACGAAACCGATAATTTCGAGACCATGTAAGTACTTGGGACCTGAATATTGGAATTTCGGATGTCGATGCCATGCGATTAGAAATGTCATGAAACGTGGACATTTCTTGGTCCGGGGCTGATTGGGGCATTTTTTGACGAAACCTAAAATCTCGAGACCATGTGAGTACTTGGAACCTGAAAATTGGAATTTCGGATGTCGATGCCATACGATTAGAAATGTCATGAAAAGTAGACATTTCTTGGTCCGGGGCTGATTGGGGCATTTTTTGACGAAACCGAAAATTTCGAGACCATGTGGGTACTTGGGACCTGAAAATTGGGATTTCGGGTGTCGATGCCATGCGGTTAGAAATGTCATGAAACGTGGACATTTCTTGGTCTGGGGCTGATTGGGGTATTTTTTTACGAAACCTAAAATTTCGAGACCATGTCAGTACTTGGGACCTGAAAATTGGGATTTCGGATGTCGACGCCATGCGGTTAGAAATGTCATGAAACGTGGAAATTTCTTGGACCGGGGCTGATTGGGGCATTTTTTTACGAAACCTAAAATTTCGAGACCATGTCAGTACTTGGGACTTGAAAATTGGAATTTCGGATGTCGATGCCATACGATTAGAAATGTCATGAAACGTGGACATTTCTTGGTCCGGGGCTGATTGGGGCATTTTTTGACGAAACCTAAAATTTCGAGACCATGTGAGTGCTTGGGACCTGAAAATTGGGATTTCGGATGTCGATGCCATACGATTAGAAATGTCATGAATCGTGGACATTTCTTGGTCCGGGGCTGATTGGGGCATTTTTTGACGAAACCTACAATTTCGAGACCATGTGAGTGCTTGGGACCTGAAAATTGGGAGTTCGGATGTCGATGCCATGCGGTTAGAAATGTCATGAAACGTGGACATTTCTTGGTCCGGGGCTGATAGCGGCGTTTTTTGACGAACCGTAATATTTGAAGACCATATATGTACTTGGGACCTGAAAATTGGGATTTCGGATTACGATGCCACACGATTAGAAATGTCATGAAACGTGGACATTGCTTGGTCCGGGGCTGATTGGGGCATTTTTTGACGAAACCGATAATTTCGAGACCATGTAAGTACTTGGGACCTGAATATTGGAATTTCGGATGTCGATGCCATGCGATTAGAAATGTCATGAAACGTGGACATTTCTTGGTCCGGGGCTGATTGGGGCATTTTTTGACGAAACCTAAAATTTCGAGACCATGTGAGTGCTTGGGACCTGAAAATTGGGATTTTGGATGTCGATGCCATGCTATTAGAAATGTCATAAAACGTGGACATTTCTTGGTCCGGGGCTGATTGGGGCATTTTTTGACGAAACGTAAAATTTCGAGACCATGTGAGTACTTGGGACCTAAATATTGGGATTTCGGATGTCGATGCCGTACGATTAGAAATGCCATGAAACGTGGACATTTCTTGGTCCGGGGCTGATTGGGGCATTTTTTGAAGAAACCTAACATTTCGAGACCATGTCAGTACTTGGGACCTGAAAATTGGAATTTCGGATGTCGATGCCATACGATTAGAAATGTCATGAAACGTGGACATTTCTTGGTCCGGGGCTGATTGGGGCATTTTTTTACGAAACCTAAAATTTCGAGACCATGTCAGTACTTGGGACCTGAAAATTGGAATTTCGGATGTCGATGCCATACGATTAGAAATGTCATGAAACGTGGACATTTCTTGGTCCGGGGCTGATTGGGCATTTTTTGACGAAACCTAAAATTTCGAGACCATGTGATTGCTTGGGACCTGAAAATTGGGATTTTGGATGTCGATGCCATGCGATTAGAAATGTCATAAAACGTGGACATTTCTTGGTCCGGGGCTGATTGGGGCATTTTTTGACGAAACCTAAAATTTCGATACCATGTCAGTACTTGGGACCTGAAAATTGGAATTTCGGATGTCGATGCCATACGATTAGAAATGTCATGAAACGTGGACATTTCTTGGTCCGGGGCTGATTGGGGCATTTTTTGACGAAACCTAAAATTTCGAGACCATGTGAGTGCTTGGGACCTGAAAATTGGGATTCCGAATGTCGATGCCATGCGATTAGAAATGTCATAAAACGTGGACATTTCTTGGTCCGGGGCTGATTGGGGCATTTTTTGACGAAACCGAAAATTTCGAGACCATGTAAGTATTCGGGACCTGAATATTGGAATGTCGGATGTCGATGCCATGCGATTAGAAATGTCATGAAACGTGGACATTTCTTGGTCCGGGGCTGATTGGGGCATTTTTTGACGAAACCTAACATTTCGAGACCATGTCAGTACTTGGGACCTGAAAATTGGAATTTCGGATGTCGATGCCATACGATTAGAAATGTCATGATACGTGGACATTTCTTGGTCCGGGGCTGATTGGGGCATTTTTTTACGAAACCTAAAATTTCGAGACCATGTCAGTACTTGGGACCTGAAAATTGGAATTTCGGATGTCGATGCCATACGATTAGAAATGTCATGAAACGTGGTCATTTCTTGGTCCGGGGCTGATTGGGCATTTTTTGACGAAACCTAAAATTTCGAGACCATGTGAGTGCTTGGGACCTGAAAATTGGGATTTTGGATGTCGATGCCATGCGATTAGAAATGTCATAAAACGTGGACATTTCTTGGTCCGGGGCTGATTGGGGCATTTTTTGACGAAACGTAAAATTTCGAGACCATGTGGGTACTTGGGACCTAAATATTGGGAATTTGGATGTCGATGCCATACGATTAGAAATGTCATGAAACGTGGACATTTCTTGGTCCGGGGCTGATTGGGGCATTTTTTGACGAAACCTAAAATTTCGATACCATGTCAGTACTTGGGACCTGAAAATTGGAATTTCGGATGTCGATGCCATGCGATTAGAAATGTCATAAAACGTGGACATTTCTTGGTCCGGGGCTGATTGGGGCATTTTTTGACGAAACCTAAAATTTCGATACCATGTCAGTACTTGGGACCTGAAAATTGGAATTTCGGATGTCGATGCCATACGATTAGAAATGTCATGAAACGTGGACATTTGTTGGTCCGGGGCTGATTGGGGCATTTTTTGACGAAACCGATAATTTCGAGACCATGTAAGTACTTGGGACCTGAATAGTGGAATTTCGGATGTCGATGCCATGCGATTAGAAATGTCATGAAACGTGGACATTTCTTGGTCCGGGGCTGATTGGGGCATTTTTTGACGAAACCTAAAATTTCGAGACCATGTCAGTACTTGGGACCTGAAAATTGGAATTTCGGATGTCGATGCCATACGATTAGAAATGTCATGAAACGTGGTCATTTCTTGTTCCGGGTCTGATTCGGGCATTTTTTGACGAAACCTAAAATTTCGAGACCATGTGAGTGTTTGGGACCTGAAAATTGGGATTCCGGATGTCGATGCCATGCGATTAGAAATGTCATAAAACGTGGACATTTCTTGGTCCGGGGCTGATTGGGGCATTTTTTGACGAAACCGAAAATTTCGAGACCATGTAAGTATTCGGGACCTGAATATTGGAATGTCGGATGTCGATGCCATGCGATTAGAAATGTCATGAAACGTGGACATTTCTTGGTCCGGGGCTGATTGGGGCATTTTTTGACGAAACCTAACATTTCGAGACCATGTCAGTACTTGGGACCTGAAAATTGGAATTTCGGATGTCGATGCCATACGATTAGAAATGTCATGAAACGTGGACATTTCTTTGTCCGGGGCTGATTGGGGCATTTTTTTACGAAACCTAAAATTTCGAGACCATGTCAGTACTTGGGACCTGAAAATTGGAATTTCGGATGTCGATGCCATACGATTAGAAATGTCATGAAACGTGGACATTTCTTGGTCCGGGGCTGATTGGGCATTTTTTGACGAAACCTAAAATTTCGAGACCATGTGAGTGCTTGGGACCTGAAAATTGGGATTTTGGATGTCGATGCCATGCGATTAGAAATGTCATAAAACGTGGACATTTCTTGGTCCGGGGCTGTTTGGGGCATTTTTTGACGAAACGTAAAATTTCGAGACCATGTGGGTACTTGGGACCTAAATATTGGGATTTTGGATGTCGATGCCATACGATTAGAAATGTCATGAAACGTGGACATTTCTTGGTCCGGGGCTGATTGGGGCATTTTTTGACGAAACCTAAAATCTCGAGACCATGTGAGTACTTGGAACCTGAAAATTGGAATTTCGGATGTCGATGCCATACGATTAGAAATGTCATAAAACGTAGACATTTCTTGGTCCGGGGCTGATTGGGGCATTTTTTGACGAAACCTAAAATTTCGAGACCATGTGAGTGCTTGGAACCTGAAAATTGGGATTTCGGATGTCGATGCCATACGATTAGAAATGTCATGAAACGTGGACATGTCTTGGTCCGGGGCTGATTGGGGCATTTTTTGACGAAACCGATAATTTCGAGACCATGTAAGTACTTGGGACCTGAATATTGGAATTTCGGATGTCGATGCCATGCGATTAGAAATGTCATGAAACGTGGACATTTCTTGGTCCGGGGCTGATTGGGGCATTTTTTGACGAAACCTAAAATTTCGAGACAATGTAAGTACTTGGGACCTGAAAATTGGAATTTCGGATGTCGATGCAATGCGATTAGAAATGTCATGAAACGTGGACATTTCTTGGTCTGGGGTTGATTGGGGTATTTTTTTACGAAACCTAAAATTTCGAGACCATGTCAGTACTTGGGACCTGAAAATTGGGATTTCGGGTGTCGATGCCATGCGGTTAGAAATGTCATGAAACGTGGACATTTCTTGGTCCGGGGCTGATTGGGGCATTTTTTGACGAAACCTAAAATTTCGAGACCATGTGAGTGTTTGGGACCTGAAAATTGGGATTTCGGATGTCGATGCCATACGATTTGACATGTCATGAATCGTGGACATTTCTTGGTCCGGGGCTGATTGGGGCATTTTTTGACGAAACCTACAATTTCGAGACCATGTGAGTGCTTGGGACCTGAAAATTGGGAGTTCGGATGTCGATGCCATGCGGTTAGAAATGTCATGAAACGTGGACATTTCTTGGTCCGGGGCTGATTGCGGCGTTTTTTGACGAACCGTAATATTTGAAGACCATATATGTACTTGGGACCTGAAAATTGGGATTTCGGATTACGATGCCACACGATTAGAAATGTCATGAAACGTGGACATTGCTTGGTCCGGGGCTGATTGGGGCATTTTTTGACGAAACCGATAATTTCGAGACCATGTAAGTACTTGGGACCTGAATATTGGAATTTCGGATGTCGATGCCATGCGATTAGAAATGTCATGAAACGTGGACATTTCTTGGTCCGGGGCTGATTGGGGCATTTTTTGACGAAACCTAAAATTTCGAGACCATGTGAGTGCTTGGGACCTGAAAATTGGGATTTTGGATGTCGATGCCATGCTATTAGAAATGTCATAAAACGTGGACATTTCTTGGTCCGGGGCTGATTGGGGCATTTTTTGACGAAACGTAAAATTTCGAGACCATGTGAGTACTTGGGACCTAAATATTGGGATTTCGGATGTCGATGCCATACGATTAGAAATGTCATGAAACGTGGACATTTCTTGGTCCGGGGCTGATTGGGGCATTTTTTGACGAAACCTAACATTTCGAGACCATGTGAGTGCTTGGGACCTGAAAATTACGATTTCGGATGTCGATGCCATACGGTTAGAAATGTCATGAAACGTGGACATTTCTTGGTCCGGGGCTGATTGGGGCATTTTTTGACGAAACGTACAATTTCGAGACCATGTGAGTACTTGGGACCTGAAAATTGGAATTTCGGATGTCCATGCCATACGATTAGAAATGTCATGAAACGTGGACATTTCTTGGTCCGGGGCTGATTGGGGCATTTTTTGACGAAACGTAAAATTTCGAGACCATGTGAGTACTTGGGACCTGAAAATTGGGATTTCGGATGTCGAAGCTATACGATTAGAAATGTCATGAAACGTGGACATTTCTTGGTCCAGGGCTGATTGGGGCATTTTTTGACGAAACCTAAAATTTCGAGACCGTGTAATTACTTGGGACCTGAAAATTGGAATTTCGGATGTCGATGCCACACGATTAGAAATGTCATGAAACGTCGACATTTCTGGGTCCGGGGCTGATTGGGGCATCTTTGACGAAACCTAAAATTTCGAGACCATGTGAGTACTTGGGACCTAAAAATTGGGATTTCGGATGTCGATGCCATACGATTAGAAATGTCATGAAACGTGGACATTTCTTGGTCCGGGGCTGATTGGGGCATTTTTTGACGAAACGTAAAATTTCGAGACCATGTGAGTACTTGGGACCTGAAAATTGGAATTTCGGATGTCCATGCCATACGATTAGAAATGTCATGAAACGTGGACATTTCTTGGTCCGGTGCTGATTGGGGCATTTTTTGACGAAACGTAAAATTTCGAGACCATGTGAGTACTTGGGACCTGAAAATTGGGATTTCGGATGTCGATGCTATACGATTAGAAATGTCATGAAACGTGGACATTTCTTGGTCCGGGGCTAATTGGGGCATTTTTTGACGAAACGTAAAATTTCGAGACCATGTGAGTACTTGGGACCTGAAAATTGGGATTTCGGATGTCGATGCCATACGGTTAGAAATGTCATGAAACGTGGACATTTCTTGGTACGGGGCTGATTGGGGCATTTTTTGACGAAACGTAAAATTTCGAGATCATGTGAGTACTTAGGACCTGAAAATTGGAATTTCGGATGTCGATGCCATAGGATTAGAAATGTCATGAAACGTCGACATTTCTGGGTCCGGGACTGATTGGGGCATCTTTGACGAAACCTAAAATTTCGAGACCATGTGAGTACTTGGGACCTAAAAATTGGGATTTCGGATGTCGATGCCATACGATTAGAAATGTCATGAAACGTGGACATTTCTTGGTCTGGGGCTGATTGAGGCATTTTTTGACGAAACGTAAAATTTCGAGACCATGTGAGTACTTGGGACCTGAAAATTGGAATTTCGGATGTCCATGCCATACGATTAGAAATGTCATGAAACGTGGACATTTCTTGGTCCGCGGCTGACTGGGGCATTTTTTGACGAAACCTAAAATTTCGAGACAGTGTAATTACTTGGGACCTGAAAATTGGAATTTCGGATGTCGATGCCATACGATTAGAAATGTCATGAAACGTGGACATTTCTTGGTCCGGGGCTAATTGGGGCATTTTTTGACGAAACGTAAAATTTCGAGACCATGTGAGTACTTGGGACCTGAAAATTGGGATTTCGGATGTCGATGCCATACGGTTAGAAATGTCATGAAACGTGGACATTTCTTGGTACGGGGCTGATTGGGGCATTTTTTGACGAAACGTAAAATTTCGAGACCATGTGAGTACTTAGGACCTGAAAATTGGGATTTCGGATGTCGATGCCATACGATTAGAAATGTCATGAAACGTGGACATTTCTTGTTCCGGCGCTGATTGTGGCATTTTTTAACGAAACGTAAAATTTCGAGACCATGTGAGTGCTTGGGACCTGAAAATTACGATTTCGGATGTCGATGCCATACGATTAGAAATGTTATGAAACGTGGACATTTCTTGGTCCGGGGCTGATTGGGGCATTTTTTGACGAAACGTAAAATTTCGAGACCATGTGTGTACTTGGGACCTGAAAATTGGAATTTCGGATGTCCATGCCATACGATTAGAAATGTCATGAAACGTGGACATTTCTTGGTCCGGGGCTGATTGGGGCATTTTTTGACGAAACCTAAAATTTCGAGACCGTGTAATTACTTGGGACCTGAAAATTGGAATTGCGGATGTCGATGTCATACGATTAGAAATGTCATGAAACGTGGACATTTCTTGTTCCGGGGCTGATTGGGGCATCTTTGACGAAACGTAAAATTTCGAGACCATGTGAGTGCTTGGGACCTGAAAATTACGATTTCGGATGTCGATGCCATACGATTAGAAATGTTATGAAACGTGGACATTTCTTGGTCCGGGGCTGATTGGGGCATTTTTTGACGAAACGTAAAATTTCGAGACCATGTGAGTGCTTGGGACCTGAAAATTGGCATTTCGGATGTCGATGCCATACGATTAGAAATGTCATGAAACGTGGACATTTCTTGTTCCGGGGCTGATTGTGGCATTTTTTGACGAAACGTAAAATTTCGAGACCATGTGAGTGCTTGGGACCTGAAAATTACGATTTCGGATGTCGATGCCATACGATTAGAAATGTTATGAAACGTGGACATTTCTTGGTCCGGGGCTGATTGGGGCATTTTTTGACGAAACGTAAAATTTCGAGACCGTGTAATTACTTGGGACCTGAAAATTGGAATTTCGGATGTCGATGCCATACGATTAGAAATGTCATGAAACGTCGACATTTCTGGGTCCGGGGCTGATTGGGGCATCTTTGACGAAACCTAAAATTTCGAGACCATGTGAGTACTTGGGACCTAAAAATTGGGATTTCGGATGTCGATGCCATACGATTAGAAATGTCATGAAACGTGGACATTTCTTGGTCCGGGGCTGATTGGGGCATCTTTGACGAAACGTAAAATTTCGAGACCATGTGAGTACTTGGGACCTAAAAATTGGGATTTCGGATGTCGATGCCATACGATTAGAAATGTCATGAAACGTGGACATTTCTTGGTCCGGGGCTAATTGGGGCATTTTTTGACGAAACGTAAAATTTCGAGACCATGTGAGTACTTGGGACCTGAAAATTGGGATTTCGGATGTCGATGCCATACGGTTAGAAATGTCATGAAACGTGGACATTTCTTGGTACGGGGCTGATTGGGGCATTTTTTGACGAAACGTAAAATTTCGAGACCATGTGAGTACTTAGGACCTGAAAATTGGGATTTCGGATGTCGATGCCATACGATTAGAAATGTTATGAAACGTGGACATTTCTTGGTCCGGGGCTGATTGGGGCATTTTTTGACGAAACGTAAAATTTCGAGACCATGTGAGTGCTTGGGACCTGAAAATTGGCATTTCGGATGTCGATGCCATACGATTAGAAATGTCATGAAACGTGGACATTTCTTGTTCCGGGGCTGATTGTGGCATTTTTTGACGAAACGTAAAATTTCGAGACCATGTGAGTGCTTGGGACCTGAAAATTACGATTTCGGATGTCGATGCCATACGATTAGAAATGTTATGAAACGTGGACATTTCTTGGTCCGGGGCTGATTGGGGCATTTTTTGACGAAACGTAAAATTTCGAGACCATGTGAGTACTTGGGACCTGAAAATTGGAATTTCGGATGTCCATGCCATACGATTAGAAATGTCATGAAACGTGGACATTTCTTGGTCCGGGGCTGATTGGGGCATTTTTTGACGAAACTCGAAATTTCGAGACCATGTTATTACTTGGG
>OZ019971.1:15447436-15459936 GCA_963970395.1 Ephialtes manifestator
ATGATCTGGGCGGGGTCAGGATCTCATTTAGCTAACCGGATCAGGAATGCCCGATCGGTGCCTGATGAGGAATATTTCAGGCTAGTCAGTTTTTAAATATTATACCGATACATGATCCGCGCAGGACCAGGGCCTTATATGGCTGGCCTGAACAGGCATGCCTGACCGATGCCTCATCCGGACCTGATGGTACTTCAGGCAATTTGAATTAATTTCTGCTCGGGTACAGTATTTGATCAGATGATATTGGAAGCTCGTAAGTCAATCACAAATCAGCAAATAAAAAACTGTGAACCTTCCCGCGTAGAAAAAAAGAATCTTTTAAAGAATCTTAAAACAGTCTTGAAAGAATCTTTGAAAGAATCTTTAAAGGAATCTTGAAAAGAATCACGTATAGGATCCGGAGCAAGATTCTTTCCAGGATTCTTTTCAAGATTCTTTCTATCCGTAAGCGTTCTGAGATTCTTACAAAGAATCTTCGAAAGAATCTTGAAAAGCGTCTTTAAAAGAATCGTGAAAATATTCCGTCCATTAAACAGAAAAATCGTTGAAAGAATTTTAATGAAATTCTTCAGAGGAATCGAGCAAAACCTGTTGTGGCTTTCCCTTGGTGTTGAGACAGTATATTTCGGTATGTCAACGAAGGGTAAACCCCTCGTGTGTAGTCGAACTCAAAAAAGCTTTCCAGTCTTATATATACGCTGAGGCTTCAAACCACTTGCGAGAAACGCTCCCCTAGTGACATCATACGAAACACTGGTGGATAATACTCCGCTAGATGGCGAGCGGAGTATTGTATTTAATGAGACTATAAAATAGTTTCATTAAAAAACGGGTATTTTGGTACATGACATTATGAGGTTAGGATGGGATAACGATTGATTAGTGGCTGATCATGAACATACGAATAAAAAAGAATAACTGAAGTTAATTAATTAATTAAAACATAAAAACCATCACATAATACAATTACTTTTCACATGAAATCAAAACATTCATTCACTGTGAACTGAGCGAATATATCCACTGAATTATCAAAAAATATTAAACACATTATTACTTCTGTTCCTAATTCAATATTTGGAAATAAATGAATAATTAATCATATTATAAAATAATGTGGAAATATATAGCGGTTCGGATACCAGTTGGTTGAAACCCTGGTCCTGCGACGGATAGGATCCCGGTTCTGCTAAAATTAGGTTCACGGTCCTGCGGAAGATAGGTTTCCGGCCTGGCGAAAAACGATTGAATCTTTTAGAATAGTTAAGACAAGTTTCGAGATACAAATCACGATATCACTGCACTGAGGGAAAGTACACCCAGGTGGGGTTTTACGATTGGCGGAGCGCTGGGCCAGTCTTGGGCGCTTTATTTCGAGTACTGGTCCGATACTCTCTCCCAGAGTCAGCCCGTTGCTCTGCCGGCATTGGCACGTAACCTCGGCACAGAATCCGATGCCGACGCTGTGCCGTTACTGGATCAGGATCGTTAGCCAGTACTGCGTTTTCTGCAGACCAGTACGGGCCCGCAACTCTCGCCAACCCTGAACCAGTACTGGCCCGCGACTAACGCTAACCCTGAACCAATTCTGGCCCACGACACACGTCAACTCTGGCGCAGTACTGGCCCGCGACTAACGCTAACCCTGAACCAATCCTGGCACGCGACCCAAGCAACTGCAGAAATAAGTTCGCTACAGCGAAGAGCGAATAGAAAATTTCAAGCTGTAGCGAAGAGTGAATAGAAAATTTGAAACTGCTACGAAGAGCGAATAGAAAATTTGAAACTGTAGCGAAGAGCGAATGAAAAATTTGAAACTGTAGCGAAGAGCAAATAGAACATTTCAAGCTGTAGCGAAGAGTGAATAAAAAATTTGAAACTGTAGCGAAGAGTGATTAGAAAATTTCAAGCTGTAGTGAAGAGTCAATAGAACATTTTGCTTGATATTTTGTATCCACGTGTAGACATGGAATCTTTCGAAACACGTACATTTTCGGAGCTCACTTCGTCGTCGCTGACAGGTACAATCATCCCTAATTCTGATGCGTCGTCCGCGTTGCGAATTTCGAGGTTCGGATGGTCGAGAGCATCACTGGGCACCGAATCCGAAATATCACCGCCCCTTCTCGTCTTCTTCGTGGTCGGTTTCTTCTAACGACTCTTCATCGCTTGTCTCACTCGTGTTTTCTTTTAAAAACCGATGCTTTTGCACGCGCAGTCGACATTTTTATGACTTCACTTCTTTGTGTTACTTGAGGATATATTTATATCGATAAACATAACCTCAATTGCATACATCGATATCAGGACTGGCGCAGCACTGGGCGAACCCCGGGAAATCCTTTGGCCCGATGCTTCTTTTAAGCCTTCGCCCAACGCTGACGTGATACATCGGCCAGATTCATGCATGAGCACTGGCGCAGCACTGGTCCAACATCGGCAACATACTTTGGCCCGATGCTGGTTTCAAACCTTCGCCCAACGCTGGCGTGAACCATCGGCCAGATCCGGCCCGAGGTTACTAGCCGAGCGTCGGCACCCAGCGTTGGGCCAGTGCTGTGCCATATTTCCAGCATCGGCAAACCCTACCTGGGCTAAGGTCGTTTTGGTTTCAAACGAAGTATTTTTAGCTGCAGTATCTAATTACACCTAAAAAAAGCTTCAAAATGCTATCATTTTATCAGTTTAACATATTAGGGGATCTTTCCAGTGTGAAAAAAAATCGATTTTTTCTTTTCCTCTTATCCATTAGTATACTATACGGTCAAAAACATCCTCTCAAATTTTTAAAGCGAAATTCGAAATACTTCGCTGGCATATTTTATGGATCTGGCATCGCCGATTAGTCGTAAGTACACAATTTAGGTATATGACATTTTCAACACTCGAAACTTTAAACGTGGTTTTCTCGAAACGACATTTTTCAAAACGGCGGACCATCCCCAGGAAACAGTTTTCAAGCGATCGTTTTCAAATTTTAGGAGAACATTCTTCACGTACTCTCTATCGTGCTATGGAAGCTTTTTTTTAAATCTTCCCATTTTTTATAAAAAATAACTGTCGAAAAAAAAAGGCTAAAATCGGTACTTTTTGTTCAAAACGCCGCCATTTTGTCAATTTTGATTTTAAAAAACCTCCATAGCGCGATAGCCAATCGCATGCTAATTAATAATCCTTTGGTTTTTTTTAGATCAAATTTGCGACCCCTAGGATGCCCACCATGAGGCTATCTTTTTTATCAAAATTATTTTCAACAATTAAAAAATATATATAAATAAGAAAAACCGTCTTATAAGATATCATGTTCTATCATTCATGATTACCTCAATATGTCATAAAAATTTCAGATTGATCGGCCTATAGTAACCGTCCGAAAAAAAATCCTGAAAATAGACTATTTTTCGGGCCGTCACACTGAAAAAATCCCTTAACCTCGAAAAAAATGGCTAAAACGAGTTGCTTCGTGTAAAAAATACTGCGGCAGCGTTTTGTCGGTCGATAAGTAGAAAGGTACTTGTCTCAAGACGCTGCCGCGTCTTTTGATATACACTTTGTACAAGAAATTCAGCGAAAATTTGATTTTTTCAGAAAATGGCTGAATATAAAAGAGAAACAGGTTTAGAATATTAACGATGCTCATAGTTTTTCAGAGAATTTGGCAGTGAAAACCAGAGAAATCATCGACTTTCTATGAATTGTCAGAAAACTGTTAGAAATTTAGCGTCTTTTCAGAGAAATTTTCCGAGCTTTCCTGAGCAATTTTCATACATTATCAGAGAAATATTTTCACCAGGGCAACCTAGCATCGGCTAACTATTTTTAAAGCTTTTGCAGCGAAATTAACAATCCGCCGACACAATGAGTAATATTATTTTAAGTTGAATGGTAGCAAATTCATAGGAGCTGTCAAAATAAGAATACGAAATTACCTTGAAAAATTAATGCAATTATGAGATTGTAAAGACTTTTTGTAAATCTTTACAATCTCATAATTCCTTTGATTTTTCTATTCTTATTGTCTAATTTATTTGCGACATATATGATATTTATAAATCTTATACGAAGTTTGAACTATTTTTGTGTTTAATATTCTCGAGATTGAGATTAACGTAATTTTATCAATCAAGAGACGCGGTAGCGTCTCGAGTCAAGTACATTTACGACGAGACGCTACTAGTATATATTCCGGAGCCAACTCATTTTAGCCAGGTTCTCAACAGGTTATATCATTATAGCAACGAATTTCGAATGCTATATGAATGGATTATAATGCAGGCACATGCATTAGTTCAAAATATTGCGATTGAGATTAAAACCAATGCTGTAACTATATTATTAACAAAGATATGTCTGTTTAAACATTTCGTTTTTTAGAATTTATTTCAATTAACACGGCACGCGCGCAACTTCACGCCGTACATGGCACGCGCGCAACTTCACGCCGTACATGGCACGCGCGCAACTTCACGCTGTACGTGGCGCGCGCAGCGCCATACATACACCAACATACACGACATACACGAACTCTGCCAACCAATACAAATAACATATACAACCAAGAGATGCGGTATGTAATGTAAATGTACCAGTGGCCGCACCCTCAAGAGACCATGCAATTTACGATGACGATTTAGTCAATTACGCGTAAACGTGAACTAAAAATGACTGTGATAAACTTAAAGCTTATGTTTTCTACTTTCTAATACACAATATCCTAATTTTTCGTTTGCCACCTTAACGGACCTGGAAAAGTCGAATGTACCAGTATTCGCACAGTCATTTTTGGTTATGTCATAGTGCCTGAACACCAGAAAACCTAGTGTTCGCACCGCGTGTTTATTAGTTACAGCAGCCATGTAGTATATTTTTCTCTACCGTAAAAGATATTTACCCTGGAGAAAAATCTTCCAAAAAGTTACTGAATACAGCTGTAGGTTAGAAAATTTTTCTTGTGCATAGAAAATTTCGGTTGGAAAAAAATCGTTCTGTACAGTTTTGCAATACAGCTGCACCATAGACATTTTGATACAGCTCTAGTGTACAAGATTTTTCTCAATATAGATTTTGGGATACAGCATAGACTTGTTGAAACATCTCGAGCATACAAGATCTTTCTCAATATAGATTTTGGGATACAGCATCGACTTGTTGAAACATCTCTAGCATACAAGATTTTTCTCAATATAGACTTAGGGATACAGCATAGACTTGCTGAATCACATGTAGAGTACAAGATTTCTCATCAGCGTAGACTTTGGGACACAGCATAGAAGATGTCTACACTAAAGGAAAATTTTGTACGCTAGAGATGTATCGACAACATTTTTCTTTAGCGTAGACTTTTGGATACAGCCTAGGAGATGTTTATGCTAAAGAAAAATCTTGTACGCTAGAGCTGTATCGACAAGATTTTTCTTTTGCGTAGAGTTTTGGATACAGCATAGGAGATGTTTATACTAAAATAAATCTTGTATGATAGAGCTGTATCAACAAGTCTATGTTAAAGAAAAATATTGTATGTTAGAGCTGTACCAAAAAGTCTCCCTGAAGAAACATCTTGTATGCAACACTATTAAAAATGCATGAAAATTTAACATACAAAACGATAAGAGATTTACAAATCGGGTATATGGATTTCATATTAATATACTTTTTTGTAAATTTCAGAATATTATAAGAATTCTACGATACTGATATTTGAAAAGTACAGTACATTAGTATTGTAATCTTCATTTTAATATACCAACATTGTATTTATGAATGACGAATGCATCTGAAAAATAATATACGGTATATGCATCCGGGCTTTATAAACGGTATATTAATAATCAAAAAAAAACTGTTTACAGTGTATGTGGTGGTGTACGACGACTGGGACTTTCACCTTACAAACAGAAGAATGAACCGCGAAAAAGAAATTTGCATTACAGTTTATGTTACCGACCATGTAGTAGCACCCTACCTTACAGTGGGCAACAAGTTTAAAAACGATGAATTGATATTTGATCAATTTTTAAAAATCCATCTCGGTACGCGGAAGGAGGTACCCTTTATTTATTAGCTATCGTGCTAATAAATTTGTATGCTAAGGTATATACAAAAACTGCAAGTAAATTGCAAGTTCTCTTATTTTGAAGTAATCGGTCGCGAAAGATAAAAAACTATGCAAAAATTAGTGAAATCCCCCAAAAAAACCCTCACGGGTAAAAAAATTGAGACAAGTACATTTACGCGAGTGGCATTCTTCACCAAAAAGCACAATGGATTACAAAACTAGCGGTATACTGTCTATATGTGCAAAAAGTTTTGAAATAAACTGAAAACATCCGCAGCATGTCATTTCAAGTACATGCATGTAGCGTTACAAGTACTGACCCCCTGGACCAGCACTTGGATGGTTGACCACCCCCAGGCCTGAGAAAATCCTACGAACTAAAGGTAAAAATTATTTGAAAAAAAGCGAGCGGTATTTTTATTTTTACATGCAAAAAGTTTTGACATAAAGAGGATTTGTCATGTAGAGGAATTTATAAAAACAATAATAATAACAATAAAAATATTTAAAAAGTTCTTGCATTAAGAGAAAAAGAAATTAGAAAAATAGAAACAAATAAAATTGAAAAGTAATTTGGTAATTTAATTGGAAAAAAAATTGACCTTAGTACTTGGCGAGTTAATATGATACCGTAAACATTAAATAATAAAACAATAGACTACATTTCACAAACTCGCCAAGTACTAAGGTCATTTTTTTTTGCAATTAAATTACCAAATTACTTTTCAATTTTATTTGTTTCTAGTTTTCAATTTTCTTTTTCTCTTAATGCAAGAACTTTTTAAATATTTTTATTGTTATTATTATTGTTTTTATAAATTCTTCTACATGACAAATCCTCTTTATGTCAAAACTTTTTGCATGTAAAAATAAAAATACCGCTCGCTTTTTTTCAATTAATTTTTACCTTTAGTTCCTAGGATTTTCTCAGGCCTGGGGGTGGTCAACCATCCAAGTGCTGGTCCAAGGGATCAGTACTTGTAACGCTACATGCATGTACTTGAGATAACATGCTGCGGATGTTATCAGTTTATTTCAAAACTTTTTGCACATATAGACAGTATACCGCTAGTTTTGTAATCCATTGTGCTTTTTGGTGAAGAATGCCACTCGAATAAATCTACTTGTCTCAATTTTTTTACCCGTGAGGGTTTTTTGAGGGATATAAATTTTTACTGAATTTGGAGTATGCATGATATAGTGTAGTGAAATACCGGTGACAACACCCATAAGGGAATCCTGAATAGGCAATTGTGTTTAAATTCCAATGAAATTCAAAAGCTTCGACTTCATTAATCTGTCCGTGAATTGTAGCCAATTATTACCTATTTATAAATTTAGATGGAAACTTTGGAGGGGCTAAAAGACCATGTACCCCTGATAACAATGTGGCGTACCGTTGGTTGTTAATTACCGGGGTAACTACTACTACTTACTAGGGGTAATGGACCGCGATGCCCCGAAGTAAAGGATGAAGCAGGGGAGGCTCATATTTTCGTCGCCTTCAATCTGGCCATTATTTTATAATTAAGATATTGCTGTAAATTCCAGCAATGAACTGAAATTCTGTGTTCGAAATTGGACATCGTTTCAGTCATAATTCATCACCATGCTAAAATTAAAATGTTTTTCTGCTTATTAAATATTTATCTATAATAATTATTTATTATTATGCAATCACTATATTACAATTCATGATAAGGGGCCCTTCATAAATGACGTCACTGCACAAAAGAAATTAAATTTTGTTAAATTACATAATTAGGTTAATTACGTTCGCCGAAAAAAAATTGGCAATTTGGTATAACTAAAAAAATGCGTTCCAACAGGTATAAAAAAATGTACTCATTCACTGAGAAAAAAGAATAAATGGTGACAACCTCGCCGGGAGGTTGGCAAATTTGTCGCTGACTCAAAGGAATTTGGATTGAAATAACCGCCGGACCTTTAAATGACATCAATTTTTTGGCGTCTCAACTACTTCGCGATGTTGCACTTCAACTGAAAATTTACATCAGTGAGCCCCAAAACTATTAAACGAACTGTAGTTGTATGCTGTGCTAAAAAAATATGAGACAAATTGAAACAAGACGTAGCCAGGATGGTTGAGTGAAGTACACGTTCTACTTCAATGATTGGTTGATTTTCATGAAGCAACCTCATAGAAATTATTGAAAAAAACCATAGCGTGAGAGAACTGCAATGTAGATAAGTCGTATAAACTAAATACTGGTTTACATTCGGTGTTCCTTTGATGCAATGATATATGACGTTGTGTGTTTTAACTGATTTTCACAGTTCAGAAAACTTTGGTGTAGTTTAATGTAATTAAATAAAATCCTGTAGTTTAATGTAAGTAAATAATATTTTTTATTCACAATTTACATTCGTAACTTTTATTTTAGAATTCCATTACTGGTTAAGAAGAAGTTAAGACATTAATTCGGAATCTCCAATTTCAAATGAATTATATGATTTAGAGTTAGATATTCTCTAATGCAAATAAAAAACAATGTCATACAACTCAAAGAAATAAAACTTGATATTTTTATTTCAAACATTAGGAAATATCTTTTATAACAATGAGCTACATATAATACTTTTATATAATACAATTATATAAAATATACTTATATACAATATTATACTTTTTATATAACACAAATGGAAATGCCAAAGATTTTCTTCAATCATTTAGTCATGAACACATCCGCTGAATATTAAAACTAAATTGGCACATAAATACCTTCTTGTCTATATAATAATAAATGTAATTCCACTCACATATAATTTAGCAAGTATTTTTATCGAAATAATATTATTATAATTTTATATCGTTTTTCTATAATTTATTTTTAAGTCAATAAATTAATCTTTCCCAATTTCTATTGCTTGAATTTTAAGTCCTTTGCATTCGGACGAAAATTGAATAGACATTTTGTTCAAGTTTTAAATAACAGAAAGACATGATAGAAAATGTGTTATTAAATACTTTTGTTACTCAGCTTTTTCTTATTGTATTGGATGAAAAATCCTTTCAAGAATCCTCATGTCATCATTATGAGTCACAGAAAGAAGTCCAAATTGAAAAATTCCGCAGGATATTTAGGACTCTCGAGATTCCGGAATAAAGAAAAACTGAGATGTATCAGCGAAAACTATTACTTGTAAACTATATAGACACACCCCTTGCAGAAAAATAGTTGGGGCTCCTACTTGGCCCTTTCTAGTTTGCCCCAATTCTATTAGGGGCCCAGTATGGAAATCTAAGTACAGCCCTACTAGGCTGGTCACGCTTCAAAGTACGGAGCCTTTATAGATTTCCCTGTTAGGGCCTATAAAGGCTGCCCTATTAAGCCCCTACTAAAATAATAAAGAAAATGGATTGAAAAATATTAATTTTTGCTTATGAAATTGAGTAATCCTGCATATTTTAAGTAGATATTATATATTCCTCTACATGATGGTACATATTAATCACTGAAAAAACATATTAAAATTTTTTTACATTGACGGGAATCGAACCTGGGACCCTCCGAATGATGTTGTTGCACTGCGCTTTAGCTCACTCGGCAATTTAGATCATATGATTATATCATTTTTTTTTGTCTATTTGAATATCGGTAATATGAAATATAAAATGAAATTCGTTTAATATAGTCCGAACTTTATAGATTTATATGATTGCGTCTGCTATGGTAATAATAGAAGCACATTCAGTTATTTTTCACGGCAATCGGTTATATAAAAAATGATACATTGTATCGTTTTTGTCATTTATAAACATATTTGACGAAGTTGCTTATTTCATTGTTTGCGCGCATTAGTTCGTTAGTATTTTGGTGGACGATCGTCTGACTGACCTGAGCGTTAGCACTAAGGTGACCGCGTGGCTGGCGACTGATGATCAATACATAGATGGGTGACCGCTTAGCTGACACTGACCTTCAATAGTTAGATGGGTGATCACCTGGTTAACTCCGACGGGTTTCAGTAAGGGAATAATTTTTCATACCTATTGCAGAATACGTATCGGAAATATAAAAAAATGAAATTATAGAGGGCCTATAAAGTTGCCCTTACAGTGCCTATACACCCGAGTAGATATTCAGCTACGGGGAATATCAGGCCCTAGCGTGGTAGCCGGATTTAAATCTAAGGCCTCTGCCTGGCAAACCTTATACGGGCCTTGTAGGAAAGTAACGCAGCGCATGAACAGGGCCAGATTAAGTTTTCCAGATAAGGACCGGATAGAGGCTGCCCTACTAAGCCCCTACTTATAAAAACAGCAAATAAATTACAAAATAATTATCTGCGCTCATCGAATTCGATTTATTTTGCACTTTCTATTGGATATTCCAGCTTATTTACTTTTCAGTACATATTAATTGCTGAAAAGAACACATGTAAATTTATTTGCCGTTGGTGGGAATCGAACCTTGATCCACTGGGTGACAGTTCTGCGCCTTATCCCACTCGGCCATTGACATCTTAGAAAGTTTATATATTTATTGTCTATTTGAAGTATACTTAAAATGAAAACACGTCAAGACTGTAGATCCATTTATTGTGATTACGACCGAAATATTCAAAATTCAAACATGATCGGGTGGTCACCCATCCAGGTACTGGCGTTTGACGGTCAGTACCTGGATAGATTTTAAAGTAATTCTAGCGGTACAGTCCCGTAAAACGTGAGTTTCAGCAGAAAGTTCGAATACTTCTCGATGGGACAAAGATGTGAAAAAATCCAGCACACGCAAGGTGCTGAAAAGATTGATTTGGCATAACAATAATTTTTAAATGTTTTTAACGAATGCCGTATTTAGCCCCTACACCAACCTGATAATGTAAATTTACTGGATATTTTAAAAAAAACTATGCCATACGAAGACCGTATGCGGATCTGACCAGGGAAAGTAAAGGTAAATTGGACAAAATCTTGGTCCAAATGCCACAGGAAGACCTTATGCGAAACGGATAAGGTCGATGGATGGCATATCTATATGAGGTTACTGTATGTAAAGCCTGAAATGGGCCTGATCCGGTGGAAAAACGGAATTTTTTAGGTAGAATGCCATATCTTGGCCTTACATGGACCTGATCAGGTGAACTTACGACGACCGCTAAATAAGGTTACCATATCTAGCCTGACATCAGCCTGATCCGGTAGAAAGACGGCATTATTAAGTACGAATGTTATATCTCAGCCTTACATGGACCTGAGCAGGTGAATTTACGGCGGCCCCAAATAAGGTTACCGTACCTAAAACTGATCTGGACCTCGTGTGACAGCAGGCATGCCTGATGAAATTTCTACTCGGGCAGTTGTCTGTAAAGGGTACCTTTGTATGCAACGAAGAGGTTCAATATGGGTGACCCTAGTGAGGGTTCCACATTTGAGCCTGATTAGGCCCCGAAGTGGACATTTTTTACTATATATTTTGTCGTGGTAGCCTCTGTTGCGTCTAGTAGGGTTCTAGAGTGGATTCCCTATTGTGGATGCCACGTTTATACCTAAGAAGGCCCCTTATTGAATCGCGGCTGCCCGAACTCATTTCTGCTTTATCCGTTGGAAAAAGAGAAACTCTCGGCAATTCATTTCAGAAAACATTTCGGTGTGATTTCAGTAATTTCCGAAATCACACGAATTCGCATGTAATTCTCGTGCTGCTTGGTACTGCTCTCTTGATCATTTAGCGCGAAAATTTATTCTCTTCTAATCATTGATATATTACAGTATTCAACCTGCGGAAGAGGTTAAGCCAAATTCCGTTGGTTCATTTTTCTTTTTTCTCATTGTTCCTTCGAAATAATTATGAAATCGGACAAAATTTCGTTTTCTTTGGGAGACGTAAACTTTTTGACCGTTCGAATCCGGGTGAAGTACCTCATGTATATCGTACACGGAAAAAACGGCTTCGTTGGGCCAACTAACTATTTATTAGTTGAGTGAAAATTTGTTGCCATAACCATCCGGTTGGTCGGTGTAACGACCTGTTATTAGTCACATTTACCATTCCGACTTAGTTGATTTAAATAGGCCACACAACGAATTTGATTCGTGTTCCAACTGAGTAAGGTAGTTGGCGCCATACAATAGTAGTCGGCCAAACTAACTATTTAGTTCAAGCAGCGATCAAAGACAACCACCTGAAAATAGTTGACCTAACCAAGAAATCATCTGTTTCTCAGAGCACTAAGTCGCTTGGTTGGGTCCAACTACTTTTTTCGTTAACCTAACAAAGTCGTTTTTTCCGTGTATAGCCAACGTATTGAAATAATGAAAGCGATAACAAACAAGCAGATGTTCACTTTGAATAGGCGGCAGAGCGAAAAAGCTCATTTCCGGACAGGACAAGCGACCATGTCGGAATCCAGTAGTTAGTGCGTCAACGTGAAATCCTTAAGGGACTTAGTTCAGACAAGCGAACTAATTACG
>OZ019971.1:15464936-15617436 GCA_963970395.1 Ephialtes manifestator
CATAATGATAGCCATTGTAGATTCAGACGTTCCTTAATTGAAATTCGCTGTTTGAGCCATTCGCTATTTTGACCACCACCCAAAAATCACAGTATTTCTGAAGTGCAGTCTTTCCCTATTATTGGAAAAGAATATTATTTAAAGATCCTACTTTCCTCTCAAAACTTATCATAACTTATGAGTGAATATAACACTATAGTAAGCCAAACGATGTAGTAATATTCGTATACTATATGCATACATACGACTCGGTATTGAAAAGCTTGATGGTACCTAGTGAGGCACTTGGGTCGACATAATACCAAAAGCGTCTGAATAGTAAAAGCCATCTTTGGGAAGCACCAACCACCGCGTAAAATTTAAAAGCCTTCGCTCGATTAACTTTTGGCCTTAAGTAAGTTTCTGTTTATGAATAGGCTTTCACCAAAACGCTTGTGATACTATATACACTATACATAGTGAGTTCCCACTCCCTATTTATTTTTCTTATATAAGCGATGGTTCGACGTGATTTTCCTTTTACCTCGGGCGGCTCTGAAAGCTCATGACACGTAAATAATTCCATGGGAAGGGTCGACTTTACCAGCTATTCCTTTTTCTCGCATTCCATCGTCTCGAATTCAACAGTTTTCTCACCCTTACACGTTGCCTTAATGGCTACGATGAAGTTCAACTATTTCCTACTAAGTTTCCTAATGCTCTCGGTTTATTTTCCACTTTACTACGATTTTATTCCGGTCATGATTACTATTTTTACTTATCATTTTTCTAATGAATTATATTTCATAACGAGATGAAGACAATTTTCTCAAAATTGTTGCAAATGAATGAAAAATTGGCGTTTAAACCTTTAATACCAAATTTGCTGGCTCAAAATTCCTTTAATTCTTTTCAATTTAGTGGGCGGAGAATCAATAATTATATATACTAACTAAAAATTTATGCATACTGGTATTTTGAAAAACGAAAAACAAACTTTTTTTGGTATTAAATCAAATCATAAAGCAAAGTTGAGCCTTGCTTATTTTGCTTTTATCATTATTTTTCATCTTTTATCTTGACATGAAAATCTAAAAAAGAATCTACTGACATTGTCCACGAACCATCCGTATATAATCCAAGGTAAACAAAATAAGCTTTCAACTCAAAAAGTTACGGTAAACACAAAATTCTATTTTCCTTCTTTAAGTCTTAGAAAACACTTTTGGATAACAGCGAAGGATTCCCAATATAAAAGTAAAGCCTTGCGTCAGTGATTTTATCAGGTATTATGATCCGCATTGATTCAACCTACAACGGGCTGACTTTTTCTCAATAATCGGATTAGTTGTGCAACTCATTAAACGGCTCGTTTATTTTTGCCATCATGTCGAGTGTCGTAACAGTATTTGTCATTGCATACGGATCGTTACGCGTAAACAAAACGACTGAATGGCCTGGTAGATTTTTTTCCTAGTACTTCGATACTGATCTGGTGGCACTAAAGCGTTTATTTAGATAATAACCTTTTAATAGACTCAGCTTCTTACGTTCTTTCCGGATTGCCGCCACGTTGTCGACGGAACGATGAATAATACTGATATGTAACAGCCACTCTTTTCCCATATATACACCCAGAAGAAAGTCATATATTTAATTCGTCTTTATTCGTATTAACTAAAATTTTCTACCCACGAAACATATATATGTGGGTGCGGGTCAAAAGAGCGAATGACCAAAATAGCGAATGGTTAAAATAGCGAATTTCAAAATAAGGAAAGTCTGAATCTAGAATGGCTATCATTATGAAATTCGCTATTTTCAGGCATTCGCTATTTTGATCATTCGCTATTTTGACGCCCAATCATTTTAAAATGCAATCAAAATAGCAAATGGTCAAAATAGCGAATGGGTAAAATAGCGAATTTCATAAAAATAGCGATTCTATATTTAGATGTTCCTTATTTTGAAATTCGCTATTTTAGCCATTCGCTATTTTGACTCCCACCCATATATGGGGGATTCCACGGGACTTTCGCCACCTCGAAAAAAAAAAAATCTCAAATTTCATCTAAAAATCAGGTTCAGCGGTGTCTATTGATGGACCAAATTTCAAAATTCTAAAAAAATAGTTGACCGGAATATGCAAATTTTTTTGTTTTTTATCGTTTTTCATTTAATCTGTAATATCTCAGAAACTATTGATCGTATCGAAATCATTAAAAGACGAAAATGTGCATTTTTTTATGGCCAACAAGAAAAAAATATATTCAAAATTAATTGCTTAATTTCAGGTCACATTTTATGGAAGAAACAACAAAATTATTTTTTTTTATGGTTGGACTTCAGATTTTTTCATCGGACAAATTGTCTCGGAATCTTTAAGTGATCGCCGAATTTTGAGTATTTTTTTTTCATGGGATGGCCCAATGCTGTGACGTTACAGCAATTTGAATATTTTTAATATATAAAAAAAATCCATATTCAAAATTAAAATTAATTAAGATGGTTAAACTTCAGATTTTTTCATCGGACAAATTGCCTCGGAATCTTTGAGTGATCGCCCAATTTTGAGTTTTTTTTTTCATGGGATGGCCCAATGCTGTAACGAAATTTGAGATTTTTTTTTTTTTGGGGGTGGCGAAAGTCCTGTGGAATCCCCCATATGTATTTAATTAAAATGTGCAATGTACTGATTTCGAACATATTTATTTATTTCAATCAATCCTCATAAAATAACAGTCACTGAAGAAAAATTCTATTTGTTGCTGCCAAATTCTTTATTTACCCGGTAAACACATCTGATTAAATTGATAAATTTTCTGTATACAATTCTTTTCATTTAATCGAACTAAAATTTTCTTTCAAACCAGTATACATTTACTTTACACATTTGCTTTAAGGGGAGGGAGTCAGGTAAAAAAAAATTGATTTTGGAAATTCAATATCATCCAAATCCCATTGTATATAAAAATGCCCAACGCACTATATTGTTGGTACTCCATGAAAGGATTTTTTACAGTCGTCCGACTTGCATATGCTTTTCAATATTATCTTAAGCAAAGTTCTTAGGTTTTCCATTCTGCGCATGATTCAGATCAAACTACTACTAGGAAGATTGGAATGGTCGACGTCTCATTTTCTTCTTCATGAAAAGATACACCGGCTAAATGGAGCAAATGTTAATAAAAGGTAATATTTTTTAAGTGACATAATTATTAATAAATAAGTTTTATGCTATTTTCTAAATCAGTGATTAACTTTGCTTTCAGAATGAAAAAAAAATAGTTTGCTCCATTTAGCCGGTATATCTTTTCAGGAAGAAGAAAATGAGATGTCAACCATTCCATTCTGCCTAGTAGTTTGATCTGAATCATGCGCAGAATGGAAAACCTAAGAACTTTGCTTAAGATAATATTGAAAAGCATATGCAAGTCGGACGACTGTAAAAAATCCTTTCATGGAGTACCAACAATATAGTGCGTTGGGCATTTTTATATGCAATGGGATTTGGATGATATTGAATTTCCAAAATCAATTTTTTTGACCTGACTCCCTCCCCTTAATTATTGTAGTGTATGTGTCCAAAATAGATTTATTTATTCAAATCAACGGACAAATGTTATCAAACATATTTAATAACATTTGTCTGTGGATAATTACGTTTTTTTGTCTAATATCAACAAATAATATTATTAATGTTATTGCATAATTACCCATTGCAAAAGATAGTCCTGTAATTAATTATTAATTTCCACTTTGATTATACTGAACATAATTTTAAAAAGTATTTAAATCAGAAACATATTTATTTCATATTAAATACGCAACTGAACTAAATAATTTATTTAAAATAAATGTAGTCCTGCGAGGCCCGCATTTAAATAGGAAAATTTATTTACGTCAACTAAAATGTAGTTCGTTCTAGTAGATCTTTTTTCTGGGTGTACTCTATTATATTCACGACATACTATATTCTTTTCCTATACGTGAAAATATTTATCCATGATGATGTAAAAGTGAAGCTATTACATGCAGAATTTAATTATCGACATAAACAGATTTTTTTTTTAAATTGAGAAAGGCAAGGTTTAAGATTTTTGAAAACTCATTATTTTTAACCTTTTACAAACCTACAAATCTCCATGAGGAAGTATACTGAGAAAAATTAATGTGATAGATTGCTGAATATAGTGAGTTCCACGATAAAAATAAATACTCGTGTCATCATAGGTGCTGGTTACATTATTTATTATTACAGCAACTATAAAAACATTGTTGTCCTGTCAGTGAAACATGTGTATAGTAAACTCGACTATATATGTTTCTGGGTGTATGTTCATCGATTCTGGCTTGCTCATAGAGGAAATTCTGTGAAAAGTTAAAAATAATAAGGAAGCAATGTACGATAATATGCATCCTTGTTTTAAAAAAAAAATGAAATTAAAATTCCTATATTATCCGAACCCTTGTATCGATTTCCACTAAATTATCTATCTGGCTTCACTAAATATAATACCGTTCACCTAAAAAATTTCGATTCGCTATCTCTTGTTTTCGAAAGTTAATGCAATAATGTAAATGTTTCGAAAATTTCAAAACTCCATGAAATCCGAACCGCCTTTCCGATTTAGGCCAAACTCAATATACAACAACATTAAAAGAACCTGCACTTATGATGAATTATTTAGCAAACGATTACAATTTTAAAAAGCGTTGGGGCATTCACACCCTTTTTGAAGAAATTTAAAAAGTTATAAAACGTAAATTTTCGTTAAAAATAACAACAATCAACGACAGGCTGCAGCTTCATTTGTGAACGGTTCTTGAGTTATAGGTGATTGAAATTTCGATCTCACACATACACACTCACCAACACATGCATATGAAAATTTTTCTAAACCTCTTTTGTCGATGTTTTGGAGCATTCTGAATGTTCTGACATGAAAATCTCGAAAAAAGAAATATTTGAATTTACTAATTGCTTATTCCACTTAACTAACGCTTTTGGCATTTTTTTCGGTCATCAACTCTTAAAAATAATAGTAATATTAATTCAAGATATATGTTTTACTGTGAAACTTACGTTGGAAATCTCATTTGAAAAGAATAAAAACACTTTGTCTACAGGCAATGTGATACGTTTTTTTCAGACGTCCGTGATTAACCTTCAATATAAGTCGATGATATGATTAATTATATGAGATTATTTTGCTTTGGGATGAATAACCAGAGCAACAGTAACGCATATTGAACTTACGTGATGGCTTGTGAATGTTGTGGGTTTTATAGCCTATGGAAGAATTTTCTATAGTAGGGTCGTGTCTTTTGATAGGCTTTTTCAAAGCTACGGTGTTTATTATCTTTTTTTTCAAAACTATTACAAATACAATAGCACGTCGTATAGAAGATATTATAAGGCTTTCTACTTGCCGTAGCAAAAAAAAAGAGCTCTATACTAGACCGTGATGTGTAGTCGTTTACATCGTAAAAAGTTTATCTCTATTAAGTCTAGTTCTATTAACAGCCCATATATTACAACGAACGACACACAATATCACGTCGATATACATTGGCCGCTAGATACCTTGAGTATACGCAAGTATCCGGTATCATAAAAGAAAATAGCGGTAGACCTGAAATCTTATCGTTAATGCTCAATATTACGCCATAATAACACAATAAATATCTTCTTTACTGAAAAAAACAAGTTTAGTTGATCTGAATTATAATACATAAATTACAATGATAATGAAATTGTCAAACTCAATAATAATAAATTTCCATTAGCGATTTCGCCATATTTTTTATTTTTTAAATTCGCAAACGTTTTCTTTTTCTAATTCTGTTATCTTTGAGTTCTCGAAAAACAAATGTTTACGTATGTAAATTGTTGAATTTTATTCATATTGCTGATAAATCACGATGGCAGCCTCAAAAAACATAATACTTATATTGTAATTAAGAAAGTCTTGTAGTAAATTTTCATTGTTTCGTCTTAATGCTCTTATAAATATTAATGTGGAAAGAGAAAAGTTTTAGCTGAGTGACTTATCTTCATTATCGCTGGATTGTGTTAACGTCTGTAAAGAAAATTTGTTAGAAACCTCAATTTATCATACAAAAGTGCAAAAACTACAGTGCTCCATTCATTATTCTTCGAGTTAACTGGGGGCTCAAAACACGCTTAACGAGACTCATTTCCGACTCCCAAATCATAACAATAGTATGCAAAAATAATATTCATTGCACGTCATGCCGTCTATGATGCGGTAATTAACGATCTTTTAACTTTCGGTGTAGAAGTTGATAAAATTTTCGTAACGCTCACCGACATTCAAGTATACCCACATGAAAATTTAAGTATTTAAAATATATGCAAAAAATATATTACCAATATATCAGGAATATGAGTTGCATATATTTCAGATCAATGTCGTACATCTGAAATATATGTGGAATATATTTTGAATAACCAAGATTTTGCCGAAAAAATATATCGGAAATATACGTTCAAGAAAATATATGATACATTAATATATCATATATAGTCCATTGAAACTCTATATATATAAAATATAATCAGGTTAATTCGTACGTATATCGAGAATGTATGCATATATATAAACTACATTTATTTTTATAAATGACATATATAAAATATCTATTATTTTTTCATTTAAAATATATACAGTATGTCCTCGTTCTGTTACGTAAATAGATACTGCATATATATAAAGTACATACGCTCATTTATATATATGACCGCAAAATATATACTGCGTATATATCGAAAGTATCTATTTTATATTTTACATATTTTAGATATACGTGGAGCATATGTATATATTACATATGGAATACATCGGGTTCGTTTTATAATATAGCCAAAAAGTGCAAGGAGCTACAACTTGCAGCAACGGGAAAAGTCCAACTTGAATGTGTAGCCGAAATTATCTTTTTTTTTGGATTCATAAACGTAAAAAAAGACTCACATCAAATAATTTAGTGCCGCTATGTTCCCATAGAGAAACACGGACAATATCTCTCCTAGTAGATATATCCGCTTCACCGGGCTTTACCTGACAGACATTAATATGCCTATTGTCGAACATTAGAGCCATTCAAAATTTTCAACTTACGTTATAAAAATTTGTTTAATATCGTCATTTCCCTATGAGCATCGGAAATTTTCCGATAACCCAGAAACACTATGGAGTCTAGGAACAAAATGCAGGCAACACTGAATACGAGACACAGGGTTCGTATTGCCCGATATAAACGATCATTCAATCCTTCAACTTTAGCGGGCGTATGGAACACGTAATAAAGTTCTTTCATTATAGTTCATTGATGCACTGAAGTCATTCTACTCCATATCGTGATATCTCCGTTGTACCTCATATGGATAAAACACATACGTAATAAATTTCCGTTATATTATCCGTAAATTTCCAATATTTATAAAATATACTTTTCATACAAATAATTTATAAGCATGATATATCCAGAATTGAGTCTCCGTTAATTGAAAGCATATTTTCCATACTTGTATGATATATCTCGAATATATAAGAAATATGCCCAATGTCCATCGATTTTGTAAGCATTTTATAAAAGTAATGGAAAGGAAGTATATATCGGCCTAAATGCAGCATATACAGTGCCATGGGTTTCAAGCATCCGATTATTATATAAAAATGTTATTCCAAATATATTTGAACATATACTAAAAATATATTGAGCATATCCATGACCTATATAGTTAATATACGTAGATTTTACATAACATCTTATCATGTATATTTATTATAAGTGCCAAATATATTTACGACATATATCCAAGATATATTCCGGATATTATAGATTTTGCCGGAGTATGTAAAATATACGCCACATATATTTTTCGCGTATATTCCGAATAGATTTATTCCGGGTAGTAATAATAATAGGGTAGTAAGTAATAATGATAATTTAAAAACTCGATTTTTTTTTCTCTTGAAATCAAAGCTTCCTTTATAAGGAAGTAAAATAATAATAAAGTGAAAAATTTGTATAATATCAATTTTACAATCCAAAAACAAAAAAATATATAAAATTGTAACTAAAACAAAAAATAATTAAAAAAACGCCTGCAAAGTAAAACCTTGCAAATTGCCTCCTCAATATTTTTTTTGCTTTTTACAAAACTACCTCTATGAAAAAGTATGTTGATCAAATTTGGCTTCCTCATAGAGGAAGCTTTGTGAAAAGCAAAAAATAATGAGGACGCAATTTGCAAGGATCAACTTTGCAAATTTGTTTCGGCTCGAGAGACGTTTTTCTAAAAATTCAAAGTGTCATAAAACTTGAACCGCTCCATCGATTCATGTCAAATTTGTACCGCGACTTTGTTGCATGTTAATCCGCATGTGCACCAAATTTAAATTCGGTATGTCGAATAAAACTTGCTGAATTAGTCGAAGTTGACTTAAATTATAACGACAACGTCAATTTTTCGACAGTTCGAAACCCTATAAAATCCGAACCTCTTTACCGATCTTCGCCAAATTCAATATCCGCTACAGCTGGATATTAATTCATCCTTGTAGAAGATTTGAGCAGGGTTGATCGAAGTTAACTTGAATTAGAATGAAAACATTAATTTTTTGAAAATCCAATATTCTATAAAATCTGAACCGCTTTATGGATTCCGATCAAATGCAATACCGATCGTCATTTTTCATAACTTTGTTTGTCAAGAACTATTTAGCTCACTAGCTCAAAAATTGCGGTAGCTAGAGAACATACAGACATTTTTCAAAAACATCAAAGCTGTATAAAATTTGAAAAAAATGTTTCAATTTTTTCGTAAATTTATACATAGGAAGGGGCATTGCTGCTGTACCAGTGTACCAAATTTCAGCTTGATTGTTAAAGTCATTCTTGAGATACAACAGTTTGAATTTTGCAAGCCTGCCACATACATGCACTGTTAAAAAAATCCGAGGTAAAATTACTAAACATATAACCATATGTTTAGTAATTTTTATGAAATTTCAGCTGCGACGTTGATTTTTACAACACTGGTATATAAAATTTACCGTTACTATCTTGTAATTTAACAACACATCAGGGGCCCAATTCTCGAGAGTGTGCGATATTTTTCGTATACGAGAAATTTCGATGACCGCATATCGTATACGAGATGGAAATGCTATTCCCGACTGCCATGCGATAAAAGGGCTTCGATAATTCTCGCATACGATATCGGCTTAGTGCGTTAAGATGCCAGCGCCGCTTGTGGCACACCTCGGCAACAGTTGATATAAAAAAAGCATTGATTCTTATGGTGGAATATAGTTTACAAGAAGATTTTCCGATTATACTAAATGAACAACTGAAAAATATTGTTATACATAAAAAATAGGTTGTTTAATTTATTTTTTTGTAATTTTGGTTATGGTAATAGCTTTTTGTTATTCGATTTATTTCGTAAAAAGGGTACATAAATTTTCGTGCGCCCGGTTTCGTCTGCTCTTTTCGCCGGTGTTTATGTTTGTGACAGCTGACAGCAGCATTAAAACGGCATTGAAAGATGGAATTGATAATCAGAACGGGATTCAAGGCGATAACGCATGCAATTGATTTTAATCCACAAGGTATTATAAAAGGAAAGGCGTTATCTGTATGCCATGTGCGTCGAGTGGAGGAGTTAACAGATTCAGACAAACGTATCTTAATAAAGTGCAGCGTTATTCGCCAAACGTCAGTGACACTTCCACTACTACACCGTACCAGGTGAAATTAGAAGTAAGTCTAGTAAAGTTTCAACCCTAGTAACAGTATTGTAGTCTATAACTTTTTATTGATTAGAGAACATTTAGTTCGTACAGTAACTCTGAAAGTTGTTTCTTCGTTTAAGGGGAGGGAGTCAGGTAAAAAAAATTGATTTTGGAAGTTCAATATCATCCAAATCCTATTGCATATAAAAATGTCCAACGCACTATATTGTAGCGACTCGATCAAAGGATTTTTTACTGTCGTCTGACTTGCATATGCTTTTCAATATTATCTTAAGCAACGTTCTTAGGTTTTCCATTCTGCGCATGATTCAGATCAAACTACTAGGCAGACTGGAATGGTTGATGTCTCATTTTCTTCTTCATGAAAAGATACACCGGCTAAATGGAGCAAATGTTAATAAAAGGTTATATTTTTTAAGTGACATAATTATTAATAAATAAATTTTATGCTATTTTCTAAATCAATGATTATCTTTGTTTTCAGAATGAAAAAAAAATAGTTTGCTCCATTTAGCCGGTGTATCTTTTCATGAAGAAGAAAATGAGATATCAACCATTCTAATCTGCCTAGTAGTTTGATCTGAATCATGCGGAGAATGGAAAACCTAAGAACTTTGCTTAAGATAATATTGAAAAGCATATGCAAGTCAGACGACAGTAAAAAATCTTTTCATCAAGCATCAACAATATAGTGCGTTGGACATTTTTATATGTCATAGGATTTGGATGATATTGAATTTCCAAAATCAATTTTTTTTACCTGACTCCCTCTCCTTAACGGAGGCAATCCAGTCCTCGCGCCTTTTCTGCTTGAAAACTTGGATCTTTCCTGTAGGGAAAGTATAGAAATGTACACCCGGTGAATTTACAGAGGTATTTTTACAATTCACGACGCAACACGGCATTGAGGCCTTCCCTTTTGGCGCACTTATAGTGTCGATTTATTAAAGAAATATAAATAATATCGTTAATTAACGTACGCTAGCATGCTTTACTGTGAGAATTTTTTATCAACTGTTGCACATTTTCGCCGCTTCGAACGCTGGCTGTCCAAAATGGCCGTGAATGAAGGTCACGCACGAAGCCAATACTTACACTAGCAACAACGTCCGCGCTCCGCGCGTCCTATGCTTCGGTGATTTTGCGTTTTTTTTTAGCTAAAACGATCCTAAAGAATCAATATATATGTCTACCCAAAATAGCAGGTAGTCAGAATTACACTACTTTCATGACATACTTTTGATATAATCATTACATATCCTCTTTAAAAACGCTCTACCGATCACCAACAATTTCAGATGCTATAAAAAGGCAGTTTTATTAGACATTCGTCAGAACTGATGTATCTAATGGACAGCGTTCCTATTTCATCCCATAAAATAATTATTTTCGATGTGCTGTATTGTTAAGAAAGGATATTATAATCGCTGCAACATATTTTTTGTAACTCATGCACGTAATGTCGCACATTTCGTGCCTGCAAAGCGTGCGTGAGATCGCGTATTATGCTCACGTAAACGTAGATAATTTCACGTACGCCATCTCGTGCATGAAGTTATCTATATTCCTGTAGATAACTTCACGCACACATTGGCGTGTGTGAAACTATTTACAAGATGATTTTACGATATGCTTTGCAGACACGAAGATGTGCGACATCACGTTGACATTCGTTACAAAAAGTAGTATAACTTGGCGTCGAGTCGCTACCGCGACTCTTGATGTTATACTTGTGCGACAAAGCGGCCGTCCCGCGGAGGTTAGGAAGCGACGCGCGTAACGGCCGCTTTCTCGCACTAGTATCACAATCTACTAATTTTCAAAAACATAATCACAAAGTCAATTGTATTATAAATTCTATTTACAAAAGAATTCCGGATTTACAACTCTATTCATCACCAAGATCAGCGTCGCTTTTGTTTAGAAATAAAAAAAGAGAATCTTTCAAACCTCTATGCAAAAATAATGATGTATTCATCGATTACTTTTTGTTTGTATGGAGATAGTTCTATTCAATATCACAACTACGAAAAAGGCAGCCATTAAAGTCACTGGCGATACGTGACTTTACAGCGGCCATGGCATAACAGCGAAAGCGACAGTTTGGAATGCGCGCCATACGCGGCGACTTTGCAGCGGCACCCTCGACAGACTGAAGTTAGCTCTGAAACAGCCGTCGCCGACCAATCGGAAGACTCGAAAAGCGGCTTCAGTCTTTCGAGTTCGATGTGCCATGTCTTTTTTAAGAGAGGATCGTTGCCACACGGAATCGGTGGGCTATCCCGTTAATGAAATCTCGAGGACCAATAAATATACAGATTTTATGACTTTCAAATACCAGAGAGATTCGGTTTGGTTATTTCAAAGATATGTGTCTATAAGTATGTCGCAACATTGGAAACACCGATTTAACCCAATTGAATTACAAGCGGAGCATCGCACGTGACACTATGTATTATTGATGTGAATACACGAAAGCTTTTTGATGAAGCAAAACTATTAATTTTCTAGAAACATATATTGACTGTAAAAAATGTTCGCGTTTTTCCTATACAAACGTGTATGAATTTTGTAAAACTTGGTATAAGAAATCGGAATTAATATGTTTGCATAGTAAATTTAATACATATATATGAATTTTGATAACTCGGTGATTGGAAATTACAACACATGATTATTAAATCATCATTTACTAAATTAGTATATGAAAATCAATATGCATTTTCGGAATTTTCGTACCCGATTTGAAATTTAATATACATTGTTCATTAAATGTAAGACCAAAGTTACTCAAATTACAGTTACTGATATTGAAAAATACCAAGTAAAGTATTTGCAATTTTCTCTACATGGGTATATTGCTTTATGAAAAATGTTTGCGTTTTTGGTACACAAAAGTGTGAGAAATTTACAAAACTCGCTGTGGGAAATTAACATTAATATAGTTGCATAGTAAATTTAGTATGCGTGTATGGATTTTAGCAAACCGGTGATATAAAATTACAACACATAGTTAGTAAATCAATCATTACTAAATTAGTACATGAAAATCAACATGAATTTTTTGGAATTTTAGTGACTGATTTGAAATTTAATACACATTTTCCAATAGCGAAAAAAAATCCGCACTAGATCGCTAACACTTACCACTTAGCATCGACTTCTGATAAGTTACTCGAAATTTTCAAAAAGATTCCGTTCATCCAAAAATTATGTTCACTTGAAAATATTTCCAACCCACTTTGCGCTCTGATTGCAATCAATTGAATATTTTGTTATGTCAATTATGAGTATGCTTGAGAGAATAATAGTTGTGCAACTCTTATGTCATTTAGATACCAAAATTACTAAGTCACTGATAGCGTGCGTGCGTTGTTAGGTCCTTAGGTAGATAGGTCGTAGGTTCAAACCCCAGTGTAAGCGAAAAATTTTCTATGGGGAAAACCAATTCCCAACAATTTCTGATGGTATAATTTGTGTAAAAAATAATGTCCTACTAATATTTTTTTTAAATTGTTTTTATGTCCATTTTTAATTTCGAACACAAATGTATTTGAATTTTCAGATACCGCTCATACGAAAATTCAACATAAATGTTTATGAAATTTAGTATACAAGGTCATTAAATATCAAAACTAATGTCTATGGATTTTCAAACATATTCATCGGAAAATATCTTGCAGCAATGGAAAAACCAGAAACAATTGTGCCGTAATGTTATCGAAAGCTACATTTTTTCCAATACCGTTCATATGAAAATTCAATATAAAGGTTTATGAAATTTAATGCACAGTTTATGCATATGGTACTTCCAATACAAGTATATTAATTTTAAGAAAGATTTTTTTTACAGTGAGCATATAACACTTTAAAAACTTAATGTTCAATATGTATATTCTGAAATTAACCCTGTTTCTTTGTTAGGTTTCACTGGCACTCGTTAATGTATTAACTACTGTTCATATTTTCATTTCTACATGTTTGGCTGTCAAAAACCAATTTGTCGTATGTATTTCACTCAACCGCACTATAACAATAGCATTTTTAGTAACACGTCTTTTAGAACAATAATAAGAACTCAACTGTCCAGATGTACCCTTTCTTTAACAATAGACTTAACAAATTTGTTTTCACTTGTTATGCATTTGACACTTCAGACCATTGATTTATTTACCTAGCAGACCCGAGCGACCGTCATTTTTCGGTTGCTTTACGGTCACTTATAAAAGTGACCGTCTATATAAGATCCCGTTTTCATGATGCAAGAAAAGCCAATCTACCACCAAAAATAGAAGCAATTGAAATGTCAGTCGGGATTTTTTATGATTTTGAAATATTTATTAGAAACTGAAATAAAGTGTTACATATTTTTTAAATAAATTCTGTGGTTCTCTTATGTTCACTCAGTTGCAGTGGATCTTTTGGACTTTCGCAGTCTCGACATTTGCATGCCAGTAAATCTTTGATGTGAAAAGTGGTAAAACAGTGATTGTATATGGGGCATTCCATCCCGATTCGACCTGGGTCTGATCCTCGAATGCACCAGATTTTATTTTTGTATTTTTTGTATGCAATTTTTTTTTAAATATTTTTTTAAAGGGACATATCGAATGCCCTAATTTAAAAAAAAATTAATTTACTACAAGCGATTGGTCAAACGATTATTTATGTGAACTCGGATTTAAAAAAAAAAATTCACATTTTTAGGAATGTCAAATTTTTCTGAACTAAGACTATTCTAGCACCATACATACCGCATTCTAGTACCAGCATGCCATTTTTAAAAATGTCTTGAAAGGAAAGATTACTAAAACTGTTCTGAGGGAAAAAATGTTATGAAAACAAACCGTTTTCGATTAGTATGCAAACGGACAATCAACATTATTCGAACTTACTATGAAAATTATTATATATGAAAAGCATACTCAACACACAAAGTGTTGAATAGTAATTAGAGTTCATTCATACTTGTTCACAATATTTTCTTGGAGCGAGATAGTGTAACGTATATATATACTGTATAGCGCGCAACAGTACAACATACAAACTATATGGAGCACGGAATGCAACGTGTGAACTATACGGAGAACGCAGCGCGACGCCGCAGGGCGCCGGGTGCCTTGTTATTATAGTGTCTGGTAAATTTTATCTGGTAAATTTTATCAGATCCTTCTCTCCGTGTGTACACTCGTATTTTTTATAAATTTCATATTTTTAGGAATTTTTCAAATTTTTCTAAACTAAGACTATTCCAGCACCATTCAAGCCACATTCTAGCATCAGCATGCCATAATTAAAAATCTGGAAAAATTCTGAAAAATACCGTTTCATATACAAAAATGTTTGACAAGTCATCCATAGTAGATTGATTTTTTTCTTGCCCACTTTGGCTATAAGCTAGAAAATGTTGATATTCAAGAAAGTATTTTTCATCATTTTTTCACATTTGTAAATTATGGTTTTCGATATGTCACTTGTTAAAAAATTTTTAAAAAATATTTGCATAGAAAAAATAAAGAATAAAAATCTAGTGTATTTGAGGGTCTAACCAATCCTACAAAAATTACGAGCCAAATCGGAGAGGTGGAGCGATTCGAAATTTTTACCCTCCGCTTAACCTAAAATGACTGAGATCTACTGCCGTAGTCTAGAGGGTGAAAGAAAGCAGTCTGCAGGGTGAAAGGAGGGTACTGCGCATAAATTAACATTTGAATTTCAGCCTACTAGACTCCCCAAATGGCAGAAAGTAGACATCTCGACTTAACGGAGAGTCACGGAGGGTGAAGCAGACCCTAATAAACCTTCACAGAACCTACCATACAACCTCCCAGACCACCGTTGAGCCTGCCGCAGAATCTCCCAGACCCTTCGTTGAGCCTACCGCTGAATCTCTCGGACCCTCCGCTAAGCCTACCACAGAAACCCCCATACCCTTCGTTGACCCTGCGAAAGTTCCTTTTACATACACTATTATAACCTACGTTAACCCGAACATCAATGGAAGTATAATTATTTATGTTATGAATATAAGAAACAAATTCAGATATTAAATATTTTTATTTAATATCACCAATATTTTTATATACATTTTTTTTCGTTAAAAGAAACCATCTCCATTTAAGACATATAACATTTGAAGGTGATGTGAGATACCAACGAAATCAAAAAATGTTTCCTATTTTCTTAGAAATTATTAATATCGCTTCTTTAAAATTGAAGACAAAATCAAATTAGATTCAGATACATCTATATGTTCATGCATGAGAATTTGATCGATTTTAGTCCGAAATATGAAATGTCTAAGAAAGTAGGGAAAAAAAATAAAGAATAAATGGAAATAGAAAAAGATTATTCGCTCGAAGCCTCAAGAAAGATATAGCTTTGTCAGTACAATCACAGTATAATTACATGTGAAGAAAGTACGATAATGAGTAAGAATCTTTTTCTGGATTTATCGTAACGAGTGAATTGGTTTGCATTCCTCAAAATATATTACTCACACCAATAAGATATTGAACTCTTCGTGAGTTTTCATCAGGGGGTGAGTAGTTCGTAGGAGGGTCTATGGATAAGACGAGTAGGAGGGCTATACGGAGGGTGAAACCGGCTTCGGCTTTTGCCTCGTCAAAGGAATTAGGACTCCCGGAGGGCTAACCGAGAGTTAAAATTTGGACTCGAGAAGGGTCAGACCCAGGACGAATCGGGATGGAATGCCCCATATACATTCAACATTACTGCTAGTGTGTATAGGGTACGATTTAATTTAGTCTGCTCGAGTGCACGGCAGTCAGTGAGAAATTAGCTAATTCTCATCTCCGTCAGATTCTCTACACGAACCTCCGTTTTTCATGGGAAATTATTGATCATGCGTCATTAATAATCAGATAATTGCAGGACTCCGTCTTGCTTTCGATCTCACTTCATGCTGTTACCGACATGTGCCGTCAATCCATAGTAATTAATTAGCAAATGTTACGACGAGTTATCAGGAATAATCCCAAATGTACATAGGGCCACGTTTATGCATAGAGGAAATTACATACCATGTCGTCACTCTCGTCCGCTTGGCATGCCACAATATGTGCAACGATGACATTATAATTTACTACATGGTACTTCAGCTCCACGTCAGAATACACCTGGGCTTCGGTTCATGTTGACCTCATGTGCCTAAATTGAATGTAATACTTCAATGCCCGAATTATTATTATGCACTTCATCGTTTCTAATGGCCTGACAGCTTAAAGCATTAAATTAATATGATGAAATAAATATTTGTCAGGTAAGAATGAAACTCTAACACCCTCTCTGATCGTTCATTAGTAGTACCAAAAATGTTGGTATATGCTTGAGTCAAAATCATAATAATAATATGGTAGAGATATTGACAGAAATTGAGTCGTGATAAAAATTTTATTTGATGAATAAATTGTAATAATGCAGTGCTGATTTACCTGAAGTTCTGTATTTGATGGACAGTTAGGAAATCAGGAATGTATGAGATGATAAAAATTAAATATGACCATGGCAAAAATAGCATACTTGCATTTCTTGCTATTTCAGTTTTTTGGTTTTGTAATGAAAAATGCATTCACAATTGGCAGTTACAAAAAAAAATAATAATAATTAATTACCGTCTTCTCTAACAGGAATGACATGAGAATTAACGAATTTGCATTTTCTTTTTCAGCATCAACATGATGGCTTGCAGAACAGTACTATGCGTTTTCGTAGTTGTTGTTGCTTTCATCAGTTTGTCGACTGCGCTTCCTGCCGGGGACAAGGAGAGATTTCTCAACGAGCTTGATGTAAGTAGTTATAGTAGCCAATCTGACGCAAAATGCTCGTATATTTTTTTTCTCTCTTCACGGACCCTTTCTATTTTGGTACACAAGCTATAGAATAACTGGCATACTGTTGAAAATATTTTGAAAATTAATATATGTATTGGAAGTTCTTTTGCAGACACGGTATATTTATTTCTCTATATTATAAAAAGATCTCGCCACCGCCGCCGCTGCCGCCGTGTCAAGAATCGAGGGGGGGTCTGTGAGACACCAAGCCCGTATTTTTCTAAGTCCTTTTCCGAAAACATGGGTCCCCCAAGGGTAGGGGGCATCCTTGCGGGGGGGCACCCTTGTGGGGGGGGCACCCTTGGGTGGGGGGCACCGTTGGGTGGTGGGCACCTTTGGGTGGGGGCACCTTTGGGTGGGGGCACCTTTGGGTGGGGTCACCCTCGGGTGGGGGCACCCTTAAGTGGAGGGGGGGGGGGGGGTGATTGAGATCGCGCGCAGTGCGCCAACCACAATAAAATCATAGTTTAATATACAGATATGTCGTAAAATTCCAATAATTATATTATAAATACAATTATCATGAAGTGTTTCGTATACTGCATATTCAATTTACAACAATTTGTTTGTATATTAATTGATATTTGTATTTGTATGTTAAATTTAATATACGCGCATCTGCAAAAAAACTTCCAATACTTTATATTAATTCTCATACAAAAATTTGTAACAGTGCAGAATAACGAAAAAGAATTTGGTAGGGTACAAACAAATTTAACATTTGAAGTGGTTCATATCGATCAAAACAAAGTCACAGGAAGCGCGTCCACGTGTGTTAAAGCAAAAGGACGTCGAGTACATATTTGTTTACCCACTGTAGTGGGTCTTCGGACAATTAGAAAAGAATTCGGTATTCGACAAAAGGCCGAAAAAGTTAAAAAGTGAATGATGTGTAATGCGTGTCTTGCATCAGTCATAAAAAAATTACGATTTTTTCGTGGCCGTTGGTTAAAAATAAATACAGCGTTATATTATCGCCAACGTTTTGGTGACTACAGCTGTCGGAACGTCATATCGCTGACGTGACGCTACGAAAAAACAACATCGGCCAATATTACTACACCTAGAGAAAAAGATTCATTGATCCACCGAACCCTATCATATCACCGCAACCTCAAAACAACCCGTAAAACGATGGTAGCAAAAGGCCGTAAAATTAACCGCTGGGCAACCGCGATACTATCATTGTAACTGCGAAGCAACCGTGTTTCTGCCAACGCTGTTTTTTACACGTCCGACTGCAGCAACCGAAAACAACCGTAAAACAACCGTCTTGCCCCCATCATCAAGGTTGTTTTATAGTCGTTAGAGAAAAAAGTAAAAAAGTGGTTGTGGCCACGGTTGCCTAATCTGCAGACAGGGAAATCTTTGCCAATGAAATGAAATGACTATCTTTTCCTTGAATTTAACTATAATTTCTTTAAATCAATAAACATTTTGTCATTAATTTCAAATAAATCATCTCTGATTCAATGAAATCTACTTGTTTAACTTCAAAGAAATGTGTATTCAAGCCAAGTGTGTTCTTTTCATTGGCTTCACTTAAGAGGCAGTGCCACTTCCTCCACCACAGCTCAAAATTTCGAAATCTATTTTTTCCTAAAGTACTCGGCAGATAAAGCTCAAATTTTGAGAGAACGTGCGGAAGTATGGTAGAAACAGGCTAAGCTTCTGGCCGCTCGAAACTCGAAGCCGTTTGGTCGGGGGAACCGGAAAACTGAAAAGTGAGGTTAGTTGCGAGAGAGACAGGCCTATAGACGTTGTAAGTTCGTGGCTGCGTACCAGAGAACTTAGTTATGTTAACCAAAAACTTTGTTAGCCTGACCAATTGATCATCTAGCGTATGTGAAACAACCAAGCGTAAGAAACACCACTACCCAGTAAACACAAAATATTGTTATGTTGCCGTTCAATTACAATTTCCTACTCAGTAACGTAACTGTTACATAACACCGTTGTTATGTTATAGTAACATTGTTGAGTAGGAAATTGTAATTGAACAGCAACATAACAATACTTTGTGTTTACTGGGTATGTCTTTACCCTGGTAAAAATAAATTATTGAAAACGATTTTTATAAATCCTATCAACCCGAATACGGACTTTGGTTCGCGAATTTACGAAGTACTATCATAAATGTACGATCGAAATTCTATATGTTCCTTTCATATCCTATAATATTATTATAAATAATATAATTTTTGTATTAAATTTAATAATAAAAATATACGTTCGTAGGAGTAATATTATCAATATTACATTTTTCATTAAAAAAAAATTTCATCCACAAATCTTTGGATTCAAATATTTATCATATTCAAGATTCATTATATATTCTGATAGACTTCTTATAACTGTGAAACGATGAGAAGACAAACGAGTCAACTAGCATGAAATTATTCTATAAATGATAGAAAACTGTGTTTCATTTATATCAGGGTTTTACGATAGATTATGACAATTCTTTCAGTTTAAACTAATACCATTTATTTCGATATACTTTTTATAATTGTAAGACGATTGAAAATGATAGGGTCACTCTATTGATACCTCTTTGATTGCGAACGATTAATGTTCAATCATATATTTATCATATAACACGATACGCCACAAACGGTTAATAATGTACAAGTGACGAAACGTAAATTCAATATAAAATATTATAAATCCGTTGGTGCACCATACATACCGATAAGAATCTATCGTATTTAACCTATAGAAAACGAAAACTATAGGAAATTAATAACAACGATACAATTTGTACAAATTGTTCAGCATCAGTATCTACAATTTATTTTTACCAGGGTATCCATTTTAACAGTTTTTCGCCGCCCGTGAAGAAATCTTATCAGGGTTCTTCCAAGGCCCCGATTAATATTCCCTAATTCTCTTAGGAGCCTTATGTGGAAGCCTCATAGGGTTTCGCAAATGATGGTCACGCTTTTTTCTTCGGGACATTTAAAGGCTAAATGTTAGGGGCCTTTAAAGGCAAAATAATGAGGACCTTTTAAGGCTGCCCTATTAAGTCCTTACTAAAATAATAAAGAAATTTAATTTAAAAATATATATTTGTTATTATTTAGTTGAGTAATGCTTCACTTTTAATTAGATATTTCGTCTTTCTCTACACGATGGTACATATTAATCGCTGAAAAAACATATTACATTTTTTTTTTACATTGACGGGAATTGAACCTAGAACCCTCCGGATGGTGTAGTTGCGCTGCGCCTTAGCTCTCTTGGCCATTCAAATCATATGAATATGCAATTTTTTCTGTCTATTTGAATGACTGTAATATGAAATAAAATTAATGTAATATAGTCAGAACATGATAGATTTACATGACTGCTTCTGATGTGTAAAAATAAAAGCACATTCAGTTATTTTTTTACAGAAATCGGTTATATCGAATAGGGTACATTGTATCGTTGTTGTCATCTATAATTATATTCCCCAAAATTTCCCAAAATTTATTGGGCAAATAGAATATTGTATAATAATAATCATTTGCATATTTTAGTCGAGAGATTATCATACCCTTGACGAATTAATCACCTGTGATTTTGAGGAAAAAATATTCTTTGCGAGTAAAAAATGAAAAAAGATATGTTTCTCAGTAAAAATGTCGGGTCAAGTTTTCAAGGAATATAGCGTACACTACATTTGTGTTGTACAATAATACCATTTTAGGAAATGGTATTATTTCAACAATCGCAAAAAAGTAAAAAATTCATAATTTGTTTTATAATGTTCCCATGACTAAACAAAATTCAAAAAATCTTTATTCGCTTTGTTGAACATTCTTATGTCGACTATAGTTATTTTGAGATTGGGATGAATAATAATAATTTCTAAACTTTATTGATAAATGTGGCTAAAGAAAATTGATGTTAACAGATTTTGAAAAATGTTTTATTAAATGAAATAAATTTGCTGAGTTTTCGGAATACATATAATTTTCAATACATTATTTTTGCGATCTTCATATTTTTATTTTATTGTTTTGTCTAATGTTTCTGATCTTTTTTCGGTTCAATGAATTACAATCTTAGAAAATCCTTGAAAACGTGATTTTTTAAAGCGTAACCATTATTTTCAGAATACTTATTCGGAAAAAAACATTTTGCTGCGAGTTGGTTTTATTCGTGAAGTAAATCCGAATTTGAATAAAAATTTGGATTAAATATTTATGTGTCGAGCACCGTTAAACGTAAATATAAATCAGCAAGACGATAAATTTCGAAAGGAATCTTTCTCAGCATTTAACTGTCCCTCAAGCTTATATCCAACAGATCAAAGATACCGGTCATAGATTCGAATTTTACCCTTCGCTAGATCCTCGTTTATTTTGTACATCGATGTTACATTTCGCTTTTCTGCACATGTGAAAAATGGACCGTCCGAATGGAAAATGGACGTTCGTAGAAAATATCGAGGTATCCGATCGGACTTTTATCCCGCCCGGCGGAAATACCATTAGAAAGGAAATTTTACTCTAGACTGCGCATTCGACAGTATCAAAGATCAGTGAATAAGACATCGCGAGACATTTGTATGCACTTCCTCGATACTACGTCTCGAATCGCCACGAACATTTTTATAGAGATGTTCCTTCGAGCTGATCCCGATTGAACTATCAATTACCTCATCCCACTTCAGTAAAATAACATTTTATTATCGACGTAAGTTCAAGAAGCGTAAGGTCAGCAAATCACTTTCCTTAAAACTCACAAACTTAAATCTAATACAAGATAAATCATACAATATCTAGTGACATATATTCGCTTTTCATTTGTACAACTATTTTTTGTAATTATACACAGTATTTTTATGATTACCGCAGATACTCCCGAGTAGAAATTCAGCTACGGGGAATGGCCCTAGCATGGTCGCCGGATTTAAATCTAAGGCCTGGCAACCTTATACGGGCCTTGCAGGAAAGTAACGCAGCGCATGATCAGGGCCAAATTAAGTTTTCGAGATAAGGGCCGGATAGAGGCTGCCCTACTAAACCCCTACGTATAAAAACGGCAAATAAATTACAAAATAATTATCTGCGCTTATCTAATTCGATTTATTTTGCACTTTCTATTGGATATTCGAGCTTGTTTAGTTTTCAGTACATATTAATTGCTGATAAAAACACAAGTAAATTTATTTGCCGTGCGTGGGAATCGAACCTTGATCCTCTGGGTGACAGTTCTGCGCCTTAGCCCACTCGGCCATTGACATCTTAGAAAGTTTATATATTTATTGTCTATTTGAAGTATACTTGAAATGAAAACACGTCAAGACTGTACATCCATTTATTGTGACCACGACCGAAATATAAAAAATTCAAACATAATGGGGGATCAACCATCCCCAGGTACTGGCGTTTGACGGTCAGTACCTGGATAGATTTCAAAAGTAATTCTAGCGGTACAGTCTGGTTGGCCAATTTACCTTTACTTTCCCTGGTCAGGATCTGACCAGGGAAAGTAAAGGTAAATTGGCCAAAATCTTGGTCTAAATGCCACAGCAAGATCTTATGCGAAACGGATAAGGTCGATCAATGGCATATCTGTATGAGGTTACCGTATGTAAAGCCTGATATGGGCCTGATCCGGTGAAAAGATGGCATTATTAAGTACGAATGCCATATCTCAGCGTTACATGGACCTGAGCAGGTAAATTTGCGGTGGCCCCAAATAAGGTTACCGTACCAAAAACTGATCTGGACCTCGTGTGACAGCAGGCATGCCTGATGAAATTTCTACTCGGGGCTTCATAGTTACAGCAATTACTTTACGATAGCTTTTCATTTTTTATTTATTAGTACATTATGCTACAAGGGAGGGAAGAGCGCGATTTTCACCGAGCACGAGGTTAGCTGCCCGAGCGAAGCGAGGGCTGCTCGAGCACGAGGTGAAAATTGCGCTCCCTTCCGCGTAGCATACGATTCATTTCTTCCGATTGCGTTGAAATATGACGTGATTTCTGTCGCTGAAAAGCGAGAGGAAAAATTCGACGATACCTGGCCGTGAGCCGTGTGCATGGGCAGCGGGAAGATATAACGAGGCAAGACTCGCTCGGGCATCGTGGCCCCTGTTTTTGCGCGCTTCGAGGCTCGCAGCGCGAGCGCCACGGTACGCGGAGGTCCCACTGGGGACCTCGAAGTGGGCGAAAATAGAGAGCAAGATGCCCTAGGGAGTTTTGGCTCGTATATCTTGCCCGCTGCACATGCGCACTGCTCGCGGTCAGATATCGGCGACTTTCCTCCCCCCGTTTTCAGGGACGGAATCACGTTATTTCAGCGCAGTCAGGAGAAAACGTATATTTTTGTTATATTTACGATAAATACTAGTTGTAATAATATTTTTATTTTATAGGAACGATTTTTCAGATTTAAAAAAAAATAGTTGCATGCATTTGAAATTAATAGGCATCGCGTTATAGCCACCGGCAATCGATTTTCCTTAGAGAGGATAGTAATTTTCCGAAACGTGCAGGTGACATCGTTAAAATCGATTGCGCCCAGCGTTTTTGCATCGTTATTGAGCTGTGTAACGAGAGGTGGATTCGTCGAGCCCGATTAGAATCCGAACTATACCTTTAACGATAGAATGGTATGAACCATGAAGGGATTGATTGAACGAAAAGTCGTTATATCCTGTGAATTTAACGATTCTGTTCTCAAAGTATTAATTAATGACAAATGTGTAGGTACGTCTTGGAAGTCGGAAAACAATAATTTCTGCCTTATTAACGCCAATTAATTACCGTGTGCCTCAGAAATTAAACGAGGGCGTTTCGACGTGGAGGTAAATTATGTGATAGCCTATGAGGAGATTTTCAGAAAATATAAAAGTATACAAGGTTCTACGTTGGACCCTAGTTTTAAATAAATTTTCAAAACTGAAGATTAGTAAAATTTTAGTCGTTAAGAAATAATGTCAATAAATTCAGACTATATATCTAGCATGACTATATATTATTCGGTTTGCGTACAAAATTTTGGCTGAAAATATCGTGAATATCGAAAATGTCGAGAATATCGAGAATGTCGAGAATACCTAGAATACCGAGAATATCGAAAATATTGGAGATACCGAAAATATCGAAGACACCGAAAATATCGAAGCAAATAAGAATGTTGTTATTCGACAAACCATCATTAATCCGATGTTGCTCGTACACAGGAAACGATATTTTATGGAAATGGTTTCTGTATCATTTGCTCTCAACGTACGAAGAAAGTGATTCGCCGATGAGGAAAAAAGAAGCAGCTCGATATAAAGTACAGCTGTAGCTAAACCAGCAGCAGCATCAGGAACGGACATTATTTGAACGTTCCTGTGCATATGAAATGGTATTGCACACGTGCGACACGCTACCAAAGTGCCTGTCGTTTGCCTCTGGGTTATACCGAAGCGATATTGCGTAAAATGCACCCCTCCTTGCTCTCGTCCTGCGCTTCCCCTTATTTCCACCGTTCAAAATCGCAACGAGACGACGATCAAGGGAGATAGGTACTCACTGCAGATTGCGTTACAAAATTACTCAAATAAGTCAGTTACGTACGTAGTCGAATTTCTTGCGCACGAGAAACTCACGGCGAATATAAAATAGGATAATCGTATAAAACGAGTAGATATAAGCGCAGCTTTTGCTTTACTCTGCATACTAAAGAGGTAAAACCCATGGGAAAATTGTTAGATGAGGAGGTTTGAATTCCCCTATGAAAAATTCAGCAAATAAGATACATTTTTATGTAGAATTATCCAGGAAGTGATATTCTGAGATTTATTTCGTAGCTTTTTGTCTTTATTCTGAGATTGATTTAAGGCTATATTTATTTAATAGTAAGGTCATGCACTTGACAAAAAATTACAATAATTACATATAATCACACAACCAATTCATAAGAAAAAATAAATATAACTGTATTCAAATTATAACTAAACCAATGTGAAAGCTGTTCGTAATCAAAAAACATTTATAAATCGAAAGAGGAAATAGCAAATATTTAGCGGCCCGAATTTGCTTTTGCGAAATCTTTTCATGTGATTCACGGTCGATTCCAAAAAAGTAGAAAATTCAATGAATTTTACTGGACGTAATTTTCACTCGGAGGCGGAACGCCGAAAGGCGTTGGTACTTACACAGTTAATCTGATAATAAACACGTCTAGCACGGAAGCAAGTACTTGGTCCGGCCGAGCAAGCGACCCTCACCCGCTTACTATCTTACAAATTGAGCACCGCCGTCGTACCTTCACACCGGGTAATATCTAATTTATTCAACAATTTTTATTTTCGCTGTAAGAGCAATATAAATTAATGTTATCGCAAGCAGTTTTAGTTTGATTTAGTAACGCTGTTAAAATGAATTCATCTCGCAACTTGTTTCAAGACCAAATTACCAACGTAATGGTTTACACTTACAAAGAAAATGAATGTGAAGTTTACCGATTTTCAGTTTACTACAGTTTATGAATTTTTAACCTCACGAATATTTTTCCTATTACAGAATGGCTGATCTATTTATTATTATTATTATTATGTTTCGTAAAATGGCCGCACTCTTAGGGCCGCATTATGGCGATGGATATAGCCAGAGACCGCATAGTTGGGACATGCAGATAGTATGTGCATGAGTGTCTCTGGCGATCGTTTGCAGGCCCTGCACCGTGTGTCAGGGACCTGCATACCCATCACCTGGCTCTGGTAGACGAGCGTGTTAATTACTCCATCCTGGCAGGCAATGATGAATCCCTCGGTCTCGGTTATTATTATTATTATTATTATTATTACGTTTCGTAAAATGCCCGACCGGCCCCGCAGGGCTCCGACTCACCTACAGGACGGGCGGGTTAATAAAAATCATTCTGCCTGACTGCTCCTCCAACCCGGAGGTAAGCAGTCAGGTCTGTCCAGAATCGTGTGACCTAAGTAGACGGAGCGAACCCAGAATGACCGCCTTCTGCATTCGACCCGCAAGTGAGTCAGCTATTATTATTATTATTGTTATCTTTTGTAAAATGCCCGACCGGCCCCGCAGGGCTCCGACTCACCTACAGGACGGGCGGGTTAATAAAAATCATTCTGCCTGACTGCTCCTCCAACCCGGAGGTAAGCAGTCAGGTCAGTCCAGAATCGTGTGACCTAAGTAGACGGAGCGAACCCAGAATGACCGCCTTCTGCATTCGACCCGCAAGTGAGTCGGCTTTCTGCCGACAGGCGGGGATGATCTTAATGTTCGTGACAAACGACGGCTTCATTCCGCCGAGAACGCCGATTATGAGTACCACCAGCTTGACCGTGTACCCTCGGTATAGCCCGCGAAGCTCGAAAAGGAGATCCTGATATTTCGTCCGCTTGTTAGACTCGCCCGGAGCCGAGAACTCGATGACAAAGATCGCATGTATCTCGTGATCGAAGACGACAATGTCAGGTTTATTGGCTGTTATTTGCCTGACAGTGGGAAATGAATAGTTCCAGTAAATACGGCACTTCTCATTTCCCACGACGGACTCAATATCTCCAGGGGCGTAGGGAAGCAGTGGCGTCTCGTCTACCCCGTAAGAGTGTCGAAGGTGGTAGTACAACACTCTTAGGGCCGCATTATGGCGATGGATATAGCCAGAGACCGCATAGTTGGGACATGCAGATAGTATGTGCATGAGTGTCTCTGGCGATCGTTTGCAGGCCCTGCACCGTGTGTCAGGGACCTGCATACCCATCACCTGGCTCTGGTAGACGAGCGTGTTAATTACGCCATCCTGGCAGGCAATGATGAATCCCTCGGTCTCAGACATCAGACCGGCTGACTGTAAGAATGTAAAAGTCAGCCGAGCAGACAAGTCCATGCTGTCGATGTGCCGAAAGAACACTCCGTGCATGGCCTTGCCCACGTGCCGCTCGAGCAGGGTATTATGCTCGGCGGCTCTGATGGTGCTCCTACGCCGGGACGGTTCCAGGTTGATGATCGAATTAATCGACCTTCTGCCGCCCCGACCAACACGAAATTCCAAACCGAGGTTTTCTGCCGCCTTCTCTGCCGCCCTGTATAAAAACGCCCCAACCCCCGTCCTTTCATGATCATTCACGAAGGACAGGAGAGGATTCGCACTTCCGATTACGTCGCAAGCTACACCGAGGACCAAACGATCATGCAGGCATTCCAATCCAAGTAGGCCCCTTCCACCCATGTGACGCGGGAGGTATATACGGGGCACGGAAGATCTAGGATGAAGACTCCTATGGATGTTCATCATCTTGCGTGTGCTGGCGTCGAGTTCACGCAGCTCGTCTCGCCTCCATTTCACTACCCCGAAAGAGTAGAGAAGGACTGGGACGGCAAGCATGTTGGTAGCAGCGATCTTGTTCTGCCCAGACAATTCGGAACTCCAAATTTGCCTAAGCCGCTGCCTATACCTGCCGCGGAGAGTCTCCTTGACTGCCGCAGCGTCCTGTAATGGATTCTGCGACACTCCGAGGTATTGATAAGACTCTCCGGCGTTAAGGTTCTTAATGACGCTCCCGTCCACGAGCTGCGCATCCTCCGCAAGACGCCCAGATCTTCCGCGTACTAAATGGACCACTGCGCATTTGTCCAATCCGAAGGCCATGCCAATATCTCGCGAGTAGGTATCCACTACGGCGAGTGCGAGGTTGAGATCGCTCTCACCGGAGGCGTAGAGCTTCAGATCATCCACATAAAAAAGGTGGGTGATCTTGTGCCTCCGGTTGCCGACAGGTCCACACCTGTACCCGCGAGTTTGGCGCAGGGCGAGAGATAGCGGCAATAGTGAGATGCAAAATAGGAGTGGGCTTAAGGAGTCTCCTTGAAAGACCTCCCTCCTGTACTGAACCAACTCTGTGGACTGAGTTGCCCCACCGATGGAAATGGTGAAGCGAGTCCTCCAGAGCGGTAGTAGGTGTTCTATGCATCTCACTATGCGGGGATGTACCGCAAGGCACTCGAGGAGCCTCACAACGAGCTGATGCGACGTTGTGTCGAATGCCTTGCGGTAATCGATCCATGCCATGGGCAGGTTGCGTTTGTACTGGACTGAGTCCTGTGTGAGGGATCGATCTATCAACAGATTTTCTTTGCAACCTGCCACGCCCCGCTTACAGCCGCTTTGCTCGTAAATCTCTCGCCATACTGGATCCCCTGTCTCAAGTATTCGCTCATTCAAGATCTTCGTGAATATTTTGTAACATACGTTGAGACAGGTGATCGGCCGATAGTTTTTCGGATCGGACAAATCCCCTTTCTTCGGGATCAGCACAGTGCGCCCCTCCACCAGCACAGTGCGCCCCTCCACCAGCACAGTGCGCCCCTCCACCATTATTATTATTATTAATATTTAAATAAAAATGCCCGACCGGCCCCGCAGGGCTCCGACTCACCTACAGGACGGGCGGGTTAATAAAAATCATTCTGCCTGACTGCTCCTCCAACCCGGAGGTAAGCAGTCAGGTCAGTCCAGAATCGTGTGACCTAAGTAGACGGAGCGAACCCAGAATGACCGCCTTCTGCATTCGACCCGCAAGTGAGTCGGCTTTCTGCCGACAGGCGGGGATGATCTTAATGTTCATGACAAACGACGGCTTCATTCCGCCGAGAACGCCGATTATGAGTACCACCAGCTTGACCGTGTACCCTCGGTATAGCCCGCGAAGCTCGAAAAGGAGATCCTGATATTTCGTCCGCTTGTCGTCTTCTTTAGTAGCGATGTTAGACTCGCCCGGAGCCGAGAACTCGATGACAAAGATCGCATGTATCTCGTGGTCGAAGACGACAATGTCAGGTTTATTGGCTGTTATTTGCCTGACAGTGGGAAATGAATAGTTCCAGTAAATACGGCACTTCTCATTTCCCACGACGGACTCAATATCTCCAGGGGCGTAGGGAAGCAGTGGCGTCTCGTCTACCCCGTAAGAGTGTCGAAGGTGGTGGTTATTATTATTATTATTTACGTTTCGTAAAATGCCCGACCGGCCCCGCAGGGCTCCGACTCACCTACAGGACGGGCGGGTTAATAAAAATCATTCTGCCTGACTGCTCCTCCAACCCGGAGGTAAGCAGTCAGGTCAGTCCAGAATCGTGTGACCTAAGTAGACGGAGCGAACCCAGAATGACCGCCTTCTGCATTCGACCCGCAAGTGAGTCGGCTTTCTGCCGACAGGCGGGGATGATCTTAAGGTTCGTGACAAACGACGGCTTCATTCCGCCGAGAACGCCGATTATGAGTACCATATTATTATTATTACGTTTCGTAAAATGCCCGACCGGCCCCGCAGGGCTCCGACTCAGCTACAGGACGGGCGGGTTAATAAAAATCATTCTGCCTGACTGCTCCTCCAACCCGGAGGTAAGCAGTCAGGTCAGTCCAGAATCGTGTGACCTAAGTAGACGGAGCGAACTCAGAATGACCGCCTTCTGCATTCGACCCGCAAGTGAGTCGGCTTTCTGCCGACAGGCGGGGATGATCTTAAGGTTCGTGACAAACGACGGCTTCATTCCGCCGAGAACGCCGATTATGAGTACCACCAGCTTGACCATGTACCCTCGGTATAGCCCGCGAAGCTCGAAAAGGAGATCCTGATATTTCGTCCGCTTGTCGTCTTCTTTAGTAGCGATGTTAGACTCGCCCGGAGCCGAGAACTCGATGACAAAGATCGCATGTATCTCGTGGTCGAAGACGACAATGTCAGGTTTATTGGCTGTTATTTGCCTGACAGTGGGAAATGAATAGTTCCAGTAAATACGGCACTTCTCATTTCCCACGACGGACTCAATATCTCCAGGGGCGTAGGGAAGCAGTGGCGTCTCGTCTACCCCGTAAGAGTGTCGAAGGTGGTAGTACAACACTCTTAGGGCCGCATTATGGCGATGGATATAGCCAGAGACCGCATAGTTGGGACATGCAGATAGTATGTGCATGAGTGTCTCTGGCGATCGTTTGCAGGCCCTGCACCGCGTGTCAGGGACCTGCATACCCATCACCTGGCTCTGGTAGACTTATTATTATTATTATTATTATTATTATTATTATTATTATTATTATTATTGTTGTTGTTGTTGTTGTTGTTATTTTGCTAGGTCATATAAGAATTTCGAATCCGCTTCTTCGGCGGCCGGATTCATTACAAAATGTCTTAGGTGATAATTATTCTTACTATGCGCCAAATAATTGCACTTGCGGTTATTTGTTATTTAACAGACTTAATGTATTTAAAGGGAACAAACGACTGGCCTTTAAATGAATGACATTCGTGCTCATCCACCAAACAAAAAAACGTTGTCTAAGGGGCCGTCCATAAATGACGTCACCACGGATTTAATCTTTTTGGACCCCCCCCTCCTCGCCCTGTTCACGTATCGTTAAAATTGCAAAGTCTTCCCCCCAAATGTGACATCACGCGAACTCGCCTGACCCCCCCCCCCCCCCCCAAGTTAATATAATTTCAATTTTTGTATTATAAAAAAACATTTTATATATATATATCATACATAATCGAACGATAATAAATATTTTTATATTATTTATGAATAGCAGGAACAATAATTTAACTTTTCGTACACCGGTTTAACAAAAACGTAAATACTCTGTTCGTTAACTAAAAATGCTCCAAGACTAGTAAAAACGAAAATTACAAATGAAATAATCGGAAGAGATCATTTCGTTATAGTGACGTGACAATTGTGACTCCCCCCCCCCTCTCCTCTATCATCACAAAACTTCACTTTTTTCGGGACCCCTCCCACCCCCCTTGTGTGGTGACGTCATTTATGAACGGCCCCTAAATACTTATCGTGTAGGAATCATTTAGCCCTCCACGTCGAAAGTGTAAGGAGACTTCACATTGGATAAATATTTTGGTATCTAATCCCGGAATAAAATCTAGCAATCAAGAAACTGATTCGGAGCGAAAGTGGAAGAGGGTCAAGATTGCCAATAGACCTGTGCGTGTCTTGAAATTATTAAAGATGTTTCCTCCCCTGAAAATATAATCCAGTCCACTCACTCGATATCTCCAAGGAATTCCCTCCTAGCGTTGATACAAAATCTCGTTGAGCCGCACTTGTCCCTCACCGAGCTATGAGATTGAATCTGAAATCAATATAGGCTATCAATACTCATTTCCTGGTTTCCCTCACTATTATTGACTCATGTTTACGAAGTTGCTACATGTATTATATGAAACATTTTCCGTCAGTCCAGCCATTGTAACTTTTCGAAAACTTCTTTACCCCAACAAATATTTTTTGCCCTCTTTGCCAATTTTTTTTGTAGGATTTTTGTATAGCAATGAAGTTATATAAAATTCAGAGGAAAATAAAAATGTCCTAGTGAGTGAACAAAACAAACAAAAAAAAACAAATCAAGGCATTCTGCATCAGTTTAACCATTATAATTTGTGAAATCATTTTTTTTATCCCTCTAAATATTTTTAGCCAATTCTGCCTATTTTCCTATGGGTTCTGACTATATCAATGAAGGTCACATAAAATTATCAAAACAATAGAAAATGTGAAAATGAGCAACAAAATATATACAAACACAGTGGCCTACGGGCAGAGAATGCCTTATAACTGGATCCGTGATAGGGGTCGAAACCTAACAAGTCACAGGTGGGAAGAGATTTAGCATCTATTGTACAATGCCGATTATGTCAAAACACGTTTTGATTTTGATGACATTTAACCTCGGCGAGAATTTACAGTTATGCAATAATTGTCAAGTTCAATGAGTATCACGGATAGTGATTGTATCACAATATTGAATCGCTCCGTGGACTTTTGTCTCTCTCATTCGCAGTCTGCTTTGCCATGTGCCGAGTGACAGCTCGTTAAACAAATCTGTCGAACTGTTTCGCGTGCAAAGAGTAATCCATCATTTACCCACATTCACTCAATGGCTCATAGTTTACTATACGTAAAGCAATCACGACTCACGATACTACAGAGATACATACATACCTAAGTGCACTCAGTGAATATAACAACTAATTTTTTAAATTGTTTGCATTGCTTTTCTGTCCAATTTTGTGAATTTTGACGTGAAATAAAAGTTTTGCTCCGTTAGTGATTACATTTTGCTTCCTCATAGAGGAAGCTTTGCTTTCATGAAAAAAAAATCGAGATTTTTATGTCATGACACTTAGAATTGTCCAGAACGTCCAGAAAAGTGATCTAGAAAAAATGTTCGTATGTATGTGCGTGCGTGAGTGCGTGCGTGCGTGCGTGCGTGCGTGCGTGCGTGCGTGCGTGCGTGCGTGCGTGCGTGCGTGCGTGCGTGCGTGCGTGCGTGCGTGCGAGCGTGCGTGCGTGCGTGCGTGCGTGCGTGCGTGCGTGCGTGCGTGCGTGCGTGCGTGCGTGCGTGCGTGCGTGCGTGCGTGCGAGCGTGCGTGCGTGCGTGCGTGCGTGCGTGCGTGCGTGCGTGCGTGCGTGCGTGCGTGCGTGCGTGCGTGGGTGCGTGCGTGCGTGTGTGTGCGGGTGCAACTTCGAAAATTCGAAAGCCGATAACTCAAGAACGATTTTGTACACCGCGCTCAAATTTGGCACACAAGCATAGCAGCAGACCGTCTTCAACTGTAGCAATTTTTGACAAAAACTGTGCGTTAATTTCTATTTTATGCCGTTTTGAATTTTCTTAAAAAGGAGGTGGTCGCTCTAACTTTATATTTTATAAAATGTTGAATTTTTTAAAATTGACATTATCGCTCTATTGTAACTTTTGCAAAACTTGAGATAGCGAGCTCAAATTTTGTATATAAATGAAATTATAAATGTACAATTTAGTGATAAGCGGTATGAAATTTGTGATTTTATGGAATGTTGAATTTTTTTAAAAATATACGTTATGACATTTACTTTCGGAAACGCTCTAATAATAACGAAATAACGGAATAACGAAATAGAAAAAGCGAATTCACAACATGTTTATTTATCTAATTTAAACAAGGATGCAAAGTAGAACCTTGCACATTGCTTCCGGTGCAGAAAAAAATAGTCCAGCATGGAGTCCAGAATGGAGTCCCATTCTGGACATTATCCTGGACTCCGTTCCAGACTCCATCCCGAACTATTTTTTTCTGCGCGGGTTTTTCATTATTTTTCGTTTTTTTCAAAGCTTCCTCCATGAGGAAGCCAAAATTGAATAACATACTTTTTCAGCTTTTGGAAGCTTTGTATTTGTGTTAGTGGACAAAATGTAAAACGTGATGCAAATGGGTCAACTCTGATAGTCGACGAATGCTCGTATAACATTCTTGTACATAAAAATCAGATAACATATTTTATTGAAATAGCATATTTCATAAAAGAATTATAAAATAATATATTTTAATTTGCTTGGATTCAATTTTTGTATCGATATTGAGTGCTGATGTATACGAACTTTTAATACAAATCATGAATATATTATAAGTAGAAATATTATGATGCCCTTATTTGGGTAAACGATTTTTTTTCTTTCTAAAACAGACACAAAACAATTACTAAATGATCGAGAATACTTGAGAATGTAAAAAAAATGAAATTAAAGCGGCCTGGGCTGAGCGTCTGCCATTTAAAAAAAATTAATTTTGGAGAATCGTCTGAAAAAAAGGTCTGAAAGAAAAATTCATTCTTCATCAGAAATTCTCGTTACAAATTCCTCGAGCTTGTAAAAGAGCGTAACCTTCCGGTTCAATTTGATCCCGATTGCGCACAGAATGGAGGGTGAAGATTTGATCGTAGATTCACTACTTGATTGACGATTCTTCCTACGACATGTGCAGGTCTCTTGGCAATCACCCTTAAGGCTCGTCTTGTCACGTTCGGAAAGTTTTCCACTAACATGACAAGAGAAACCAACCGCACTCATGTGCTTCAGATGAAAAGAAAAATCTTTCCCTTTTCTCTTCAACTACACGTTGCACTGCATACGCGTACACGTAGTGAAAATCGCCTCCTTTCTTCGACGAAACCACCAACTGGAATATTCAATCAGTGCATCATGATTCGATCGATTGAATGAATGCAAAACATCGGGCCACGTTTTCCTTATTTGAGCGAAGGAAAATTGAATCCGATCGAGATACGGATGCATTATATTTCCTCTCCATAGTCCAATTCGACAGCACAGGGTAGATTTATGGGATAAGAGAGAAACAAGATTTTCTCAACATAATCGAATCCGTTGAATTGTACATGATTTGCGATATTCGATTTTCTTTGCGGCTGTCTAACGTTAGAAATATACAAGGTGGAAGAACTTGGCTTTCACGATTCCAATTTCTCCGGCTTAAAATTCTGAAGCGAAATAGCTCACAATTAAATAAAAAGTAATTATTACTACTCTAATGTACTGCGAGAAAGAAAAGATACTGGTAACTATAAATTCATAGTGACATACAACCTCAGCCTTTTAAAAAAAGTTATCTGTACTAATTATTTATAGTCAAATGCAATAGTTAATAATAGTTATCGTTACAAAAAGTGTATTATTTTGAATATGTAACGATATATGCGAGGTACTATTCATAGAAAACATCATCACAAGCATAGTATTCTTTGAGAAATTATTCAACATGTTTGAAATGGTCATTGCAACAACAATAATAAAGTTGTACTAACTATAAGAAAATAACTAAGGTTGTATTTCACTATACGTTCACTTTCACATTATGTTAAACCAACTATAGAGTTCGTTACAGTAACTATAACGTAATTAATTTAACCAATAAAGGGGGGGGGGGGGAGTCAGGTCAAAAATTTAAAAAAATCGATTATTTTTTTTTTACTGTGAAAACATTAATTTCCATGTAATCTATCTATTAGTAAAGTTATAAGCCGGAATTCGCAAAAATGGCTAAGTTTCTGCGGTACCATTCATATTTAATTTTCTCAAAAGTCGTAAAAATTACCAGAATATTATATTTGAATTTTTAATTATTTTATTTATTTATTTTTGTTATATGCAGACATTATGGCCGATTTTTTGTTCACACAAAATAATTAAGGGTGTTGAAGAAAAAAAAAATCAAATATTTTTTTTTTTTTTTTTCTCTTCGGCAGTTTCGTTTAGTTAAGTATACCCTCTGAACCTGTAAAACCTTAGACCTGAATGCGAAAAAATGGCCGATTTCTGCAATATACCTGTTTTTTAATGATTTTTTTCTATATAATAAAAAAGTTTATTACGTATTTGTAAATAAATTTTTATTTGTTTACCATTTTTTAAATCAGTTAGCGAAACGCGATACAAATGACGCGATGAGAGTGTGATGTCTTCAACGTAACACTTACATTATATTGGAATTCGCGCGAATAATGGGACATGCGCTGTGATATCTTAGCACGTATCGCATGCGCAGCGTGTTACTGCCTCGAGAAGTTACTTCTGCTACATGCGAGACGCATAACCTCGAATTGACGTTTTTATTTTTCGTTCATATTATGTTATTAGTTTGATTCCGTTGGCCATTTATGGTTTTTTTTCAATCAATAGTGTTTAAAACAGAATCAACAATCATCAGAAGTGATCAGATATGTAAATTTGTTATGAAGTGATGATTTAATGTTTGTGCAGCACATTTGTGAATGTGTCAACACTGGATAAATTTTCAGTGATGTTGTCAATAAAAGTGATCATCCCCATATTATTTACAGGTTTTTTTTCAAATTATGCATTCATTTACTTATTTATTTATAAAAAAAAATTATTAATAACATTATTAATAATATTCTGTAATCTGACTTGCAAATAATATTTTTATTTTGTTCATTAAAGGTACTAAGGTGCCCCAAAGGTGAAAACACCATAAACATTTTTATTTGAATGGTAAGCTTTAGATGCCATTTGCCGAAACTTGGTTTTAAACCTATTCTGCGCGTGATTCAGACCAAACTGCTAGGCAGATTGAGCTGGTTGACGTCTCATTTTCTTATTCATGAAAAGATACACCGGCTAAATGGAGCAAAAGTTAATAAAAGGTAATATTTTTCAAGTGACATAATTATTACTAAATAAATTTTATGCTATTTTCTAAATCAGTTATTAATTTTGCTTTCAGAATGAAAAAAAAATATTTTGCTCCATTTAGCCGGTGTATCTTTTTATGAAGAAGAAAATGAGACATCAACTAGCCCAATCTGCCTAGCAGTTTGGTCTGAATCACGCGCAGAGTGGAAAACCTAAGACCTTTGCTTAAGATAATATGGAAAGGCATACACAAGTCAGATGGCAGTAAAAAATCCTTTGATCGAGTACCAACAATATAGTTCATTGATCAGTTTTATATGCAAGAGAATTTGGATGATATTGAATTTACAAATTTAATTATTTTGACCTGACTCCCTCCCCTTAAAGCCGGTAAAATAACTATTCAAATTATTGCATCGACTACAAATCTACAGTTATGGCTTAATAGTTGCCTGAACTACCACGATTTCTTTCAATGTATAAACGGAACAAATGGCTTCGTTGGGCCAACTAAGTATTTGTTAGTTGAGTGAAAATTTCTTGCCATAACCATCAGGTTGGTCAGTGTAACGGCCTAGTATTAGTCACTGTTACGTCCGGGCTTATTTTTGATTTTTAAAAATATTTTAAAAATGAATTCATTATTCTAAACATTAATTAATAAATAAATAGAAATTTGTTAAATATTATTTTTTGAATTTATTTATTTTGTTATTTTGAAATAACAATATTATTCTGTTTTTGTACCACCCAGCAGCGCTTTTCGCTACTGGACTTTTGCTTTGATCAGCGTTCTCACGCAAAATAATTTTTTTCATGCAATACTCGCATTTCCGAGCCGGGGGCTGCTTTCGCTGCCCTTATCAGCGCAGCGTTAGCAGTCCTACGGTGATAAGCAGGGCACCTCGCACCGAAGAGATGTGCGATGTCCTGCATCTTAAGAAAATGTATATATTACTTAAGCCAATATTATTTCGAAGTCTTACTCCGAGGGCCGAACTCCAACGATCGACCCTCGAAATAATACAATTTATATGCGTTTTAATAAATGAAGTGTTTTCGATTACCAGTATCGTACAAATGTTATTTTAAATAAAAATTTAACGAACGCCAGGCACCCTCCGATCCCGAGGCGGCACGTGCCTCAAAACGGAGAAGGATTTTTTTAAAATATGCCTTCTTTGCGTCATTTTCAAAAACCCATGACATAACAGTCGCATTTACCATTCAGAGATACTTGACTTGAATGGATCACACAACGAATTGTATTATTCGTATTCGAACTAAGTCAGATAGCTGGGGCCAACCTTCGGTGGCGGTTTTTTATTTGCGTGTTATCCGCCATTGTTGTATCGAAGAAGATCATGAAATCGCGTGAAGGCATATAAAATGACGAAGTTATAGGAGACTGAAAAAAAGCATTTCGAAGATCATGAGGTGAAAAAAACATTAGTGAGGTTTGATAAACAATGTCGGTATCATCCAACGAAGTGAAGAAAGCAGGTACACTGAGAGAAAAAAATGTTGGGCACAACGAAATAGACGTTGACTCAACCTTTCCGAGAGATTTTATACGGCGAATGGAATGAGGAGGTTGAGTCAAACTCACCAAATGGTTGTCGGACTTTATTCGATTCAAATGTTTCATGTGATTAAGACAATCACAGCGCATTTATTGTAACTCTATCATTGTTTTCGCTCAGACCATGCGCACTGTTGCATCAATCTCTAATCGATTGATTGGAACTATTGACACGGTTGGTTCGACTACACTCACATTTAAATTTAATTGATTATTTTTCCCATCCAAATTTCGACCAATGGAATTGCACCATTCGACGTCACGTGGGGCAAGCTACACAGTATTATACTGATAATTTTCGATAACTTGCGTGTTGGTTATAGATATAAAACAAAAAATCATTTAGCCGCGTCAACCATCTGTCAAACTGACAGATTGAATTTTATTGTGGCAGTCAAAGGATTTTTATTTGATATGAGTAGGTTTGGAGTTGAATCCTTGCAAACTATTGATGAAAAAGTAAAGGGAAATGTCCCTGTTAATACGATTAAATCGAAAACCTCAGTCTGGAATCAATATACAAATGTCTATAACAATTGTGTACTAAACTGCAATACTTTAAACATGAATTAAAAGGTTTTTGTTCTGATTATGAAATTTCCTTCTCAGAATGATAATTTTTGTCTCATGGTGCAATTCCATTTGTCGCAATTTGAATAGAAAAAATAATCCCCCGAATACCACTCGAGCTTCGAAATTAATCTGATATTTCCTTCCAGGTTCCCTGCAAACAAATAAACTCGTCAAGTTTTCCAGAAAAATCACTCGCGCTACGCGCCTCGTGATTTTTTAACCTGGAAGACTTGACTCGTTCATTTGTTTGCAACGAACCTGTCAGGAAATATCCGATAATTTCAAAGCTCTTATGATATTACAAGTGATAATATGTTTGAGCGAATCTAAAATAATAAAGAAAATTAATTTTTAAATAATAAATTGTGCTTATTCAATCGAGTAATCCTGCATTTTTATTAGATATTACGACGTCCTCCTCATGATGGTACATATTTATCGCTGAAAAAACATATTTAATTTTTATTACATTGACGGGAATCGAACCTGGAACCCTCCGGATGGTGTTGTTGCGCTGCGCTTTAGCTCACTCGGCCATTCAGATCATATGATTGTACAATTTTTGTTGTCTATTTAAATATCGGTACCATAATGAAGTTGCTTGTTTCGTTGTTTGCGCGAATTAGTTCGTTAGTATTTGGGTGGATGACAGTCTGACTGACCTGAGGGTCAGTACTAGGATGGGGCAATACCTGGCTGTCTCTGGCTGTCAGTAATTGAATATGGAATGACTGTAAAAAGCAGTACTCGTATCTTCAGAAACGGCTTCCACACAAACGGACATGAGGTTGAGTCAACCTATATTTCGTAGAAGCCAGTTACACCGAGATTCTTTCAAAAGCATAAAACAGTTCTTGTAACCATTCTAATACAGTTCCTTCATAGAAATCATTTTACTGATGGGAATAACCCACGGGATTGTCTCAACCACTCGTGACATGCGTATTAATTAAGTACCGAAGAATTGTTGCCTTAACCCCTCACGGGGTTAAGTCATCTGCACTACCACGCGCTCAACAGCATCAATGTTCAGCCAAAATATTATTATATTGACGTTCAATTACATGGAGTAGTTCTCTCAAAAAAATGCATTGTATTGCATCGACGAATGGGTACTTGTGTCAACCTCTATTTCTTTGAGCCAACGTAATATTTGCCAACTACCGCGCGATGTTGTCAGGATTTCAATTTTTTCTCAGTGTAGTGCTGTTGGCCGACCTTTGACAAAGGGTTATGTTCGAGCAACGATACAGAGCCAACTAAGTGAAAATAGTTGATCTAACCAATTCATGCACTTGGTTGGATCCAACTATTTTTTTCGTTATCGTAACCAAGTCTTTTTTTCGTGTAGCTAATTCTTTAAAAAAAAATGATTTCCTATAAGTGACATTCTTCGTCAGTATCCCTATTATATATGATAAAAAAATTGTTTGTCCTTGCAAATATTTTTTTCTTGCAAATATTTACGAATTTAAACAAATGTGAGCAAAATAAAAAGTATCTAAATGAGTGAAGAAAAAATAAATAAATAATAAGAACAGCCATCTTGAAATCGAGTGGTAGGTGACAACGGGAGAACTACGGCCACCAGGCAATCCCGGTCATCTTAATTTTACATAAACTATTGATTATATCGAACTTTTATTTGCTGTGTTAGCCTACGTACATGATCATCAACTAATTTAATACTCCGTGTCTTTTGAACCAAGATAAATAAAACAATCTAACGATTTTTAAATTATACACTCTTTTGCTTATAAGAAAAGCCGAATTTGAAATAAGAGTTTTGCGAAAGTTATAGTCATTAAAATCACATCTAACCGTCATCCATGGCCTTTTCGGTTCTTTAGGTTAAATTTCCCCATGTTAAAATGTTGACTTTGTAAATAAATATATTGAAATTTGATTAATATAACGAATCTTCGCGGTTGTCAGGGTAACGATCATCACGAGCGCGGAGCAATGGTACGCTGAAAGAAATAATTAGTTGTCATAACCAAAACATGATTTGACGCAATCAATTATTATTCTATTTTTCTTACAACTCAAATAGTAGTGCCAACGATTCGAATGGTAATACCGACAATTTGAATGGTAGTCCCAACGATTGGATTGGTTAACTTCACTAATCCCGCGAGAACTAATCGTGAATAGTTAAGGTTACTATTCGATATGGTTGAGGTAACTAACTTTTGAGACATTGCCCGCGCAGAAAAAAGTAGTCCAGGATGGAGGCTCGGATGGAGTCCAGGATGGAGTCCAGGATGGAATCCAGCATGGAGTCCAGGATGGAGTCCAGGATGGAATCTTGGCAGTCCAGGATGGAGTCCCGGATGGAATCTTGGCAGTCCAGAATGGAGTCCAGGATGGTGTCCGCCGACTCCGGCTTTTAATCGGATCCCGGAGTCGGCGAACACCATCCTGGACGATCCGCGAATCTCGGCTGTCCTACGGCAGAATCCATCCTGGTGTCCATTATGGATTCTCACCTGGACTGTCTTACTGTCCATCCCGGACTCCATCCTGGACTCCATCCTGGACGACCCGTGAATATCGGCTATCCTATGGCAGAATCCATCCTGGTGTCCATAATGGATTCTTACCTGGACTGTCTTACAGTCCATCCGGGACTCCATCCTGGACGACCCGTGAATCTCGGCTGTCCTACGTAAGAATCCATCCTGGTGTCCATAATGGATTCTCACCTGGACTGCCTTACAGTCCATCCCGGACTCCATCCTGGACGACCCGTGAATCTCGGCTGTCCTATGGAAGAATCCATCCTGGTGTCCATAATGGATTCTCACCTGGACTATCTTACAGTCCATCCGGGACTCCATCCTGGACGACCCGTGAATCTCGACTGTCCTATGGAAGAATCCATCCTGGTGTCCATAATGGATTCTCACCTGGACTATCTCACAGTCCATCCCGGACTCCATCCTGGACGACCCGTGAATCTCGGCTGTCCTATGGAAGAATCCATCCTGGTGTCCATAATGGATTCTCACCTGGACTGTCTTACAGTCCATCCCGGACTCCATCCTGGACGACCCGTGAATCTCGGCTGTCCTACGGAAGAATCCATCCTGGTGTCCATAATGGATTCTCACCTGGACTGTCTTACAGTCCATCCCGGACTCCATCCTGGACGACCCGTGAATCTCGGCTTTCCTATGGAAGAATCCATCCTGGTGTCCATAATGGATTCTCACCTGGACTGTCTTACAGTCCATCCCTGACTCCATCCTGGACGACCCGTGAATCTCGACTGTCCTATGGAAGAATCCATCCTGGTGTCCATAATGGATTCTCACCTGGACTATCTCACAGTCCATCCCGGACTCCATCCTGGACGACCCGTGAATCTCGGCTGTCCTATGGAAGAATCCATCCTGGTGTCCATTATGGATTCTCACCTGGACTGGCTTACAGTCCATTGCGGACTCCATCCTGGACGACCCGCGAATCTCGGCTGTCCTATGGAAGAATCCATCCTGGTGTCCATTATGGATTCTCACCTGGATTGTCTTACAGTCCATCCTGGACTCCATCCTGGACGACCCGTGAATCTCGGCTGTCCTATGGAAGAATCCATCCTGATGTCCATAATGGATTCTCACCTGGACTGTCTTACAGTTCATCCCGGACTCCATCCTGGACGACCCGTGAATCTCGGCTGCCCTATGGAAGAATCCATCCTGGTGTCCATAATGGATTCTCACCTGGACTGTCTTACAGTCCATCCCGGACACCATCCTGGACGACCCGTGAATCTCAGCTGTCCGATGGCAGAATCCATCCTGGTGTCCATTATGGATTCTCACCTGGACTGTCTTACAGTCCATCCCGGACTCCATCCTCGACGGTCCGCGAATCTCGGCTGTCCGGTGGCAGAATCCATCCTGTTGTGCATTATGGATTCTCGCCTGGACTATCTCGCAGTCCATCCCGGACTCCATCCTGGATTCCATCCTGGACTCCATCCTGGACGATCCGGGTGTCTACCTTGGGCACCCTGGTGTCCAGGCGATCCATTTTGGACCACTCTTACTACGTTAACGGGGGGTAGACCCCTCGTGTGTAGTCAAACTCAGGACAGCTTTCCAGTCTTATATACGCTCAGGCTTCAAGTCACTTGCGAGAAACGCTTCGACCGCTCGCCATCTAGCGGAGCATTGTGTATCGGTGTTTCGCATGATGCCACTAGATGGCAAACGGACGAACCGTTTCTCGCAAGTGACTTGAAGCCTGAGCGTATATAAGACTAGAAAGCTGTCCTGAGTTTGACTACACACGAGGGGTCTACCCCCCGTTAACGTAGTAAGAGTGGTCCAAAATGGATCGCCTGGACACCAAGGTGCCCAAGGTGGGCGCGGTCTGGTCCTGGTGTCAACCTCCTGGTGGACACCCGGATCGTCCAAGATGGAGTCCAGGATGGAGTCCAGGATGGATTCTTCCGTCGGACAGCTGAGATTCCATGGACCGTCCAGGATGGAGTCCGGGATGGACGACGAGACCGTCCAGGCGAGAATCGAAAATGGGCACCAGGATGGATACTGCCATCGGACAGCCGAGATTCGCGGACCGTCCAAGATGGAGTCCAGGATGGACTGTAAGACAGTCTGGGGGAGAATCCATAATGGACACCAGGATGGATTCTTCCATAGGACAGCCGAGATTCACGGGTCATCCAGGATGGAGACCGGGATGGACTGTGAGACAGTCCAGGTGAGAATCCATTATGGACACCAGGATGGATTCTGCCATTGAACAGCCGAGATTCACGGGTCGTCCAGGATGGAGTCCGCCGACTCCGGGATCCGATTAAAAGCCGGAGTCGGCGGATACCATCTGAGACTCCATCCGGTACTCCATCCTTGACTGTCATGATTCCATCCGGGACTCCATCCTGGACTGCCAAGCTGCCATCCGGGACTCCATGCTGGACTCCATCCGGGACTCCATCCTGGACTCCATCCGGGACTACTTTTTTGTGCGCGGGATAGGACAGCCGAGATTCATGGGTCGTCCAGGATGGAGTCCGCCGACTCCGGGATCCGATTAAAAGCCGGAGTCGGCGGATACCATCTGAGACTCCATCCGGTACTCCATCCTTGACTGTCATGATTCCATCCGGGACTCCATCCTGGACTGCCAAGCTGCCATCCGGGACTCCATGCTGGACTCCATCCGGGACTCCATCCTGGACTCCATCCGGGACTACTTTTTTGTGCGCGGGATAGGACAGCCGAGATTCATGGGTCGTCCAGGATGGAGTCCGGGATGGACTGTAAGACAGTCCAGATGGGAATCCATAATGGACACCAGGATGGATTCTTCCATAGGACAGCCGAGATTCACGGGTCGTCCAGGATGGAGTCCGGGATGGACTGTAAGACAGTCCAGGTGAGAATCCATTATGGACCCCAGGATGGATTCTTCCATAGGACAACCGAGATTCACGGGTCGTCCAGGATGGTGTCCGCCGATTCCGGGATCCGATTAAAAGCCGGAGTCGGCGGACGCCATCTGAGACTCCATGCGGTATTCCATCCGGGACTCCATCCTGAACTCCATCCGGGACTCCATCCTGGACTACTTTTTTCTGCGCGGGTAAATAAGCCATACGAGTCGGGTTTTTAATATGAGTTAACTTTAAATTTGCAACACCCTCGTCCACTGTTAAATGGATTTAAGGTAAAATTACTACACATGTGCAGAAAGCTCTTTTACCAAAATGGATATAGAAAATGTACTACACGAGTGTAATGTAAAGTTGATGTACAATTCTGCTAAATTCGTTCCGAAAGTCGTATGAGTTGATGCACAGTCTCCTAAATTCGTTGATAAAGTCGTGTTTTCAATAGAAGTTAACATTAATTTTACTGCGCGTACATTGAATTTTTATTTCTTTCGCACATTAAATTGAATTCCCTACACTGATTTAGTAATAGTATATTTCGATACCAGAGGCCAAAGGACAGTTTTGGGAGGCTTCATACTGTCTTCACACGAGCAGTCCGCAGAACGATCCTTTGGCCACGTGTATCGAACCATATGTTTCTTTACGAGTGCAATGCAAAATCCGAGTTTGTCCGACGTATACAGACCTGCAAAATGAGCTGCAACTGCAAGCAGTGAGCAAAATACAGGGAACAGTGTGCAAAATGAGGGAGCCAGTGCGCAAAATTTTTTGTGCAGTAGTGCGTCAACCGGCCATTTTGCATGTCTGTAAACGGTGGGCAAACGAGGATTTTGCATGCACGAGGGAAGAAAAAAATACATTATACGGATTTAATATAAATAACTATACAGTATATGAGTTTTCCAAATATATTCAACAGTGGGGATGTATCGCAAAGGCAATGCTGCGTCTGCCTTTGTTGATTTTTTTCAGTCGCCCTTCCTCTCTGTTTATACTCGCCGTGAACAATTTAGTTTCACTCAGTGAGCCCGTTTAGACGACCTTATTTATAGTCTTTTCTGTTAATATAGCAAACATTTTCGTTGTTGTATTTTTGTATTTTTAAATCAATTGTTTTGTATGCCATTCGCTCTTCTGCCTGTGATAGGTACAGCTTTCAAGGGCTTCCTTTATTGTAAATAAATAAATAAAATTAAAGCGGGACAAGATTTTCAAATCGTTATTTTTGGCCCTTGAATTGTGTATGACTTGCAATATTCGATTTTCTTTGCGGTTCTGTAATGCATTAGATATACGAGGAGGATAAAGTTGGTGGTGTTACGGGTGACGGAACTAGACCTATATCTGCCGTTTGCCCTCTGATATAGCACATAGTGTCATAAGGAGCTGGATATACTAGTCCCGTAAACCGCCTCTCCTGGGGACAGGAGCGACGTAGCATCATATCCCGTTGCGCACAGGCAGCTCCGATGGCTTTTCCAGCGTATATATCCAGCGTATATATATAATATATATAAATCCGAAGCTGTGAAGCAAAGCAACCAGAAATCTCCAAGTATCTTGAAGAGTCTTGATGGGCTTTTTCGCGTGAGATCGTTGGATTTTATTACATTCATTGCTCACAAATGGACTTCAAGCAAGAATACGAGTATTATTATACTTTAGCCGTAATAGTAAACACCCGTATATGCTCGAATATGATGTATTTCCTATTACATGGTGACGTAGCTAGAAGCTATGAAACAAAAACTCGAAAATCGAATTATGTCTATATACATGTAATGAAAAGTCTATTGATTATCTCGCTCAGTCAGGGAACTCATTTAAGGTAGTTGAGCAGTTACTGGCCGAAGTCAAGCGAAAGACTATAAGTATTTTTCGTTACTTCATAAAAAGCGACAAAGTGAAATAATATATTGAAAAATAGTATTCCCGTTGTTAAAACAGACGAAAAGCCTCTAATTTCACCACAGCAGGAATTATATTTAGCTTACAATAAATTAAGTACGTTGGGTTATGTACACCATTAGACTAGAACCCCACCCGGTACCACCTTATGGAATTTTGTCGTGGAACATCATATGGCCATAAGAATCACTATACCCTGACATATTAACGGCTTAAAGGTGAAGATTATTACATTCATTTTTATTTAAAAAACATTTTTTTACCGCGAACTGGTTAAGAACTGATTTTCAGCGCTACGATAATTCGCCGGATACCGGTTGAGACGTTGCAACAATGTATGTTTGCTCGAGTGGTAGTACTGATTGTGGGGTATCAAAGTTATCAGTTTTTACAGAGCGTCCTTGACGGACCTGTCCGACCAAAAGTTGACCGAAAATCGACGGTCGGTTTGTGCAAAAGTCGACCGAAAATGTCACTGTATTTGAAACATTTTTTTGTATGTCTACGTCAACTGTAAGATAGTTGACCAATATTCGTCTTAGGCTGCAAAACTTTTTGGGTCGATATGCGGTTAACATTCAATAGATTAATCAATATTTAAAGTGACCAAGTCACCTAAAAAAAGTCATAAGGAAAAAAATTCTGTAAATTATACCCGTCTTTTAAAAAATCTTACATTTAAACATCATTAGGTACATAACAAATATTATAATTCTGCAATTTTGTAAAGACATTCAGCGCACAAGAAAGGTGTGAGGTCAAAAGTAAAATTTTTCACTGTACCCGCGCAGAAAAAAGTAATCCAGGATATAGTCCCGGATGGAGTTCAGGATGGAGTCCCGGATGGAATCTTGGCAGTCCAGGATGGAGTACCGGATGCAGTCTCAGATGGTGTCCGCCGACTCCGGCTTTTAATCGGATCCCGGAGTCGGCGGACTCCATCCTGGACGACCCGTGAATCTCGGCTGTCCAATGGCAGAATCCATCCTGGTGTCCATTGTGGATTCTCACCTGGAGTGTTTTACAGTCCATCCTGGACTCCATCTTGGACGGTCCGCGAATCTCGGCTGTCCGATGGCAGTATCCATCCTGGTGCCCATTTTCGATTCTCGCCTGGACGGTCTCGCCGTCCATCTCGGACTCCATCCTGGACGGTCCATGAAATCTCAGCTGTTCGACGCAAGAATCTATCCTGGACTCCAGCCTGGACGAACTGGGTGTCCACCAGGAGGTTGACATTAGGACCAGACCGCGCCCACCTTGGGCACCTTGGTGTCCAGACGATCCATTTTGGACCACTCTTACTACGTTAACGGAGGGTAGACCCCTCGTGTGTAGTCAAACTGAGGACAGCTTTCTAGTCTTATATACGCTCAGGCTTCAAGTCACTTGGGAGAAACGGTGCGTCCGTTTGCCATCTAGTGGCATCATGCGAAACACGGATATACAATGGTCCGCTAGATGGCGAGCGGTCGAAGCGTTTCTCGCAAGTGACTTGAAGCCTGAGCGTATATAAGACTGGAAAGCTGTTTTGAGTTCGACTACACACGAGAAGCTTACCCTCCGTTGACGTAATAAGAGTGGTCCAACATGGATCGAACACCAAGTGTCCATCTGGACACCAAGGTGCCCAAGGTGGACACCCGGATCGTCCAGGATGGAGTCCAGGATGGAATCCAGGATGGAGTCCGAGATGGACTGCGAGACAGTCCAGGCGAGAATCCATAATGCACAACAGGATGGATTCTGTCACCGGACAACGGAGATGCTCGGACCGTCGAGGATGGAGTCTGGGATGGACTGTCAGACAGTCCAGGTGAGAATCCATAATAGACACCAGGATGGATTCTGCCATTGGACAGCCGAGATTCACGGGTTGTCCAGGATGGAGTCCGCCGACTCCGGGATCCGATTAAAAGCCGGAGTCGGCGGAAACCATCTGAGACTCCATCCTGTACTCCAGCCTGGACTGCCAAGATTCCATCCGGGACTCCATCCTGGACTCCATCCGGGACTCCATCCTGGACTACTTTTTTCTGCGTGGGTAGCTTTCAGACCAAACCGCTGAACAAATTTTAGTGTTCAATGTCTTATTTTATCTGTCGAAGAGTGCATTCTGGATTGAATATAGCGATTTTGGATGCAGTGAAAATTAGATTTACTGTAACCAATTGTTTAGTGAGTTTTTAATAGAGAGAGATTTACACATTTAAAATCATAGCTTTGTCATAAAGAGCTGAAATAAAAATTCCTATATTCAATCCAGAATGCACTCTTCGACAGATAAAATAAGACATCGAACACTAAAATTTGTTCACCAGTTTGGTCTGAAACCTACGACAAGTGAAAAATTTTACTTTTTATATCACGCCATTTTGGTGTACTCTACGTCTTTGTAAAATTGCAGAATTATAATTCTCATTATTTATTTAATGAGGTTTTAATGTATGATTTTTTAAAAGAAGTTTATTATTTACACAATTTTTTTAATGACTTTTTTAGGTGACTGGGTCCCCTTAATCGAACTTTCTAAATAATCTTAGTCGAAATAAGGTCAACGATCAAATGCTTGACCAAAAATCGACTTAATCCAGTATAACCGTTTGAGCCCATTTATTGTCATTTCTCGAAAAGTTATCCGAAAATCGATGGTCGGTTTGTGCACGAAGCCTTAAATTAACTGAACAGAGTACATCCAATTGAGTCAATATTTGGTCAAGTTTTTTGGAGTCGACCCTAAACTGGCCCGAAGTTATATTGAGTTTAATCTCCGTCGATTTACCGAAATTCGACCTTAAGTGAACCGGTAGGAGTCCGTCCGATGTAGTCGACAATCGGTCAAAATGCAAAAAGTTGACTGTATACTGACTCAAAGCTACAATGAGTTAAATCACAGTCAACTAACAAAAGTATTTAATCGGTGATCGGTTGAGTTGCTAAAAATCGACCGAAAGTCGACAAAATATAGAAAAGGACCAATTATTGAAAGAGAAAGGGAGATTTATAAAAAAGCGTAGGAGAAGCGCATAAACTTTATCCAATTACCGGGAAAATACTAAACGTGCAAAGTTGGAGGAATCGACGAAACCTACGTAAATGGACTTCGTTTTGTTGATATCGCTCTGCTCGCGGAATGTATGGAGTGTAAAAAATGCGAGAGAAGATTATTCCTGAAGTTTATGAAGCGCGATTCCCGTATTCATTGAAGCCTCACGGAGTGTCAAAAATTTTGCTGTCTTACTCTCTGTAACGTACATAACTACGCGTCCGCAAGTTACTAGATTCTAGTTAATAAACCGCAGATTGCTGCGGTTTACTAACGACTATTTTACGGTTATCAAAACTAAAAAAAAAAAATAGTCGCATAGACTTAAAATAAATTGTTGTCACTTTGTACTTACCGACGGCAGAATGTTCTCTGAGTCTATGGTTGATGGTACCTATTTATAATTATAGATGGTAATAATATATTATGAGGCAAACGTGAATCTTCTACAGTCTGTTCTAAGAATATGCGAGCATAAACAATCAGCTCGTCGGGAAATTCCTTTGTGTGCCATTTCCGTGTATATAGCTATCGTGTACGGAGGCAGAAAAGTCCCCATGGAATCGCGGTATACAGAAGTACTGGCAGATTCAGAGTAGAAGGCTCGTGAATCACGTTGTAGTCCTTTGATCCTTACGGAAAATCTTTTATATTCTGCCTGACCGTCAGTCTCGTCGTCTACCGCATTGTCTTGTCGCTTTTTGGAAATCCCGTCACGTTTCATATACAATCCAAGGTATTATTCAGCCGGATATCTATTCATGACGAATCCTTTACCCTCGGCCATATCTGATGTAACGCATGGATTTGTCCAAATTTGTCAGGAGAGAGTCAAAGCGGCATTCCACCATTAATTTTCCTACCAGAATACAAGACTACTACCCCAAAGAATCGGAGGAATGCAAATCGAAGAATGCAAAAGAAATTTAAGCTTTATTATTTATTTATTTATTATTTAGCCAGCTTAATCAAAATCGACTCTCCTTCCGCTCAGAAAAAAATACATTAGTTGATATAGAATAATCCTGCTGATGTGCTTAAGTTGTAAAGTGAAACTAAGGTGAGACAAAAGAATTTTTTTTCTTCACCACGATTTACGCAAAAATATAAAGATACTAATTAAACGTGATGCTAAATGTACCCTTTGAATGATTTCAAATTAATCCGGTTTGGAAAAAATTCAATCATCAAAGAGATTGAAGTAAATAGTCTCACCATTTTTTTTCAGCATTAAATGGTATATTTTTTGTATCGGTCGAGAAGTTACTAGACGGGTCAAAAGTGTGCCACTTTAACCTGGATATATAATTTAATGATAATTTCCGTTTTCTGTTTACAGCTTGTTGACGACGACGGAAGTATCGAGACTGCGTTGATCAACTATCTCTTCACGAAACAAGTTGTCAAGCGGCTAAGGAGCCAAATGGACATCGGCGATTTGCAACGAAAGCGCAGCTACTGGAAACAATGTGCTTTCAACGCCGTTTCTTGCTTCGGCAAGTAATAGATCTCGTCAAGACGTTCATCTAAAGAAAGAAAGAGAGTGCGAGGGAGAGAAATATATTTTTTCTTCTCCTTTCCCAAATAAAATTAGCTGTCTCGATGTAATGAAAATATTCAGATTACTTAGAAAAAGTACCGATGTGAAGAGAGCAATTAGTATTACGTCACTCCTCGACTTTTAACTATTCAAAATGAATATCCGTTAAGAAACAGCGGAAAAAAGGATTTTCCTGTCCTCGGGTTTCCATTCAATTTTTTCTGAGCTTAATGAAAAAATATAATTTAATCTGCAAGGTTGTAGTAGTCCAATACAGCTTAACAATGTTTTTGTTAATTTATTTATTCTATATGCAATTTTCTTTTGAACGCTCTATCAATGTTCCACAAACCTTGTCATAGCGATTTCGTTTTCAATTTCAAGAATTTATTACTTGAGATGTATAAATATGCTGTAAGGAATATTAGAGAAGTTTATGACTTTAGTTTATGGTTTGTACAAGAGATTTTCTATGATTTAATGATTTCTCTGGAGGTGTGTGAGCGAAAAGTCAATGTAAAAATATTTGACGAGGGATCTACGAGAATGGAACTTGTTCCACAGCTTGCAAATTTGTCTATTTGTGCACGAACCGAAATATATATATTACTTTAGTCGTCTTTAATGAAATATGACAACAAGATTGAATCCATTTAATGTTACCTGGCGGCTTTTACTGTCAAAGTTTTAAGCCAAATATGAGCGACCATATCGCTACGAAAAATGTCCTGTATCTTAATCTCTAGTTTAGTGAAATACATATCGATAATAATATTCGATTTCATTTTATTTGAAAACTACGTGGTTCACTGACCTTTTAAGTCGTTTTCCCTCCTTAATCTAATTTAAATAATTCGTATTATCAAAAATATTTATTCATTGATTAAACACAAAATAAATGATTACATGTTTTGGAGCACATTTCCGAGAAGTGTACTATTTATTCTACAACAAATACCAGGTATGTATAATCACAATTTTCTTAATATCGAAATATATTAGGAAACGCCTAGTGAAAAAAGTTTTCTCACATGATTAACACTCCGAAACCTAAATGATTATGACCAATTCACCTAGAATTACAGTTCGCTTGAGTTTTTCTGCTATGCTATCTCCGGAGACTCATAATGTATAATGGGAATGGAGGTTTCAACGACTTCACTGCCAGCAAGATTTCCCCCTTGCACGTTTTCGCAATATAGTGGGTTAGTAGCAAAAGTAGAGCAGAAAATAAATATAAATGTGTTATCTCCAATTTCTATAGATTTTAACAAAATAAGGTGCAAATTATTACACCAAAAATTTATATATTAATTCATCGTTATGTCAATCTATTCAAATTACTAAGTAAGATTATTCTAAATGAATCAAAGCAACTTCTGCTTTGGAAATGCAATGCTTAGAATACCCAATTGTTTAATAAATTATGTTCAAAGCCGTTTGCACCCTTTGTGACCATCACCGTCATTTACATGCCGGTATGGTCACAAATGGATCAAGTTGATGGCCACAAACGGTGCTTCTACAAAAAAAAAATGACAATTGTTTGTAAAGCATAGTACAAACCTAATTTTTGTTGATGTTAACTAAATAAGGTGTAAATCGGTGTAAAGAAAATATAAATGTATCGAAGATGACAAAAATTTGCTTAGCTCCATTTTTTGTAGACGTTAACAAAATGAGGTGTAAATTCCTATACAATAAATTAAAACATGTACAAAAAATGGCAACGATTTGTAAAGCATTGTACAGACAACTCTTGAAACTTTACTAAGTAACAGTTGTGTAAAATCAATCGGAAGCCTGATAAAACACTGTCTTCATGATGCATGACCAACAGTTTCGTCATCTGGAGCGCTACTCAAGAACAAATCGAAAGAGCTTTTATGGTATCACTTGTATACACTCATGTACGCCGAGAATCATCTCCAGGCACCTATTCTTCCATTCATTGAACGCCCCGTGGACGATGGGGGCAGGGGCAGTTGCAATATGACCCAACCAATTTAACGGCATGTGCCAGAGCATCCAGCATTTGTGATTCAGATGCTGATCCCTCTACCCACGAATAACTCACGTGTCTCGCTGCTTTCGGCACGTCCATGTAATCCTGAAAGAAACGAACATCTGTTACGCAAATGGAAAATTTAACAAAATTTTCTTTACAGATACTTTTTTTTAAGAATCTAAGAAAAAATATGACCACATTTTTTTCTGGTAAACATATTTGTCTGGAAGTTTCTCTGAAAAAGCTATGACCGTTTCAAAGTTTTTATACATTTAAAAAGTAATCGGGTTGAAAAAAATTCTATGAATTTAATAATCGCTAAATTAAAATCTACTTTATGACTAATTGTGGATTAATAAGAAACTTTGATATTATACTCTGTATGAAAATAAAATGTAATTTATCAGTTGTCAAGAACCATTGATGGCTTAATAATATTGTTTTAAATTATGTGGAAACAAACCCCAGTAAACACGGTTATGTTACAGCAATGTTACAGCAATGTAACCCAATGTAACAAGTAACATCACTTGTAACTTACATGTAACTTACATGTAAGTTATTATTTCCCACTCAACAATGTTACTATGTTATGTAACATGCGTTACGTAACCATTACATTTCAGTTATGTTGCCCGCACGTTGCGTAATGTAACAGCAATTAAACAATGTAACCGAAAGGTACCAGCAACATCACCTGTAACTTACATGTAAGTTATTATTTCCCACTTAAAAATGTTACCATGCTATGTAATATGCGTTACATAACCGTTACAATTCAGTTATGTTGCCTGTACGGTGCGTAATGTTACTAATGTGAAACGCGTGTTACACGTGAGGTTCTTTTGTCGACATAAAGTCCACATAAGTCCACGAGTTACGAAAACGCTACCCGGTCAAAAAAATAGCTGCTACAATGAAAATTAGAACAAGCTATTGGCGAAAATGCCAACCAGTTAGGGCACCTCCGAAGGGTATCCCACTGTTTCTTTTGAACTGTGAAGTCGCTCAGTCTTATACACGCTAGGGTCACGAATCGCTTGCGAGAAACTTTTGAGTCGTCGCCACCTAGCGGACATAACATTCTGTATGAATATGTGACGTTCTTACAACGTTTCCACGTTACATAACTGTAACATAACCGAACTATCGCCACAGTTACATTACAATCATTACATACATGTTGCATTACAGTTACACACTTTCGTTATATAACTGTAACGTAACTACAGCATATAACAGTTACATAATTTGGATGTTGACGATGTTACAAAACCACTGTAATATACATGTTACGTTAATGTTACATTCCCTTGCAACGTTTTTGCAATGTTGCCACGTTACATGACTGTAACATGACTGGACTATAGCCGAAGTTGCATTACAAACGTTACATGTTTGTTGCATTACAGCTAAATATTTTTGTTACATAACTGTAATGGAACTATGGCATATGACAGTTACATAACGTGCATGTTTACGATGTTACATATCCACTGTAATACGCAGGTTACGTAAATGTTACATTCCCGTGCAACGTTTTTACAATGTTGCCACGTTACATAACGGTAACATCGCCTTCCTGTCACAAAAGTGACGTCCAAATTGTTACTTGCACGTTGCGTTGCGGTTTCATAGCTTTTGTTATGCAACTGCAACGAGAATATGTCACATAACAATAAGATTAGGTGCATATAACAAATGAAACATCACATGTTACTCTTACGTTACATAGCCGCAACATAACGCAAGCCTTATATTGTTACAATCACTTCCAGGTTACATTGCTGTTCAATTATGTGTTTACTGGGACATATTTGAAATCGTGCGAACCAGTTTTAATTGATTGCTCATCATGGGATTATAACGCTGTATTATTAACGGGCACAATCTGGTTGAGCATTACGTGGGTTGATGATGGGAATTAGTATTTAGCCGCAACATGTCGAGGCTTTGGCGAGAGGGGCCAAACCTTCTGGACGTTGGTCGAGTACTACGAGTAATAGGGGCCACCGAGATAACCGAGTTAGTCCGGTTGGATGTTAATACTGTTGCATACACTATTACCGAACTTAAGTTTGGCTAAACACGTGTTTGTGGAACGTTGTAGATTCTCGTCCTCATTCTCAGTTTCACCGTCGGACTCGATAATAGCTTTAACTATCCGTCAGCGACGAGACCACACAGAATGCCATTTTGATCAACAGATTGATGCTTAATCAATCATTAAAAAATACAGACAGGAAAAATAAATTCGACGAATACATTTTTTTTAAGTCTGCTTAAATAAATATGTTTTTTACTACAAATTTGAAAAAAAAAGATCTTTCGATAATAAAAATAAAAAAGCGGCAAAGTACGCCCAGAAAAAAGATTTACTAGGCCGAACTAGATTTTATAGTTGACGTAAATAAATTTTCTTATTTGAATGCAGGACTAATAGGACTGTATTTATTTTAAATAAATTATTTTATTTCAGTTGCGTAATTAATATGAAATAAATATGTTTTCGATTTAAATACTTTTTTATCATGTTCAATATAAACAATGGGAAAATTAATAATTAATTACAGAACTATTGTAATTTTACAATGGGTCATTATGCAATAATATTAGTAATATAATTTTATTGATATTAGACAAAACAAAAGGTAATTGTCAACAGACAAATGTTATCAAATAAACGTCGATTTGAATAAATTAATCTAATTCGGACATATGTACTACAATAATTAAAGCAAATAAATGTATACTGAACTGAAAGAAAATTTTAGTTCGATTAAATAAGAACGATTGTATACAGGAATTTCATTAATTTAATCAGATGTGTTTACCGGATAAGTGAAGAATTTAGTAGCAACAAATAGAATTCTTATTCCGTGACCGCCCTAGCAGATCGAACCATCCAAAAAAAACCGTATTTCCAACCCGGTCGGATTGAGCCACAAATCCAACCGATAATTCTTGTCAATCCAACCGAAAAACCAATCGTGCTTTCAAAAGCTCGCAGCTTGCGAATAGGTTGGTCCACAGGTTGTTGAGACACAAGTCCAACCGGAATTCCAACTGTCGCAAGAAGCATCGCTCGGTTGGTCTCAGGGTTGTGCAGGGTTTTGCCAACCAGAATACCAACCGGCGCAAAAAGCAGCTACCGGTTGGCCCTGGGTTTGCACAACCCAGGTCCAACCGGATTTGTTAGCAGTTCAACCCACACTTAGAATTCACGGTCCTGAAATTCATCGTGCCATGATTTCTTTCAGTAATCGTGGGTAAAATCACGATCCTGCTGGGAATTTTCTTGTACCCTAGCGCACGCTATTGTACGCTACGGTATAAACAACAGTAAAAACGACCCACGTCGATAAATGGGCGAACGACGATTTACAATAGCTTGTACTTATACATGGAACGACGAACAATCACTTGCGAGAAACGTTTCGGGTCATTCGCCATCTAGCGGAGCTAAGCCGGGTTTTCGCGTGACAAAAGGAAGGGGGTCCACCTCTTCACCATCGCCGACGCACGAGCGCCCGAATTAGCCCGCTAGATGGCGAATGAGCCAAAAAGTTTCTCGCAAGTGATTGTTTGCCGTTCCATGTATAAGTACAGGCAATCGTAAGTCGCCTTACGCCCATATACCGACGTGGGTCAATTTTATTGTCGGTTATACCCTAGCCCACAACATACGTTAGGGTATAGAAAAATTCCCAGCATTTTGGGAATTCCGTGATTTCGACAATGATAACTAAAAAATATCATGGCACGACGAATTTCAGGACCGCGAAGTCTAAGTGTGGCTTGAACTGCTAGAATAGAACTGCAGGTTAGACTTGGGTTTGCACAACCCAGAGACCAACCGGTTGCTGCTTGTTGTGCCGGTTGGTATTCTGGTTGGCAAAACCCTGCACAACCCTGAGACCAACCGAGCGATGCTTCTTGCGACAGTTGGAATTCCGGTTGGACTTGTGTCTCAACAACCTGTGGACCAACCTATTCGCAAGCTGCGAGCTTTTGAAAGCTCGGTTGGTTTTTCGGTTGGATTGACAAGAATTATCGGTTGGTTTTGTGGCTCATTCCGACCGGGTTAGAAATACGGTTTTTTTGGGTTTTCGCGGTTGTTTTCACGGTTGTTCGATCTGCTAGGGCGTTATTTTATGAGGGTTAATTGAAATAAATAAATATGGTCGAAATCAATACGTTGTACATTTCCATGGAATACATATATGTTTCATGGAAAGCAAATTTTAGTAAATAACCGGTGCGATGGTCTAGTGGTCAGTGTACTGGTCTTTAGTCCAGAGCATCGGTAGGTCGCGGGTTCGATTCCCGGTGCCGACGATTTTCGTCGAAAATATAAATACGGGCGCGATGAAGCTCCAGATGTATACATGAGACCCACACAGGTATTTCTACCTGTGGAGGTCACATGTATACAGCTGTAGTCCGTGTTTGCGTTCTCGACGAGACGTGACCCAGCTCCGGTGCCGGGAGGCGAACTCGGGACCGGCTATACCGGCATAGGTTTTACGCAGTTTCCCTATGCCCATAGCAGAAATGCTATGGCAAATGCGATATAGAGGGGGAAGTCGGATGCGGCCCCATGGGGGCCTGGTTATTGATCCGGACCAGACCCCCGGGGGGGACTGGCTACTGATCCGGGCCGACCCTGTAATAGGCGTAATGCCTGCAGACGGGGGGAAATGCAACATAAAAAAAAGAAAAAAAAAATTAGTTAATACGAATAAAGACAAATTAAATATATGAACTTAGTCACGTTAACTAAACTTTTTTTTTGGGTTTAGAACTTTGCAAATTGCTTCCTGATTATTTTTCGCTTTTTCCAAATCTACCTCTATGAGGAAGTCTATCAATTTATTTTCGCTTCCTCATAGAGGATGCTTTGTATAAAGCGAAAAATAATGAGGAAACAATTTGCAAAGTTCTACTTTGCAGCTTTATTTGGTCAAATCGTAACTTTTCAATATAAATATATTATAACTCAATATCAAATATTCTTATAATGTTTTTTTATATATGTGCAGGTTTTTTTAGCCAAAACTGTTTATTATAAAATATTAATAATCTCAATATTTCATTATCCACAATTTTGTAAAATTTTTCAAAAAATTGTTTTCATAATAATATAGTGACAGTTTTCATAATAAATTACATTAACTGAAGATAAGCTCCACTTCGATGCAAAATTTCAGTTTGGTACATCGTGCCGTTCGAAAATTATGTGCAATTGAATTTTGGAACTTATGGGCATTAGAAATTTGAAAACATGTGTAATCTAAAAAAATAATCAAAGTTGCACACGGGTACAAAACGTAACAGACACCATAGTATATTAGGCAGCAACGGGCAATTATAAACATTAATGTTTTACGTTATTTGAGCGACTATCTACCGTCAGGAATGATGTTATTATTATTATAGTACAATAGATACCGTTGCATTATATTTTTATTATGTACAAAGTTTTGGATTACTTTCTCAAATTTTTGGAAAGCTAAAGCGAAAGCGCTAATATAAAATAAAAATTCAATATCACGTAAAATCCAAACCGCTTTACCGATCTTGTTAAAATTAAATACTGAACAACTTTGAACGTATCTTCAGTTATGGAAAATTATTTCGCTCAATGAAGCGAAATCATTATTTTTTTTTAAAATTTAAAATTGCGTACAATCCGAACCGCTTTTCCGATTTCGGTCACATTCAATACCAAACAACATAAAGAGTACATGCACTTTTCAAGAATTATTTAGCGAAATATCCCTAATTATTCGAAAGCTAGAGCGCGCACGTCCTTTTTTTAAACAATTCAAGCAGCTGTAATATAAACATTTCTGCATATAATTCGTAAAAAATTACAAAAGTAAAAGAAGAGCTGTCACTTCACTTGTGTGTCAAATTGTAGCTCAATTGGTTGAACGGTTCTTGAGTTATAGGTGATTAAAATTTCAAATGTGTGTGTGCCCTGCACACACACATACATACATACTTACGGACATTTTTTCTAAACCACTTTTCCCGATGTTTTGTACCATTTTGAGTGACCTGACATAAAAAATCACGAAATTTATTTTTTCATGAAAACAAAGCTTCCTCTATGAGGAAGTAAAATGTACAAGCACTTTAGTATACTTTGTAAATGCTACTGTTATTTATTTATTCCCACCAGAGATTTTTCTTTTCGTAATTTTTTTAATTACTTTACTTTGCATAAAATGCAAAGTTGCTCGATAATTTTGTACATAAGGTGCAACCTGTTCATATTTTTCGTGATATATTATAGTTTGATGAAGCTTGAAAGCGCTTTGATCTAAGCTGAATAAATCCCCAAGGATTTTAGGTGAAACTGGGATTCGAACTTTGTCGTACAATATGCAACTAATAGAAGAAGAAAGACGGTCGTCACTTTCGCGACATTATCAGACCTGCGCTGTTGCTGTTAGAGCCAAACCAAAGCAGACGGTGTCTCTGACATAACGCATTTAATCCGGTTACGCAAGTTTAACCTCGTTCCACGCACATGCGTCCGCGGACGATCGAAATTCTCGCAAATTGCTCCATCAATGTTCTCGCCAGATATACATGCAAATATTAGCCATGTGAACCCGCAAAGCGTTGGTCGATACCCACGACAACTATACTATTACTATATGGTTGAACTTAAAAACAACTACCACACTCATGGGTCCTGTGGTCTCCGACCGGATTGGTACTTCAGGATATCGTAGTGCACAGTATTCTGGGATTTTTTCCGATTTGTTCATTTCTTTTGTTTTTATTTTTTCGACTTATAATTTCGCAATTAATAATCGCAAAGTGATAATTGACATGATTATTTTGGTGTGATTGTAAGAAAAAAATTCTTTATAACGATAAAAAAAGGAAAAACATATTCGTCTCCGTAAAAATGTCTCAGGTTTTCAAAACATGTAGTGTCGAAATAATTGCAGAAAATGAAATTGCGAACTGCGATCACATCGATATTTGCGAAATCTCGTCTCGACAATTTTTTTAGAAGAAATGTCATTTCTGCATGCATCATACTTACGGGTAAAGAGGTTTCTGGCACTTCGGAGACGTCGTGAATAACATGAGTCGCTTGGGATCTTTCCTGCTCGCTGAGTACCTTTGCTCCCAGACTAAATCGTTTATGTGCATTTTTTTTTGTCATGGAAAAAATTCGGTAAAGATTACATGAAAAAAATTGCTGACACTTACGAACAGGTCGCGATTAAGTAATCTGTGTCTGAGATCATTCTCGAGGGTCACACCCACTGAGGAAGCTGCCATAGGGAAAATAACTATCCTTGTTTTATTCGTAAAAAAAGTGTGCTGCACTAATTTTTTTATCTCCCTCAAACTTCGTAGTGCATTTATATACATTATAAGTATTTTGAAAAATGCCCTAACTGAAGAATTATGGATTACTTTCTTCATGACGTAGTTAGATTTTAGCTGGGTCTGTAAAAAATGCGTAAATTCTGAGAAAACTTACCTAGCAATGCGAATACAGGGATGCATACACTTTTTATATATATACATTTTATTACTCGTTGTACTTTTCGTGGCTCATGAAAAGTCTCATGAAAAATGTTATTCCCTCGCTTATAAACATAAAATAAAATGCAATGGCTTTGCCTTTTCCTTGCGTCAATCGGATCGCCGATGACGTAAAAAATATGCTATTATCGCGTTTAGACGTAACATTTTTGCAAAATGAAAAAAAATCCCATTAGCCATTGATGAAAAAACGGTCAAACGTGAATGAATAGAAAAAAATTAAAAGTTCCCAACTAAATAATCGTAAGGGAAATTGCGACCAATCTAATTGTTATATAGGGACAGTAGGATAGAAACTGAAAGAGGTAACATATTTTCCATATTTCGACTCGTGCTTCAAGGTTACGAAAAACACTGAAAAAAACAAAGTTTCCTCTATGAGGAAGCAAAAAATAAAAATACGAGTCGCTATTAGTACTAAAGTTGGCAAATATTTCATAGTCCACTTTTGTAAAATGTCCACCACATATTTTCTTTAGACCGAGACATTCCATCCAATACGTCACGTTCTGTCCCTCCTCTTCACTATATGTAGTACACGGTCGGTTCGTTGATTTGCGCTTAACTAGTCGACCAATAGTCGAACCCGTATAAAACGGAACGTGCGAACTATCTGCGGTCAACTAATTTCTCGATGCAAGTTTTGATTGCGGTGTACATTAGCGCTCTGATCGTTCTATCAAATATACTCGGTAAACCCGTTGACCTACCTACACCTATAGATATAACTATTATTTTCCATCAAATTACCTTCGGGCTGATAAAATTGTAACACAGTTTTGCCTCCGCTTAAATGTATATGTTAGGAAAGTTATTTCCGTATATTGCAACTGAAAATCGAAGAGCGAAGTGTTATTAGAGCTTGTCTAAATAATCGTAGTAATTGTGTCGATAAAAATGCTGTGATGGGAAGATTTAGAGAATCAGGTAAATTAAATGTTGGAAATAATAACTATATATGATTCCATGCTATTCCCGCCATATCACGAGTTGATTATTCCAGAATTTTATCAACGCCGCGTGGAGTCCATGATGAAGAGCATTTACATCCATCGCAACACTCAAAAAATATAATTGATTATTCATGGTAATTAAGAGGCAATTTTCGGGGATTGTGAACATCATAAGAGTTTTTTTCTCATACAGTACTAGACAATAGATTATAATGAGGTTGTAAAAGACCGAAAAAAATTATTTTCATTTGCATGTATTTTGGATACATTTTCGTCTCTAGTCGACTGGTAAATTTAACTTAAATCCAGGCCTTGAAACGATACCGTGAACAAATCAAACGTTCGGATCGTATGAATGAGAGTACGATTGGAACGTCAAACCGATTTCTTAGGTAAATGAACGAAACGATTATTCTCATATGCTATGTTCTGAACTGCGGTCCGAATCATCTATCATGAATGCGGTTTCGGTCACGGTTTCGAACAGCCGACAGCCGTTTTGACAGCGTTCCGGTTTGAATTTTCTGCTGGTACATTACAGGTTCGGTAAAGGTTCGAACGGTAGAGAATCTATTTAACAGAGTTATCATCCGAATTTTTCGCTGGCACACGACATCCGTCGTTTGCAATTTAGAATTTACCAGGATTTTCAAAGGAAAAAGTTGGAATTCCAATGCCTCCCGCGAAACGGAGCCCCTCACACGACTATTTCGAGCATGATTCGCTCACGAAAAATGTCAAGTGCCATCCATAATTGCGGCAAAGTTTTCAAGGTGAAACATTTTCTAATTTTAATAGCCTACTGTCAGATTTTATTTTATTCTGATTTAGATAAAACTGTAGAGTACCCGAAAGTTTTGAAATTCAGTGAGTACATTGAACGAAAATCAATGTATCCTGTACTGTAAATCTACAAATTTACAGTGAAACAATTATTTTTATTCCTCTCGGTGCGAGAAACGTGGTTTCATGCACGCTTCGCTAGAAAATTCAATGTGGAACAATCGAGTGATGCGACCGGAACCGTTTGCCGATCATTCTGAACGGGTTCGATTTAATCTATTCGTCCATTACTACTTTCTGACCGGATCCGCGAAGAAAAATTATACGATCGGCTTTCGATCGATATCGGTATGAAAGCAGCAAATGTCAATCGAGCCAAAAACAAAACGATACCGAACCGCACGTTCCGTTTCAAGCCCTGCTTAAATCTATCTTTCACTTCATTCCTTAAAAGCGAGATTTTATTAAGATTTATCATTCGACTGACAAAAACAAATGCAAGCACATCCCGTGTGGAAATCTGTTTGGGAAAAATTTGTTTGAATCGAGCGTCTAGCTAGTTTTTTTTTATTAAGGTTTTCGGTAGAGGGACTAAATATAATCTAGCTAGAATACACCTATAGATGTCACGGCTATCTAGGATCTATGTAGTTTTCATGTCGCAGGTTATCTGACGAGAAATTAGACATAATCTATCTTGCATATACGTATGCCTTGGTCATCTAGAGTCGAACCAGTTTTGCCAGACGTAGACCTCTGGAAGAAACTCGTGAGTTTGGAAGCAATAACCCCGTTGCGGCCAATAATTCTAAGATCGTACTTTGTTTTTATCGATCATTTAAATGAGGTTTTTTGATTTTTTTTATATGAAAGGTCATATAGCCGAGATTTTCCGTTCATAAAAAAGACAGTAGGTCGTATCTCGAACGTCGTATCACGGTAATTTAATATCAGTATAATACATTAATACAAATTCATTAGAAAGCCGAATGGGAAAATTGTTTGCTCTATATTAAGTTCTTCGGCATTTTTCTTGGCGAGATTGCGCATTCATTAATAAATATGAACAAAGCTAAAATCGCAAACTGATTATTTTATTTTATTGTAATTCTCGACATTATTACTTTTTTTTTATTTCATACATTTTTTTTTTAAATGAAAAAGTGATTGTTCGTAGTGTAGTTTCTCTGTTACGTATCATTAATCGAAATAAACGTCATTAATCACAATAAACGACCGTATATTGATTCAGTTTTTCATTGATCCTAGACTATTTAGGCGGTATCTGGGTTCGCAGATCGATAGAGAAATTCGGACTAACGACTAGGCAGTCTTATTCTTGAGGGTTACGCTATTTCCGTACGGGCTAATCAGTAGCTAAGGTTACTAGGCGTATTAGTGGAATTTTATCCAGGTTCTAGACACTTTTCTTATATAACGGCCAGACAGGAAGAAATTACACATAGTGTTCAGATTTAGCTAGTTTTCTGGCCTAGATCTTCACGGAAAGGAATGTTTGGTTGTGACAACTACGTGTGCAATTTGCTGTACAAAAGCTCTTAAAAGTTAGTTGCCCCAATCATATCGAATAGTAACCTCAACTATTCACGATTAGTTCTCGCGAGATTAGTAAGCATAACCATTCGAATCGTTGGGACTAGCATTCGAATCGTAGGGACTAGCATTCGAATCGTTGGAACTAGCATTCGAATCTTTGGGGCTAGCATTCGATCGTTGGGACTACCATTTGAGTTGCACGGGAAATAGAATAATCGATTGGTTGTGTCAACTCTTTTTATGATTAAGGCAACTAATCTTTTCTTTTCATGTTGTAGAGTAAATAGGAACACTTGTCGTTTTCTAGCTGGTGGCGAGTTCGAATTTCCACACGGGATGAAAATCGTTTTCGTCTGGCTAACTCGGCTTCCTTAAAGGCCACGTTAACTTTATAAACAAAAAAGAATGGAAAACAAACGAAGGTAAAAAATGCTTTAAAAATCACTGGAATTTATCTTTCCAACGCAATTACTCAGTCTAATCACTTTGGTCATGCAGATACGCTGTAAAATACGTTTTTAGATGAAAATTCAGCGAAGGCAATTTTTTGTGCACGAAGTGGACGACAGAGAGATCGAGTATGCCTTCGAAATGGCTAAGCTCCCGCGTGAGCGGTATTCCCAGTCCTGTGCACACAATGTTGACATTTTTGCGAATTTTCCAAGCTCGCCTATTCTTAAACAAGGGAGGCTTTGTGTTGCTAAATATCGCGACGTATTGTTTGTCCGCAGCGAATATAGTGAGGGTTTTCTACCGCGTCACTCCTTTGTCATATTCATAACTCGTTGCGTTCGGAAAGGGAGGAACTGCAAACTGGATACCTGCAGATATATATCCGGAGAGCTGGAAAATTCATGTCAGTCTTGCTCGGCACAATGAGGTAACTTGTACTTAACTTCTACAATTCTCTTTTGCAATATTCGCTGCTGATACGAGAGACTTACTTCTGTTAGTAATTCTGGGGTCATAAATAATTGGCAATCAATAAAAGCCTCAGTCTTGAGACGATGTGAAACATGAACGGCTGAATAAAATAGAATTAATTTCGTTCACGGTGAAACGTGAGAGAATATCCGAGAATATTTTTTACGTCTTAAAGAATAATTGAAAGTCCTACGTTTGTTCGGCGCCGAAATATCTCGTTAAAATTTGGAATATTGCACATCAATGAACAAAAGGATACGTTTTCAAAGTCTTGCGTAAATTTTGCCGCTTATTTTTCTCAAGATCGTGGCTAAGGCACGCTCGAACTCCAGCGAAGACGCCATCGACCTGCTGTCGAGGAGTAACATCGTTAGTTTGTAATTAGAAGTCAGATTGAAGGACACAAACTGTGTTGAAGGAAACCAAGCGACAAACAACTGATGGAAACAACATAGAGATGCTATAACAGAGCAGAGTCTCACTATAGTCACGTAAATACAAACTCACCGCTTTTGATTTAGTTTGTATTGATAATGCCTTCCTATTTCCATTGTAAACATCACTCGTCTCAGAGTGGGACGATTGATCGTCGTCCCAATTCTCAATTTGTTTAACTTTTCGTTTATTCTTCGAAGCTTCATTAATTTTTCCTTGTATTTTTTCTTCTTCATCTTCCTCATCCGATGACGCTTCCTTTTGCCTCTTCTTTGGACTCTCGGCCGGCGATTTACCTAAACCACTTGGGCCCGGCTTCAGATACGCATCTAACATTGACGGTCTTTTATCATCTGCGTCTTTTGTTCCCAGCAAAAGCGAGAAATCCATCGACATCGAACTCTTGTCAAAGAGCGCTCTCAGCTCCTTCAAACTTGTAGCTGTTCTCCAACATTTGTCGTCACGGATCTTCGTAACACGAGGAAATCGGATGCTGATACTGTCGGCGGTGTGAACACCCTGATTAGTGAATTCGGCTCCAGTTATTTCCCACACAGGCTGTTTCTTCGGATCTCGAGCTACAAAGTCTGGGACCATCGGGCGATTCACCGTCAGCCATTTCGGAACTTGATTATGATCCTTGGTGATTTTTATCATGTCAAGTTCATGCTGGAGTCTGGCTAAGGTCGCGTCGTCGTGACCCGTGTGGACCTTTGTTGGATATAATCAAGTTTTGGGAAATCTTCAAAGCGAAATCTCCGGAAGCTTTCAAGAAGATGTGACTATGCGATTCGAAAGGGTAATCCAATTTACTCAGAAACGGTTTAGAAAAGAAAATTCGCTTCCACCGACGAGTAAATGAAGGAAATGGAACCAAGTTCACTTCTGTTTGAAATATTGACCGGCTCTGAACAATTTGGATTACACGAGTTGATAAGGTCGTGACCGACGTTCCGAATTGTAGATGAATTTACTATTGTATTTAATCGTCCAGCGTTTATTTATCTATTTATTTATGCACTATAATACATACATAAAACGATTGTAGGCCTAATTAGAAATTTTAGTCAATTTATTTATTATTGTTTTTGCAAAATATTTCAATTTATGGATGCGATCAATGAAAATATATTTCTGCAAGAAACTCCGACGTGAGTCGAAACGTTCAAGGAAAAATGATCATTTATTCTCCCTACGACCAAATATTGCCGCAATAAATTTATCTACAATTTCGATTACAGTCTATGTTACCGATTGCAGTTTTAATATCACCTTAAGTTCTCAGGACATATTTACCTTGGTAACCGTTACCCACGTATCGTTATCGTCGTCGTAACATCCCATGAGAAAAACGGACATCATCCCTCCTGAAGATAAATTAATAATGAACATCCAATGGTACCATAACAGGAACTGTCGATAAATTGAGACAAAGTGGCAAACCTTTTTGTCCAGTGCCGTACCAGGCGCCGAGTACAACGAGATCTGCGCTATCCGCCATTGCCCCATCAAACAAGTAGTCCTTCTTTACCTTCAACCAATGTCTCTTTCCTGGCTCGTACAAACTCTGCAACATTTTTACTTGACGTCAGTATAAAATCAACACAGTAGATGATATCAATGTACGTACGTTCATATCTTTTAGGACTAATCCCTCGAGGCCCATTTTCAAAACCTTGGCAATCATCTGTGCCAAATCTTTCGGATCCTATAGCGGATATATTCATATGATAAATATTTAGATTTGAGATTTTTTAGTACGACTCAGATATTTATTTTCTATTTCTTATGTATTTTCCTTACGCGAACTTTCTCCACCTCGGAAAGCATTATTCTATTAGGTATAGTCGTCATTCTCTCCTCCAAGATTTTCCGACGAGCTTTAATTGATCTGAAATAAAGTACATGTACTAAATCTTGATATGAGTAAGAAACATAAAAATCAATCCCTAAATATATTCGATACGCACTTATTTATCAAAACTTCGCCGTTATAATATATGCAGTCGAAAACAAAAAGGCAGACGTTTGCACCCTTGAACTCCTCTTTCTGGAAAATGCAAAAGAGTGCATTGATTTTTTATTCAATTTTCTTTCTAGAATTTACGTACCTTGTGCTTCCCAAGGGTACCAAAAGGCAATGGCTGACCGGTTGTCGTATCAATCATTAAAATTTCACTGTCCAGAATGAGATCATCTCCATCAGGAAAAGCTTTCGGTATAAAATCCTTAAAGTGTTTGACCTGAACAAAAAATCATTATGATTTCACCCCTCGATGTTACAAACCTATAACCTTAATTGTAGTCGAGGGGTGAGTTCACCCCTCTTCGGCAAAATGATACAAAACTCCTAAAGACTTCAGTGATTCCATGCCTGATTAGGCAAACTGCTGGTGGTTAAGTTAAGTGATGAAGCGTCGTTGAAGAACCCAGACTAATTGTCTTTTTTATATGCTAATAGCTAAGCTAATCGCTTCCAACTTCTGGGGTAGAGGAACGGAATGATCATTGTATAATCAATTATTTTGGAATTATATAAACATTAGATAAAAATCATAACTTAGGTTCCAAATTAAAGGCAGATATTATTTCATTTATTTATTTTCAACTTCTCGTTTATGTTTTTCTCAATGATTATAAGGAACCAAAATGCACAGACTATGAGTATGAAAAGGGGATTCCAACGTATAATCATCTTTGGTGCAGGGTGCGGCGTTTAACCCCGGTCAGGTAGTCTCTCTCAGGAGACCATTTTCAAGAAAACGGGGGGTCTAAATGTCGCCGAAAGCCCAAAAGTTTTCTGATCCCTAAATGATGAGGAACGGCGAGTACTTGCGGTCCACTGCTATGACCCTCACAGCCAAACGATATAGTTAACTGCCTGTGTAATATCACTACTTCTTGTTATTCCAAAATCGTGAATGAGTGGCGATGTCGCTTTGAATTGCGGCTACTACAATCGCTACATTTGGGTAACCAAATGCAATTCTCACTCCCCTTTTCCATCTAATCAATGTTTGTATTTTTTCCCCCTATCGAGAAAACGGATATTTCCAAACGTTTATGGCGACAAGTCTGCGCCCAGGTATAGAGAACACTTTATGAAAAAAATTGTGTTGCTGATAGCAATTGTTCTTTTTTTTCAGATATTCTAAAAGGACATAACATTTTTACAATTTGTGAAAAATGAGATTTATTTCTTTACATAAAATACTATAATTATTAAAAACAAAAAGAAAAAGCGGCAATAAAATTAAATGAATTTTTAAAAATTATTTGTATTTACCTTGTGCACCAGAACGGGTTTCAGTGATCTGCTGAAATATCGAAATTCGGTGCCCTTTTTGTGAACCTGAACTCGTTCTCCGTCGTATTTCACCTCGGAAAGCATACCGTTTGGACATTTCTTCATGGCCATTTCTACCGATTTGCATGCTTCGGCCTGTTTCACAATAAAATCATAGTTTCAATTTAATTGACCCTATGTGCGATGAACGCTGACGCCGCACACGTAGATCAACTACTTCTCGTTTAATATTAAAACAACACTGGAATAGTGCGGATTTGATTGTTTCTGAACCTAATAAAATATCCAGTTCTCATTGCTACTCCAGATTTTTTATTCAGACCCCTGTTGAGTCAATTGTAGTATTCTAGCGGAGCAAGACGAGGTTCAGATCCCGCTACAATATCTCGGGAAAGGATAAGAATTATCTATAAGGCATTCTCCATCAGGTTTGCCAACATTTTTTGTACCCCTCCCAATATTTCTGGCATCTCTGATAATTTCTTAAACAAATTATGTGCATACTACACAATTTTTTTAGCGGCTAATTTTTATATTATTCGTACAACTGAAAAATGCATGCATACATTTTTTCAGATTTTTTTTATCAACATTTTTGAGTTATAAACAATTAGAGCTATCTAAAAATGTCCTAATTTAAAAATCTCAAAAAATGCTCAAAGATACTGTGATGAACAGCAACATTCACGCTAAAAAATGGAGTTTCAGTCGTTGACTGAGTTGGCATGGAATGCCCCATATACAATTAAGAGCAAAATAAACAGAGCCCGAATGAGTGAAAAAGATGCCTCCTATGCAAGTAGAAAATCTGTGTAATTAGATTTTTATCTTTTCGCTTCCTCATAGAGGAAGCTTTGTCTTCATGAAAAAAAAAATTCGAGATTTTTATGTCAGGACACTCAGAATGGTCCAAAACATGGAGAAAAGTGATCTAGAAAAAATGTACGTATGTATGTACATGTATATGCATGTGTGTGTGTATGTGTGTATGTATCCAACTTCGAAAATTCAAACGCTGATAACTCAAGAACCACTTTTGCTATCGAGCTCAAATTTGGCACGCAACTAGAGCAGAATATCCTCTTTAATTGTTGCAATTATCAACTAAATGTATGCAAAAATTTAGATTTCGTAGCTTTTTTAATTTTTTGAAAAAGGGCGTGGTCGCTCTAACTTCCGTAAAAATTAGAATATCATGCTAAACAGTTTTTCATAAGAATATTTGGACTTGATGTTGTATGGTATTGAATTTGGCTGAAATCGGTAGAGTGGTTCAGATTTTATGGAATTTTGAATTTAAAAATATGACATTATATCGTTAACGTTTCAAAAATCTTATCTGATATATGAAGCTCAAATTTGGTACATGAACAGAATAATATTCAGCTATGATAAATATATAATTTAGTGACGAAGCGTAAATAATTATGATTTTATGGAATTTCGAATTATTTCAAATATTATCTTTATCGCGTTAACTTTTGAAAAACTTGATATGAAGCCCAAATTCAATATGTGAACAAAATAATACTCAGCCATGTTGATCTATTACATAAAACAAAGATGCAAAGTAGAACCTTGCACATTGCTTCCTTCCCATGTGCGGGTAGCCAACGTTCCGGGTACGGCCGACGATTGGCTGAATCAAGTCAACTCGTCGGTAGCCAACAATCGGAGTTCGACGATGACCCAGAGTTGGCGAAACGTTCGAGCGATGTTTAGCTGGCAGGCGGCGTCGAATCGACAGCCAACGATCGGAACGCGACACTCGGCGGTATGTCGGCAGCAAGTCGGCAGCCGACGATCGGAACCCGACTACTGCCCAGCGTCGATCGAACCTTCAATCCTTAACTGTGCCGACATTGGGCTCCGTAGCTGGTGATGGTGAAGGCTCCGTAGCATGACAATGGTCCCCACAGTTCTAGTGACGTTGGCTGCCAACAGTTTGCCGACGCTGGCGCGTTAACCGTAATTACGGTTGTTGGCAGCCAACGTCACCAGAACTGTGGGGACCATCGACGTGCCAGCTACGGAGCCCAATGTCGGTACAGTTAAGGATTCAAGGTTCGATCGACGCTGGGCAGTAGTCGGGTTCCGATCGTCGGCTGCCGACTTGCTGCCGACATACCGCCGAGTGTCGCGTTCCGATCGTTGGCTGTCGATTCGACGCCGCCTGCCAGCTAAGCATCGCTCGAACGTTTCGCCAACTCTGGGTCATCGTCGAACTCCGATTGCTGGCTACCGACGAGTTGCCTTGATTCAGCCAATCGTCGGCCGTACTCGGAACGTTGGCTACCTGCACATGGGCAATTTATTGAGTTAAATAATTTTCATTATTTTTCACTATTGTTTTATTTTTGCAATAAAGTTCTAAAAACTGTTATACCATCATAACACCATTAAGAGTGCATACGGTATTAATGAAGTAATACAGACGAGTGATTTATATACGCAATTCGACACTAAATTTTCCAAGATGTGGACAACCGAGTGGGTAAGATCGTGGACTACTAATCCCAAGGTTGCAGGTTCGAGTCCCATCACCGCCGGAAAAATTTATTCTAGGATGTCCAAAAAATAGTGGTGAAAAATTCAGTAAAAAACAGGTTAGAATGATTAAGAAGCATTAGACGGCTGCGCAGATCGATAATTTATTTTTAAAAATTAATTTTTAATATTTTTATTCGATGTCGGCTCAGCGTCGACACCCAGTACTGGGCCAACGTCGTTTCAAATGCCGCGACAATGTCGCGCCGACGTTCCCACGTCGGCCAGCATTGTCGTTCTGACCCTGGCCCGAATCGAAAACCGATTGCGGCCCGACGCTTAGGTGTAACGTTGGTCCGATGTTATCATCCCGGCGTTAATTGGCTGCTGGACCGACGTTGGCGACCAGAGTCGGGCCGACGTTGTAACGCAGGCGATCGTCGTCGCGCCAACGTCCGCCCAGCTCTAAAACCGCACATGGGTTATTATATTTCGCTCTATACAAAGCTTCCTCTATGAGGAAGCCAAAATCAATCAACATACTTCCTCATAGAGGTAGCTTTGTATAGAGCGAAATATAATGAGGAAGCAATGTGCAACGTTTTTAGATTCTGTAAAGTTAAGGTGTTCGTATGGACGATACACTTTAAATGCCATCGTTCTGAAATTCTTATAGAATGTTCGCCAATTATTTAAAAAAATTTCTGCGGATTTTGAATCTGATCGCCCACCGTACTTCGTAAATATTCAATGTCAAAGTTGTTCATGCAGCATACGCCGTAGGTTACTCGTTAGAAAGAATAGATGATGAAATGAAAAAAGCCAAAAACTTGTGTCGTGAAGAGAATTTTCTTCCCCAACTTGTGTCCAAATTTCAAATCGATTGCCTATTTTATTTTTGAGATATCATCATAGAAAGTATCTGTTCTCTCTCTGACTCATGCATTTTCGGGTTATCGCACTCTCTCGCACCAACGCATTGATTGTTTGTCTTGCACGGAAAACAATCGATATCTGCCCCTCTGACACCCGCATAGCGAGCGTCCATAGGAACACCTTAAAAAAACTATTTGAACGATACGAACTTAATGAATGGTGTTTTAAAACTCTCCATTTAAAAACAAGTTGTATGATAATTCTGTACTTTATAAAAAGTGTTTTAAAATTTGTTTTAGCCAAATAAACGTACCAACATCGGTAGAACAGGTGTCATAAGTGATAAAGACACTTTACTATCAGTCAGCTTAGAGGTACTAGCTGGAGATGTCGATGAATCGGGTGATGCTACGCCATCTAAGCATCGCTTTACGACGGCTGCAAGATCGTTCGAAACTTGGTACGCTCTGTAGGCATCTGGATGAACCGCTTCGAGTCTGTCCAAATTGGCATAAGAAAGCAATAATAAAAAAAATCAAGGCTAGTCAACATAGACACATAGAAAAGGATGGTTCGCTGAAAAAAAGTCTTGCAAGAAAACTCACATGTGTTTAGGGCCTGCGTTGATTCTCAAATCTCGTTTTATAAGTCTGATCATCATCTTTAAGTCGTTCGGCGTGCACCTTATTGAAATTAGTTTGAAAATTAGAAAAGAGAGCGTTATTATTATTATTATTTTTTCATATTAAAGGAAGTTTTTTTTTCGTTGCATTTCTTCTTAAGTTGGAATTCTACAGTGAGAGAAAAATATAGTAATTTTTAAAAAATATAGTTAGTCCGAAGATAATCTAACTATAAACTATAATTTCCAGGAAGAACGTTTCTATTTTATGGTTAGAGCAAAAAATAATTATAGCAGCAATCACCCCAATGATAATATTTTCTTATATGCTTATAAGTATATATGCTTATGCGTTTCGTTGCACATACAATTTCAATGTTTGTTTCCAATATCTTTGCAAGTATCGTTTATTGAACTATATTATCATCGCTTCTATCATAAAACATTGCAAGTCTTCCTATATTCGTTTTATCATGTGATATCGTTAAAACAACTATATGCTTTTCTCTCAGTGTACACACAATAAATTAGTAACGTTTTATATCTGTGTAATCACATACTTGTCGATTATTGAAAGGAAGTGAGCATTCTGTTCCTCTTCCTTCGTCAGCTGCGTCAGCTTCTCCAAAAAGTTGTCTACCTACATTATAAAAAACGCATTTATAACGAGTAACGGCAATTTTAGGGAAATCAGGATGGGTTCAAGGTTTTGATATTTGACGTCATACCAGGAAGGGATCGAAACAGTAATGCGTGGGCCACGACTACAGAAAAATCGAATTCGGAAGGAACAGACCCTTGGAGTTACCCCTCGTGTTGTATGAGATTTAGTTAAGGTGGTTAAGGTACAGGATGCGTGGAAGAGATCATCGCTGACTGTCTTCAATTTCTGACTATTGCGTTTATGAATATGATTACAGTTTTGTATTTTTTTTATCGTACATATTCGAAGAAAGGCTGAATATTTTTATGTACACAGCAGAAGCGAAGGATCTTTACCTAGCAACGAGGAAGCTTCGTGAGATCGAAACGCGATGAAGTATACAACGCACACGCACACGCACACGCACACGCACACGCACACGCACACGCACACGCACACGCACACGCACACGCACACGCACACGCACACGCACACGCACACGCACACGCACACGCACACGCACACGCACACGCACACGCACACGCACACGCACACGCACACGCACACGCACACGCACACGCACACGCACACGCACACGCACACGCACACGCACACGCACACGCACACGCACACGCACACGCACACGCACACGCACACGCACACGCACACGCACACGCACACGCACACGCACACGCACACGCACACGCACACGCACACGCATACACAGAGCTTCCTTTATGAGGAAGTATGCAATTCTATTTTAGCTTCCTCATAGAGGACGCTTTGTAGAAAGCGAAAAATAATGAGGAAGCAATGTGCAAAGCTACTTTGCATCCGTGTTTTAATTAGATAAATAAAAATGTTGTGATCTCGCTTTTTCTATTTCGTTATTATTAGAGCGTTTCCGAAACTATATAACTATTCAGTAGTTCTTCAATAGTAAACTATTGTGTAGTTCAATAGTTTCTCCCAATAGTCCGCCAATTTAGCATTAGTTTGAGATTTAATAGTTCAATAATAATAGTTTTTAATAGTTTTGTCCGTAAGAAAAATAACGACTGCCGGTAAATAAATAAAATATTTCTCTTGTGTTACGCTGAAAATGTTTTGGCTCTGTCATTGAAGGTTCAGTCTAGTGGGAGACGAAAATATTTTCTGAACGCCTAAAATCCATCGGCTTTCTCCGATGTTAATTCCGACCTTTGGCTGCCAAAAAATATTCCAGAGAAAAAACCTCTCTGTACCTATATACAAGCAGCCTTCATTCCCTTCATAATCCGTAGAACCGCTATCAGAAAGACTGTTCTGCTCGGCGCACCCACGTCGAAAAGTTTTAAACGTTGTAACTGCGCAGAGCGAACCGATTTGTTGGTGCCGATGATGATATGAACCCCCGAAGTCTTTTGGAAAACCGCCGTGTTGCCTGTTTACCTAAGTATCATAAGTTTTTCCGTCTCTTTTTTCATCCACCCCTCAGACACCGAGTTGATTGCACCGGCATCGTCTTTCATAAAACCTCCGACGAATCATTCGATTACCTAATATTCTTGTGGCTTGCAAGGAATTCGAAAGGGCGAAATTTGGTATTTCTTCCTTGGAACTTTTGTAACCTACTGTATCTTGGGAATACATGCCTGGATTAACTAACGTTGTCTAAACAATCAGGGAGAAAAGGATGGTGAAGGATGAATCGAGGGTTACTTGCCTCTTGCAACGTCAGAAGACTCTTGGAGCATGACGTGACCACCTTGCTCTTCTCGAAGAAGAGTCTGATCGTCTCCGCTACATCGCCCTGTTCCAGGTCTTCCAGCATCTCCTCTTCACACTGACGAAACAAACGGGCGAACAACTTGATGAGCTGCTTGCTCTGGAGATTGTAAATTCTTTTGACAGCACCAGGAAGCAATAGTTTGCACCAAAGTACTACATCACCCTTGAAGCCATCTGAAAATCAAAACGGGTGTTCCACGTTTTAAGGTAGTGGTTGTGCCTGGAATTCATTTCGCATAAGTTCGGGAAAAATGAGAAAGAATTGCAAACACTTCTTGATGGGATAAAAATCTTTAAAAAATTCATGTACATTAAAGGTACTAAGAAGATTAATTTTGCATAATAATTATTCTAAAAGGTTATTAACAAATTGATGAAAAAAAAATTTCACCATATTTCCCGAAAACTGACATTAAAAAAAATGAAAATGATTCGTTCATTTTTCTGAATACGTATGAATTTTTCCAGATTTTTTTATTTAAAAATCAAATCAAAACGGGTGGTCGATGTTTTGTGCAGAAGTATTTGCAATTCCCTCTTATTTTTCTCGAACTTATGCGGAATGAATACCAGACGCAAGGGCTATCTTAAGCGTTCTTATTTCATTCAGCCACTTGTCACCTTAAATGTTTATTATAATTTTATTAGTAAGCTAAATAATACCATTTTCAGGGATGGGCATTCATTTGATGAAAATTTATTTAAAATAGTTTTTGTATAAGATAACATCATTGATTATTTTTCGGGCCTGGATTTCAACCAATCACATAGCGGTATTCTCGGTAATCGAGTTCATTTGTTAAAAATTTCATCGGAAATTTCTCCCGGATATTCCACAGTAGCTCTTCACTCGTTCTCAACCAATGTAATATTCATATTGACATTTTTGTCTGTCAAAAATTGGGTTTATGTTTCCTCGAATACTGCTCTGCGCTTAGCCGAAATCCAGATCCGAAAAATAATCCGACAAATACTCCTCGACAAATACCCCTCGGGATAAGTTTCGCACAAAAATCCCTTGCGCTGCGCGCTCGGGATTTTACTATGCGGAACTTCTTCCTCTCGTTGCTCAGCAAGGAAACAATCGGGAAATATTCCGATAATTTTGGAGGTCTTGGGATATTACTACTGATTATTATGCAAATCTTAAAATTATTACATTTCTGCAGTAATTATGAATAATTAAGGTGAATTATTCTTTTGCAATGAATTCTAATATTTAATAGGCTTACGAATCCTTAATCAATTAGTCATGAAAGTATTTCAAATAAATTATCATAGAATGGATGCCCATTCCTGGCAGTTTAAAAAATTAGTAAGATGTTTCTAAAGCACTTTAATTTCTACCGTACTTTGCAATATTTCACAACACGGAAAAAAAGGCTTGGTTGGAACAACCAAGTGCCTTGGTTATATATGCGCCAGACAATTAATTGGTTAGACCAACCAAGTTATTTGTTAGGCTACCAATTTCTTGGTTGGTCTAACCAATTAATTGTCTGGCGCATATATAACCAAGGCACGTGGTTGTTCCAACCAAGCCTTTTTTTCCGTGTAAAAATTAACTACTATCTTGAGACAAATTTCGATATTTTATAGAATATATTCGCGATGTAAGGAAAGGTAATCGCATTAGACTTTGAAAAAAAATTATTTTCCGCTTACAATGTACGTGCGAACTTGACCTAGCTCATTTAATCTCTCATAAAAAAAATGCAAAACAATTCAAGCGTGAATGAAGCACGATATAGCTTATGAAGGGGGGTAGGGGAGTCAGGTCAAAAATGTAAAAAAATTGAATTCTTTTTTTCTGTAAAAATGTTCATTTCCATGTACTCTATGTGTTAGTAAAGTTGTAAACCGAAATTCGCAAAAATGGCCAAGTTCTACCGTACCATTTATATTTTATTTTCTCAAAAATCGTAAAAAATTATCAGAATATTATATTTAGGTTTGTAACTATTTTATTTATTTATTGTTTTTATATGTGGACATTAAGGCCGATTTTTTGTTAACACAAAATAATTAAGGGTGTTGAAGTTTTTTTTTTAATTTAATAATTTTCTTTTTTTTTCACTTTCTGCAGCTTTGCTTAGCTAAGTGTGATCTCTGAACCTTCAAAATCTTAGACATAAAGCCGAAAAATTGTCGATTTCGGCAATATGCCTGTTTTTTAATTATTTTTTTCTATCGATAAAAAAATTAATTACGTATTTGTAAATAAATTTTTATCTGTTTACCATTTTTAAAAACAATTAGTGAAACGCGATATAAACGATGCGATGACAGTGTAATGTCTCCAATGCAACAAGTAACATTTACATCATATTTGAATTCGTGCGAATAACGGGGCATGCGCTATAGTTTGATGCGTATCGCAGGCGCAGCGTGTTACTGCCGGGAAATTGACTTCTGCTATACTCCAGCGGCATAACCTCTCATTGACGTTTTTATTTTTTGTTCATACTATATTATTAGATTAATTCCATTGGCCATTTACTGTTTTTTTTAAATTAACAGTGTTTAAAGCAGAATCAACAATCATCAGACGTGTTCAAATATGTATTATTTCTTTTCAAGTGGTAATTTAATGTGTTTGCAGTACATTTTTGAATGTTTCAACACTGGAAAAATTGTCAGTGATGTTGTCAATAAAGGAGATCATCCCAGTGTTATTCGCAGGTTTTTAAAAATATGATGCATTCATTTACTTATTTATTTGTTAAAAAAACACACACACACGCACACGTACACGCACACATACGGACATTTTTTTCTAGACCACTCTTCTGGACATTTTGGAAAATTCCAAATGTCTTGACATAAAAATCTCGAATTTTTTTTTAAACAAAACTTCCTCTATGGAAGCAAAAAGACATTTTAAAAATGAATTTTTATTACTTTTTGGAGATTGTCGAAATAATTTAATTTCTTGAAATGATATTTTTTTTTTTCACAATAACACTTAATCAATAATTTCAAGTTTCGCAAAGTTCTAAATTGAAAAAAGAAAAAAAATGGGGCTTAGAAATAAATTTTAAAAAGCGATCCCAGAATGCTATACACGACGATATCATGAAGTTACAATCCGATCGGAGACATCGAGATTACACCGAGAGAAAAAGTTTCATTGATTCACGAAAATCTTTGCCAATGAAATGAAATACTTGAGTTTTAATACTATCTTTTCTTTGAATGATCTCAAACACAATGAAAAGTAGTGGGATTGATTCGAAGAAACCTTTCTTTAAACCAATGAAACCTTTTCATTGATTTAAAAGAAATCATCTTTGATTCAATGAATCCTTCTTCTTACCACAGCTGAAAATTTCGAAATCTATTTTTTCCTAAAGTACGCGGCAGATAAAGCTCAAATTTTGAGATAATGTGAGGAAATACGGCAGAAATAGAATAAGCTTCTGGTTCCTCGAAACTCGAAGCCGTTCATTCGGGAGAATCGGAATTAAAAAAAGTGAGATTAGGTACGAGAGAGACCAGCACGGAAAGAAATATTGATTGCCCGAACCAAGTGCCATGGTTAAATACGCTCCAAGCGACAAAATTGGTTGGGAGAACCAACTATTGGACGTCACAACTAATCCACTGGACGTCACAAACAACCGATTGGGTGTGACATCCAATAGAGTAGTGGACAACCATGGTACTTGGTTAGGGCAGCCAATTATTTCTTTCCGTGTAGGCGTTGTGAGTTCGCGGTTACCGAAGAACTTAGTTATGTTAACCAAATCTTCGAATCAATGAAAACGTCTCTTTAAAACAATGAAACTGATTCTTTATTATATGTTTACTACGTAAATGTTTCTTTAAAGACAATGAAATGTTCTCTTTGAAATTGAAATGCACTATTCCATTGAAATAAATGAAATATTTCGTTAAAATCAATGAAAAAAAAAATCAATCCACCCGTTTCTTTGGCGCCAATGAAATCTTTTCTCTCGGTGTACCCATATAATCGTAATATAAACGGCATGAGAAATAAGACATTCTCGTGACGCGAATGCGTTCTGGCACACGTCTTTTCATTCGGAAATCTGCATATATTACGGTTCTAGCGCGGGGTGGTGAAAGGTCACGCGCGCCAGCAGCATCCCGCAGTGGAAAATTACGAGATGATAAGACACGAATTGGTCTCCGGGCGGGGGCTCTTATATGTATGTATGTATACATTCAGTAACTCGATTCCTTAAGACCGAGAGAGAGAGAAGGAAATTGAAAATAAGCGAGAAAGTGTTTTGTAATGAGAGTATCGACACGGAGACGAGCGCACTCGACAGAACGGGCTAGACTCTTGGACGCCCGTGCACGTATCTATATAGTCACTGGTCGTTGTACATATACATTACAAGAACGAATGTCGTGCGCGAAAAGCACGCATCTCGTTATTATAACTGGACGAGTCATTCGTCCACGTGTCAGCGATTAGCTGTGTGTAAGCATTCATCGAAGAAAATGTGTCAATATGTAGGATGCATTGATTCAATATGTCACCACATTTCATTTTTACTGATTAAAAATCACTTGAGCAGCTTAAAAACAATGGTACGAGGAAAAGACATCGTATCAGGAAAGTGTGAGGAAGTATTTTCATCGCGATTTTGACTTGTGCATGCTGAAATCTTTTGAAAATCGGAAAATCAGGAGGCAACGTACAAGTTTCCACTTTTCGTTCTTGTTTTCAAAAAAAATATCAGAAAATGTAGTTTAATGAAATTTCAGTAGCTAAAACGATTGAATACAGATCCAACGACTGACACGAGTTGAAATTAAAGTGTCATACTCATAATTACGGCGAAAAGGAATAATTTTGTAAATAAAAAAATTAATAAAAGTCAATAAATTACGTAGATTGTTATTGTAATAATAGTTTTTATCCTTGATATTAAATAATGGGTTAAAGAAATTGTTGTAAAAACTATCCGGATGTAGTTTGTTTTTTGAGAAATGAAATTTTGTTTTTGTTCGAGAATTTATTCCCAAATCGCTTTGATATTGTCAAGTGAAATTCGAAAATGATTACTAGTCTCTGAGGGATGGAATTTATTCTCTCAGCGCGATTATACACGGAGAAAACAGGGTAGTTGAGAAAACCAACCTATTCTCCGCGTACATATCTTGCTTTGCACTTGCAGTCGATCTTCGCAAACGAATCGACTTTTTTTAAGGCGCAAGGTTTATTCAAATATCATTTCGTCGACTTCTGTGTTGATAAATATGTAAAAAATAATATTCCAGCTCAATAAAATAAACGTCAATAACAATAATAGATTGTGATACTGGTGCGTGAAAGCGGATATTCCACGAAGGTCATCCTTACAAAAGATATTTACTTATTCGTACAAGTACGAATTCACTTATTACTGCAATACGCCATTTTCGCTACGCGTTACAGGCACGTAACACGGGACATACGGGACACGTATTTTATAAAAAATACTTTTTTCCCACGCTTACCATAGACAATTAAACAGTTTTGTCAAACTAGTTTCTCCTTCGAGCCGTAAAACAATTAGCGAGGGGTTGAGAAGCAAACAGAAAAGTATTTTTTGTGTATAATACTTGTTAGTAATTTTTTATATCCTTTTCGTAGATCCTTCTCTCAATTTAATGTAAGATAAGGAGCCGCGTATTCCGGAAAGACATTGTAAGATTTCTCAGAAATGCATTGTTCCTATAAATAAAATGTTCCCCTCATTCTGGCAACAATGAGAGAATGAAGCTGAAAAACTTTGCCATTCTCGTGATTAATAGTTGCTTTGCGCAGGTTGTCACAACAATTTATGTAACATTAATAGTATGAATAATCAGGATACTAATTAGCACTTTGTATAAGTGCAACCTCTGTAGATATAAAAAAAAATCGATTTCAAGTTGTCTGAAATTTGAACAACCGGCTATAATTATTAAGATATTCCGAGCGTGAGGTGATAGTCTTCAGAATTCTATCATTTTCAGCTATACTATAGTTTTATTACGTAGAATTGTGTCAAAAAAATCCCAGGCGTGGTGGCCACCCATTTAATGATTATTTATCTCTTCAAAAAGTTCAATATTAGCACAGAAAGATATGGGAAAAGCTCCTGTCCACGTTTCAAATACAGATTTCATTAGTCGAACATCTCCACATCGGAAAAGTAAAATATGCAATGGACACAGCGGATTTCGGAGATAAATTATCGCGCTTAAAAAACGATCCCGACCAAAGTCTTTCGCGAGAAAATATTATCTAAAGGTGTGAAAAAAATCTAATATCACATGACGGTCTTGGCGAGGCCTGTAACGTATTAGCTGGCAACGCTGTACATCGTCAGCTGTGCTTATGACTTTCGCGAGCGATGCGCGTGAAATCGAAAAGTATTTGACGTTAATGCCGGTCTCATTTTCAGGTTACAAATTTACATTAATAATGAATTCTATTATTTAGTAGGCTTCATAATCCGTAATCATACATCGCATTTGTATATTAAACTTCGTACACCGGTTTGTACATAAAAACTTTCAGTACTTGTGCATTAAATTTAAAGTTTCTTTTACAGTGTGGGCATGAAAGTATTTCAACCACATTTTCATTGAATGAATGCCCATACCTGGTGTATAGAGATAAAAATAATATAATGAATAAAATAGAGGATGGAATTCATAGTGATAAGGGTGAAGGACATAGCAATAGTCGTTACATTAGCGGCCAGCGCGTTTTGGAGTTTCTGTCATATTTCGATTAAATTTTCACATACGCAGCTATTGTTTTCATGCCCCTTCTGCAAACAAGGCGATCACTCACGTGATACGCTACAACAGCGTTGCCAGATCGTTCGTGAAGGCTCAGAGGACCGTAAGATTTGAAAAAGTGAAAAATTATTTTCAATAACAAAAATTCTGCATATTTTGTGCATCAAGGAGTTCAATCGGACATTTAAAAAGATTCTCAAATAATTTCACGGAGGTACAGCGTTATACGTTCGAAGATATTAGGGGCCCCGCGAAGGCACCCACAAAACCCGCACCAAGGCGCTCGAAATACCTTAAACGATGCATGCTGTCGAATATCTAGGCCATCAATTCGTAGAGCATCTTTTAAGGTAGTCCTTGCGCCTGGTATTAATTTCGCATAAGTTCGAGAAAAATGCGATGGAATTGCAAACACTTCTCAATGGTATAAAAATCTGAAGAATTGTAAATCTGTAAAATGTTATTAACAAATTGATGAAAAAATATTGTTCAACAAATCTCCCGGAAACCGATTTTTTTAATACACCCGACTACCCCTCCGGGGCAACAAGTTAAGGGAGTTATGCGTTTCACCGCGATCAGCTGATTTCAGCGATTTCGTTGTCTCCGGTGTTCTCGGAAACGGCATAAAATTACTTAACCAAATTTGAAACATCGGTTCTATGATCGACTGTCAATTTTCTTTTCAACAATTAACTAGAATAAAGTATATTCTCGTAGAGATAAAAACATTTTAAGAAATAGTGCTTTGTACATATCGAAGCATGGCCGCCATAACTCGTTCGAAACTCGTCTGCGGCAGTCTGCGGTTAACTTCGCATCATAATATTTCATATATTGCGGTCTGCTACACTGTACCTTAGTAATAATAATAATAAGAATAATAATTGTACAATGGATAATTGTAGGGTCTATGATACTCATTTTATCCTGCGGATATTAGTTATGCTCCTTGTGTACTCTACTGTAATTAAATCGCCACCTAAAAATTTAGTGCGTTTATAACCCTGAAACTGCAAACGTGAAAATTAGGATCTCTACACAAAGTCTTGAATGGAAATTGGATAGTTCCAGAGTATGTTTGATTAAGTATTCACTATGTTATTATCATTATGTCATCAGATATAAATCTCATCTCCTTCTGTGACAATTTGTTATTCATCTCCAGGTGGTCCAAGTATTGTAAGTATTCTTAAAATAAAAATATTATGTGCTTAAAAAACAGCGACCAGTTTCTGGATTCAAGTGCTTTTTTCAGGATCGAGCGAAAACGTTAAAAAGCATGAAATAAAAATAAATTAAACATTTTTGAAAACGCTCGACTGCTTAAAAAAAATTAATAAAAAAGTTAATTTCTAAAACTTGCGACAGATAAAAAAACTATTATAACAGAAAATAAATTTAAAAAGAATGACATAATTTTCCATATCGTTTTAATTATTAAAACATTTGAATTTGAACAATTAGGAACGATTCATTTCCTACCATCACTACAGTCGGGAGACGTGTCCTAAACACCGTAATCATTAATTATATATATATCTAGAGACACGTTGAAGCCTGGACTATAATTAAAATGGAAACATTGTATATTATACGCAATGTGGACATTTGCTAACGCGGTAAAACACGTCTCCCGACTGTAGTGATAGTAGGAAATGAATCGTTCTAATTCAAATATTTTAGTAATTAAAATGATATGGAATTTATGCCATTCTTTTTAAATTTATTTTTTGTTATAATAGTTTTTTTTGTCTGTCGCGAGTTCTGTAAATTAACTTTTTTATTAATTTTTTTTTAAGCAGTCGGGAGTTTTTAAAGTCTTTCAAATAATTTTTTTATGAGAATGTTTCGTTTAATTATTCTGAAAACTGAATCGTGTTTTATCACATATTTTTTCCATATTAAAAAGAAAAAAAAATCAAAGTGAATTTAAAATTCTGAAAAAATTCACACGTATTCAGAAAAATGAACGAATCGTTTTCATTACAAAAAAAAATGTGGGTTTTCGGGAAATTTGTTGAATAATTTTTTTTTTCCATCGATTTGTTAATAACATTTTGGAATAATTATGATACAAAATTAATTTTTTCAATACCTTTAATGTGCATGTATTTTTTTCAGATTTTTATACCAACGAGATGTGTTTGCAATTCTCTCTCATTTTTCTCCAACTCTTGCGAAATGGCGCAAGAACTACCGTATGCCATTACTCATTAAAATTGGCAAAGAATTACAGATTATTCTTTGAAAAAAAAAACTGAAGGGAAATGTATCCCATTAGAGAGTACCGCTAATCAGTTACCCTTATGCAAATCCGGTATTATTTGCCTAGTTTGCAATGTTTGAACTTTCTTAATTTCGTTACAACTGTCCAAGTAGTACTGGACCGCACATGAGCAGACCACATGGCATAGTCTTGTGACCCTGAGACTGGACGTCTTTTATACATTTTTTTCCTTTTTTTGTCACCGTACGTTCCCGAAAAAGAAGCTCGTTCCCGGCTTCAATCGCTCAACACACACAAGCTGTGCGTGTAATACGGAACGTGCGGTGATGTATATCGTCTACGGTTCAGGTTTTTTGCCCTGCGAATTGGAGCGTGTCGAAACTTTTTCGCAAGTTTCCTTCATCCCGTTTCCTCGCTCTTTCTGCGTATCCAGTGGAATGTCGGTCAACTCGAGAATTATAAATACCGGTCAAAAATGTATCCTGTCATTTTTTTTACCCGTATGAGAATTTCTCTCGAGCTTGTCAAATCGGCTATTTTATACGAGGTTAAACCTAAATTTTTTATCATTTTACAAAATAAGAAAATATAATTCCAAAATTGACCGGAAATTTCTTTAAAAAGTGATATGTATATGGGAGAGTCCAGATGAATTTTTCATGCTGTGATCTTAACCGGCTTCAATAACTTTGACAATTTTTTATCAGAAAGTATTTTGAATTTAAATTCGATTAATACGTCAAGAGTGTGATAATCTCCTGGCTATCATATGCGAATGATTCTTATTTGACCATTTTTCATTTACCCAATTTGTTTATTAGTTACACGCATTTTTTCCGTCGGGAATTTTTTAATTTTTATAAAATTATTTGTATTTCATCGTTCTTAAAGTGATTTTAATACTTGACCATAAGGCTGTGGAGTGAATTACAGAACACGCAATAATGGCGGCCATCTTGTGGTATTTCGATGTATTCAAGCAGGCAGACAGGTTCTTTGTATAAACAAAGCTTATATCTTTCGAAAATTGCCCCTAATACACACAATCTATGAAAGAAACACATGAACCGGTACACGAAACCTGTGTTGCCAAGTTCTATTAAGACATCTTTAACCGATTTAGAGAACATTAAGACATCTTTAACCGTTTAGAGAACTAACAGGAATAGGTATGCTTATACCATGCCAGTGAAGCACATACTCCCGATTTTTTTGCCCTGTGGGAATTCGGCAGTACAAAATACGTATCTTTTCTTTTTCAAAATGCTTTCTGGTCAAAAATTTTCACAATTATTGCAGGGTCAGAGCATAAAAAATTCAGCTGGAATCCCCTATATGAAAAAAAGAACAATTAATAAAATTTCATTAAAAATAAAAAATTATTTTTCTTAAAAATTTTGTAACCAAATTTTTTTTACATATTCATTAATAAATGCTTGGCATTAATGTTATTATTCTTATTTTAAATCAATGTCAGTATCTTTAGCGAAGTTCTTTTTTTTCATAATTATTTCTATCGCAAAGTACTGAAATTATGATTGGACTAATTTTAAGATTAGATTTACTTATGTGACGCATCGTTAATAATAGTTTATGCTGAGTTTCACGATTTGCACCCGGAAAAAAGATCTTGTTAACGGGACTAGGATCTACTCATCGGAAAAAAATTGTCTTATTTGGATGCCGACCTACTAGACTTTCATTCACCTCAAATAAATGTTTTAATTTGTAATCAATATACTTATTGAATAGTATATATATTCAAATGTAAGAAATATTTATTTGGGTCGGCAGTTATGTAAATATTGATGTAAAAAAAAAAAAATTATTGGGATATTCCTCACTATCCCTTAGAAACTCAGAAACTGCCTCCCGCTCAGCACTTGGCGCGCAAACCACTGCGCGGCTAAGCGGTCACCCATCCAAATTATGACCGCAAATAATGCTGCTTAACTCCGTCGAGCCACACACCGACCGCGCGTCCACTGCTGCCGATTTAAAGATTATATAATATTTATATAAATATACGACAAGAATTAAATCAAATAGATAAATGTTGCATGTTGATAATAATAAACTCCAATGATGAAAGAAAATGAATATATATTGGATTATAAGATAGTTCTAACTGATTTTATTTTAAAATATCTAATACATGTATGTGGTCGTTTTAATTAGATCTTTTTTCCGGATTAAGAAAGTATTTAGTAGCAATAAACAAAATATGTTTTTAGTAACCGCTTCACAGTAAAAGTTGATTGAAATAAATAAATATTTTGGAAATAAAAAAAACTAAAAAATTGAATGAATAGTAGTATTACGACCCTAGGTCAGAAAGTTGGATTTCCTGGCGTATGTGATATAGTATAGCGCATACGCTAGGGGATCCAACATTCTGGCTGTGGGTCGTATACTATTTTTCTTGATCCCCGACCTAAAGTACCGTGGGAGGAGGGGCGTCCGACTTTTGCAAGCCCGAGGCGAAGCCGAGGTTCTTTCTGGTCGGGCGGGCATTAAAAAGGCATACAAAATAACATACAAGAGGAAAATGTCTGATAATAAGATAATACTTTTAAAAAAATAATTTTTGTTCAACTCTAGCCACTTTTTATAAGTATTATAAACTAGCAGGTACCGATCAGAAGATTTTTTAGGGTAGGTTTCACTTTGTACAATTTTTTTCGCTTCCTCGGCAAAATTTCTTAAAACTTCTTCTTCATCGACAGAATCTTCAGACGAGGAGTCGTCCATTTCTTTCGATCAACTCACTTTTAGGTTAGCTACAGAAATTAACTGAAGAAAGATTTAAAAAAAAAGTAATGAAATGAAAGTCGAAGCATGCGTGGGCAAACGACACCAAACATAAAAACATAATAAACCAGAGATGACAAAACAAAAGATCGAGAGCGAGAGCCGGCGCCACAAAAGTCGCTATTCCCGGCCTCAAATGCGACCCGGAGGACGATACTTTCGGTTTGGAGAGCAAGAAAATACATATTTGTTGTAGGGAAAGTAAATTTATGTTGATTGAAATAATTAAATGTTGAATAGATAATTTTAGTTAATATTACCAAATCTTTTTTCTGGGTGTGGAGCTACAGAGACTAGCACACAGAGGATGAAGGTATCAATGGGTTATAAAAACATGTCATGTCTATGAAGCTACAACCCGAGTAGAAATTTGGAGCGTTATATCAGGCGTTAATCTGGTGCTGCTTAGATCCAATCAGGTTCTTATTTGTATGTGATGTAACGTTAAATATTTCTGATCGAGAAGTCGTAATCTTATAACGTCTTAATCCAACATGTTTCACGCGTAGTCGCTTGCGATTCTCGGATATGTGACAGAAGATGAGAAGGCATATCCCCGCGGTTTCCGATGTCATCAGTCGTCAGTGGAAAGTCACCGTGCTTTGGCACAGTTTTAGCGGAGTATATAAATGTATTCTACCAGGGCCGGCCGCGGGTCTTCCGAGGCCAAGAACCTATTCTTTTTCGTATAGACATTGCGTTCGCTCCATCGTCACCAAACTTGCCACAATTTTGCTCGGCAGCTAAAAACGCGGCTCGAAAATTCCTCTTAATATTAACAATAATTTTGTGTGACTTTAAAAAAGACAACAACACCTTGGGGCCTCCGATCGGATTGTCATCGACAGACCTTTTTTGAAAACCTGAGACGTTTTTACGTGGAACAACATATTTCACTTTTTTCCCTTGTAAAGATATTTTCTTCTCAAAATCACAGTAATGTCAAAATAGTAATTTCCAGTCACGCAAAGTTATAATTAAAAATAACAAAATCGTTTCAAAAATCTGAGTATACCAAATCCTGAAGTGATAACCCAATCAGAGACTTTTTAATGAATCAACCCTACATGTAACCGTGGAAAATAGCAAATCGATGTGACGTCCTGTTACAGCATCGACATTGCGAGAAGAAATTGTCTACATTTCTCTAACTTTCAAACGTCCAGTCCAAAGTTCTTGCGAATAATATCGAGAGATTGTTGATCTTGGAAATTTTCCGATCAGTGTGAAAAGTAATCGTAAAACTATTCACAATAGAAATGGGTCGTGTTATTTGCGATGACGTCGTTGAGGCTTCAAGGAACTTGCTGATTAGGGTTTCCCCGCCAACTCTCTAGACCATAAATTAGGTCATTTCGTTGATATGTTTTTTCCTATCACATTTATGTTTATTTGCATAGCTGAATATTTAGACAATCCATAGGCTAGAAAAGTTTAGACAAGTTTTCTATTTAAAAATTACGCTTGAAGGACTTTCGTGCAATATAAGGCTTTAAACAGAATGTAAAATATCACTGCTAACATAAAATGTATGAGAAAAACGCACCGTGTGGTTATTTTTTCTTGAGTTTTATAATAAAACACTGTGTATTTTTTTTTACAAAAAGCTTTAAAATAATACACTCGCTTTTCGAGTTTCGACATCTTATGCTGGAGAATGGTGGAGTCATACGGCATTTCCAAACGACATCATTATATCGGCGTGATAACGCCTTTCTTAATTAGTGCGGGGCTTCGTACAGACACGGTTGCCTCCAATTACGGAAGGTAACTTAGTGTGATATTCTTGATGGAAAATGCCGGAACACACAATGTTGAAGTAAGAAGGTTGCTATGTCGGCCTTCGTGGAAATTGTAATAGAATGCAAATTGCACAGAGTTGAAGACACAAGATCGATTTTTAGGACGTAATTTCTATCTTAAGTTTAATTTTGCGATCGCACTTACGTCCTATAATTCGAATCTTATTAGAAATCTATAATATATTTTTATACTTTTTCAAAATCTTGGAAATTTCAAGAAACTGGTTGACTGGAAAAGTCCCAATCGGTGTCCCAATCGGACATGTTGGGATCCCGATCAGTCACATAGGAAAGTTTATCGAGACAAATATATTGTTTGGGTTCGATGTCACAAAAAAAAAGAAAAAAAAAGAAACTGTAAGCCAAACGTTTACGGACACGGAAGCTGGTCTATCGATCTTTTGCAAATTGAGATTTATCTTCCACTAATGAAGATATATCGAATAACTCGAAATTTTCCCAGCACATAATTTTCTCGTGCGAATGGGACAAGATTTTCTTAGTAAATTTTTTACATTTCAAACACGCGCAAAATTCAACCCAAAAAGCTGCACTGAAAGAAAATTGACAAAAGTTCATTATCTAAAATGAACATTCTTCTGATCAATTTTTAAAAAGCTATTTCGTTGCTAACTACATTTATATATTTGTTTTCATTTATAAAATCAAACTATCGTTAGCAGTAGACAGTTTTTTAAATGAAATCATCGAAACGAGGCGTGTTTTATTTAGCAACGAAAATGTTAAGACAAATTTCAAGTTTTCAAAACCGCTTCGTCATATTGTTGCAAATGCAATTCTCAGTATTGTGTATATAAAGAGTACATTACTCATAATGTATCACAAGTTGACAGATATTCTGTGCAGTACATAGCAATATCCGCGGAATAGATTTATGTGAATGGCCAATGGCCCACGGGAGAATTTTTTGTGACCTGTCATTTGCGATAAACGATAATGATAAAATCGTTTGTTGCGCAGTTGTACCAAGGCTGATGTGTTAAGTATATTACATATTAACGAGAACGATGGTCTATGCAAAAATATGCAGGAAGAGAGGAAAGCGAGGCACGATGGAAGAGGCATTAACTGTTGCCGCAGAAAGAACATGAGGAGCAGTAAGAGCGACACCGATAAGGGGACGCAGACTGCGTGGCATCTCAGCTGCTGCAAAAGGCGCGCGCTTTAAGCCGGCGACAGTGAGCAACCGCTGGCATCAACGATGGATCCTCGAAAAGCACTATAAGTATATTTAGTTAATAAATACACAGAGCTCGAGGTCGCATCTACACGCTTTAAAATATTAATAATAATAATAATAGTAACAACAATGGGAATTCCTAATGGTGAGGAACAAAAGGTAAACAAAAATGAAGAAAACAATGAATATATACGTGTTAACGAGTCACAAGAAAAAATGAAAAAATGAGAAAAAAAATGATGTTTATTTGGGTGTATTCTTGTCCCCAATCAACTGATAAATTTCAATAAAATCTATCCTTTAAGGTAGTTACATCACGAAGGCAAACCAAACTGATGTTCATAAACTTTTGGCCTATGGTAATTGAGCTATTTAGCTTTATCTCTCCAAAATTTGGATGGTTCTCACCGACAAATTGAACAAATAATGAATACCTGAAAATCGATCTTTTTACATGGCGTTAACGGGAGTGTCGACGAAATTAATCTTTAAATCGATTTAAATCGATTTGAATTAACATACTTAGATCAAAGATAGAGAAAAGATGAACAGTACCACGCATTCGAAAATTATTTGCGAATTTTTGCATATCATAGAAAAATGAAGTCACGGGGTACATGTTAACGTAAAATAATATTAAAGTACACGATTCCGGGCCAGATGACGTTACCTAACCTAGCTATCACCCGATTTTCAAGATGTCGTGGTAAAAAAGAAGTCAAATTCGCGCTGAAAAAATAATTTACTTGCAACTAATGGTGTCACACGTATTGCAACTATTTTTACAAATAGTCGATTATTTTTGGTATCATCATTGTCATAGTCAAAATGCAATATATAATAAATTTTCGATGTCATATAGATTCTGCTATCTATGACTCCAGCGTACTGACATCGCTACCTCAAGGATAGGAGTGGAGGAGTTTTCTGTTAATATGAAACCCAATTACGTTAACCGGTTCCCGTGTAAATGAGATTTATTTTCATTGCGACATCATTTCAAATTAGTTAAAACGAATTATTTTGAGGCCCTTATGGCAAAGTTATCAGTTGATTTCAAAAATGCAAAAATAATGCTGGCATCAGCAGAGATTGCAAAACAGAGTAAAAAAAGTCTAAATCTGATATAAGACGAGACCGGTTGACCCAACTGGTTTTCATATTAACAAATGAAAATCCTTCACTCCAATCCTCAAACTATAAATTTAATTAAAGTTTATCAGACGAGTGAGGGAAGAATAAGCCAGCTGAAAACCTTTTCAGGATCCCGCAAGGGTTTAAATAGGAAGAGAGATTGAATCCATAATCAACTATAACTATACTTGGTGAAATACACTGGGTTCGTGGCTGCGTCTACACGCTTTAAAATATTGATAATAACAATAGTAACAACAATGGGAATCGTAATGGCGATGAAAAAAGAAACGTAAACAAAAATGAAGAAAACAATGAATATATGCGGAAGGAGGGATCAATGATTAACAACGATCGTGCTGGTATGTGAACCCGAGTGCGACTCGATGATGTCATGTGTCACTCGTGTATACTCAGCATAATGTGGAACATCTCCCGCTACTCGCGCGAAAAAGTAGTCAACGCACAGCCTATTGATACACTAACTAAATGCGATTGTACCGCGTATATGGAAAATGTCGTGTGATGAGGGAAGCGTTATATATATATATATTGTATACTGACTTCCTTCACCAAGTGCTTTCCGAGTAGCGCTCACTGGAAAGACGCAATACCCGGTCTGTATATGTTGCTGCACAAGTTGTTCTCGGAATTTCTAAAATGCGTCATAATCCTTAGCTTTGTTATCCATAAATTATATCATTTATCGGATGCCATGAATAGTTAATTTATGAGGGAATTCATTGGTTCAAAATGTGGCTACATTTTCTTCGTAACTTGTAACATATTTATGTACCATTCTTTTTTTTCTGCCAGAAAAATGTGATTATGGGGCAATCGATACCGTTTTGAGCTGAATCGGACCCCTTGGATTGCGTCTGCATTTTTTTAATATGATTGACATGGCACTCGAAAGTACTCAATTATCTTTATTTTTTTTAAACAATTTTGGATTATCTACGATTTTCGGAAACAAAAATATCGATCATCCCACTTTAAAAATCTGGAACAATTCTGAAAAAACTTTTGTCAAAAAATAAAATTAAAAATTTAAAAAAAACTCCCGACTTAAAAAAAAACTATATAAAAAAAATTTGATTTTATAAATTCAATATTCATAAAAATTAATCTGAAAAGGATAAAATAATTTCCGGTATCGTTTTAGTGAACAAATCATTTGAATAATAATTATTTATTTACTGCTGTCAATACAGTCCGGAGACGTCTTCTTCTGGGTTGGCAAATGTCCTTATTGTATATAATCATTCTTTTCTATAAGTGTCCAGACGCCAGCGCGTCTCTTGATAGGCAATAGATGATTACGATATTTGAGGGACGTCTCCCGACAGTATTGACAGCAGTAAATAAATTATTATTATTCAAATGATTTGTTCACTAAAACGATACCGGAAATTATTTTATCCTTTTCAGATTAATTTTTATGAATATTGAATTTATAAAATCAAATTTTTTTATATAGTTTTTTTTTAAGTCGGGAGTTTTTTTTTAATTTTTAATTTTATTTTTATTTCATACTTTTTAAAGTTCATCCTTAGGTGAATATGTACATTTACATGACAGCAGACCAGGAATGAGGTAATGGCTAGACGTGTAAGATATAAAATAATCGAGGACAGTAATGAAATAATAAAAAAAAAAAGTAAACAATACACAGATTATTTATTTATTAGTATCGTCGTACACTACGCTTCATCGAATTGTTTGTGTAAGGTTAGTACACTGCAGACGATGGATTTATTGGGAATGACTAATGGCGGTAATAAAAAAATATTTTCAAACGGGCTTTTTGAAAAAACACTCTTACCTCAGCGAGTTAGTAACTTATTGTACCGAAATATGTCTAATAACCATCTTATTCACTGTCAGAATTGATGTACCAAATTTGGTTAAGCCATTTATTGTGAATTCGGAGAAAAGTGGCGAAATACATTAATAGTACACAGCAGACGATGGATTTGCTTGAGATGACTAATGGCGGTAAAATCAATATTTTCAAACAGGTTTTTCAAAAAATACTTGTAATTCAGCGAATTAATAATTTATCGTACCGAAATATGTCTTAGAACCATCTTTATCACTGTCAGAATCCATGTGCCAAATTTGGTCAAGCCATTTTGTTGTGGTTTCGGAGAAAACTGGCGACAAAGAAATCCGAATCGATCAGCTGATCACCGTGAAACGCATAACACCCGTCTTTTTGCCCGGCGGGCAGTCGGGAGTAAAAAATAAAGATTTCTAAAATCCCAGCCAAAGTGCATTGCTGTCTACTTCCACTTTCTTCGACTTTTTTACGAAAACAAGGGATTTTTGTTTAAATAGTAAGATTACCGTAGACGGTAGGTAGGAATTTTTTATATAGAACACATGATTTTTCAGAATTTTAAAGTTTGTCGATCGGTATTTTTGATTTAAAATGTTGTAGACAATTTAAAATTTTTCGAATAAAAAAGAATTCGGTGCTTTTAAGAGTTATGTCAAGCGTCTAATAAAGTGGGGGCGCAATCCGAGGTTCAAGAGTCGGTGCCAGGTCGAAACGGTATGGATTGTCCCTTATAAATGTACCGCGTGAGAAAGCGTAATGTTTTCCCTATGAACAGCGCTGTAGAATATTCTCATGGCAAAGTTACAATTTGGGTGTGATGTTAATGGTTTGCCCTTTCGACGATCGTTATAGTGCTCGAGTAGAAATTCAGCTACGGGGAATATCAGGCCCTAGCGTGGTAGCCGGATTTAAATCTAAGGCCCCTGCCTGGCAACCTTATACGGGCCGTGCAGGAAAGTAACGCAGCGCATGATCAGGGCCAGATTAAGTTTTCCAGATAAGGGCCGGATAGAGGCAAAATAATTATCTGCGCTCATCGAATTCGATTTATTTTGCACTTTCGATTGGATATTCGAGCTTATTTAGTTTTCAGTAAATATTAAGGGTGGATGACAAAATCTCTTCAGTCAAAATCTCTCGACCTAACTTTACCGGCGAAACGTTACATCCGATTTTTTTAGTGTGCGAGTAAGTCAGTGTATAATGGCGCTCAGCTGACCGTCAGCTGACCTACGTATTATCTACAAATGATCAGATTATCTGGAAAATCTAACCCGCGTCTAACCCTACGTGCGACTAACCATGAATGTAGTTAAATGTCAGTTTCCGTGTTGTGAACGACATTGGCAGACGCAGTCCCACGCCATTTGATAACAAGGGCATGTGAAATGCCGACTTTGCACCTCAACATTTTAAAATTTGTCGATAACTATGACAAATTTTTGCGTCTCGAACCCATATAGCATTTTTACATATATTGCATATACATAGAATAAACATTTGCGGATATACAATGTCCTATGTATATACGTATGCACGTCGTATCACATCATATGTGTATAAAATGTATCTGCAAAGGAGACACCTATTCATGTACATTGAACATACACTGGATATCCATGAGAATATACATATTATGTGCACCGTATGTACACATATGTCCCGTCTAAAAAAAAACGGAAAAATTAATTACAAAATAATTATCTGCATTCATTGAATTCGGTTTATCTTGCACTTTTAGTTGGATATTCGGAATTCTTGCATTGATCGGTACATATTTATTGCTGAAAAAAACACATGTAAATTTATTTGCTGTTCGTGGGAATCGAACCTGGATCGTCTGGGTGACTGCCGGGTGTCTTAGCCCACTCGGCCATTGACATCTTAGAAGATTTTTATTTTTATTGTCTATTTGAAGGATACTAAAAATAAAAACGCGTCAAGACTACATTCATTTAGAGGGTTGCGACCGAATTATATAAAATATTAACACAGTGGGGCGGTGACCTATCAATGTACTGACCCTTAAGGGACATTGATAAATTCGGCCATTAGGCGGTCACCCATCCAAGTACTGAACTTGAAGAACTTGGAAAAACTTGGATGCGGAGCGACCACGAATGCAAGTACTGATCCTTGCGGGAGTCCAAAAATTTCAACCGTGGCGCGTTCACCCATCCAAGTACTGACCTACGAGGCGCTTAGAAAAATTTCTTGTCATTTTTTTGGTTTTTTTTTTCAAATAAAAAACAATTCTTCAGTAGTTGCGAAGAACTCAATTTTTTTTAAATCTTTGTGTCTCAAGAAAAAGCAGATAATTATTTTCTAATTAATTTTTCCGTATTTTTTGACAGGACATAAGTGTACATACGGTGCGCATAATATGTATATCCTCATGGATATCCAGTGTATGTTCGATGTACATGAATAAGTGTCTCCTTTACAGATACATTTCATATACATAGGACATTGCATTTCCGCAAGTGTTTATACGATGTATATGCAATGTATGTGAAAATGCTATATGGATACATCCTTAGGTAATTAATTCGTGGACGTTTGATTTTCTTCCTATGTTCATGGATTGCATATACATGAAATATCTTACGAATATCTCCGTACCTGACGCTCAAATTTGTATTATTCAAGTATGTACATAGAATGTGTTCTTGAAATTCATGCGTGTATATACCTGCATGTATGTAGAATAAATATCCATAGAATATACAGGATATACTTTTCACATTAAGGACCTAAAATGGATATACATCGAATATCTGATGCTATATGGGAAGCTATCTCTCTCGCACTCCCGTGTCACGTAGTACATGTTTCACATGCCGTAAATATCGTTATTTGTACATTGAGAAAAATTCAGGGGATAACAATGTCAAATATAGTGTGTTCTACTACATAAATAGTCACGGGCACCATCATTTGGTAGCCGGTTCAGTTATATTAGATCAACTACGCGCTGCCCAATATTGCAAAGAAGCATAAGTAAGGTAAGAAAAATTCATCAAATCATGTGTTCAGAAAATCAAATCATTTTTTCGTTAAAAAATATAACAGTTTCTTCAGACTGTATGTTAAACAGTTATGTTTCTAAACTCTGAATAAAATTTTGATGATTTTCTTGTTTCAAATTTTCTGATGTCACAAAGCAGAGTTGTAAACCTTCATTAATTGCAGAAACAAATGTTACATACGGTTCGTTCTGTAGGTGTGATTTAATAATAATAAACGATTGCGATTATAAAATCATGTGTGAACTTTTGAATAGCGGCATAGATACCTCATTTTCAATACAAAGGGAGTTACTCTGTTGTACAGATATAAAATCCTGATATTGCTTTTTTCTGTTTCAGCACCATCATTTCCCCGCCCATGGAATGTGGAACTTTTATTACGATGTAGTCCGTTTTCAATGAATAAAAAATACAATACCTGACTCTTTGGATTACTTTACTTTATGTGGTTGAACCTAGATTGCTCCCGCGTATTATACACATATTACACTCAGAAAAATGTATGGTTGCCTGAGCCGACAACAATGCCTTTATGGTTCCCGCAACTATAAATACCTGAACGGGCTGCCAAATGATGGTTCCCGTGACTATTTATGTAGTAGAACCCAAGTAAAAAATGATATATAGTCCGACATATGGAATTGGGCATATATAGTCTGTATAAACTCTATATACAATCTATATGCAATTTTTATATAAGGTCACCTGTAAAGTTGGGTTTATGTATAAATTGTATATAGATTTTATAAAAACTATATATGCCCAATTCTATGATTAAAACTATATATATTTTTTATATACTCTATATATAATTTTTTTACTTGGGAACACACTATATTTAACATTATTATCCCCTGAATTTTTCTCAGTGTATAAATAACGATATTTAGGGCATGTGAAACATGTACTACGTGACACGGGAGTGCGAGAAAGATAGCTGCGAGACGCAAAAAAATTGTCGTAGTTATCGACAAATTTTGAAATGTTGAGATGCAAAGTCGGTATTTCACATGCCCTTGTTATCGAATGGCGTGGGACCAGGGGCGGATTTAATCTTTTTGCCGCCCTAGGCATCAGAAAGTTCGTTTTGTCGGAAAAGCGAATAATGACAGATATTTTTTGTTACATGTAAAAAGTTTTTCAAAAGGAAAACGCTGAAAACAAGATTTTTTTACCGTCGACGTTCTGCACTTAATCTTTTTATAGCAATAAATTTTAGTAATGAAGTTGAACCTTGAAAAAAAGGGGTAGAAAATAAAGAGATAGTGGAATGTAGCTGGCGAACAATTTACCATAGCTGTAAAAGAAGTGATACTAAACTAAACTACAATTTTGATTTTTTTAACGCTCCAAGCATCTTGGCTTCGCAACAGTGCAAAGCCAATATTCACAGGGAGAAAAAAAAATTGGCTGCCCCAACTATTTGCGTGGCTAAATACGCTCCAAGTAACAAAGATGGCTAGGTTAACCAATTTTTTAGTTGAACCGACAAACTAGTTGGTTGTGACACCCAATTCGTTAGTTGCTAACCCATTAATTTGCTGACTCAACCAACTGATTTATCGCCCCAACTAACTGATTTGTTTCTGTAACCAACTAGTTTATTGTCCCAAACAATTTTTTCTCTTGGAGCCTATTGAACCAATTATTTCTTTCTGTGCAGCTGACGTTGTTCGAGTTAAGAAACGTATAAAAATGTTGTTTCGTGGTCAAAGCTGCAGACGAGAGAGATCGTGACGCTTTGCTATTTTCTCCGTGATGAGTATTGAAAATAAGGATGCAAAGTAGAACTTTGCACATTGCTTCCTCATTAATTTTCATCTTTCGCAACGCCGCCTCTATGAGGAAGTTTCTTTATTTTATTTTTGGCTTTCCCATAGAGGAAGCTTTGCGATAGATGAAAATTATTGACGAAGTAATGTACAAAGTTCCACTTTGCACCCTTATTTTAAATAAAAGATAAAATGAGAACGAAAACAAAAATTTTCAAAAATTCAAAATTCTATAAAATCTAAACCGCTTTACGTATTTCGTTTAAATTATTATATTTTTGGCTTTCCCAGAGAGGAAGCTTTGCGAAAGATGAAAATTATTGACGAAGTGATGTGTAAAGTTCTACTCTGCATCCTTATTTTAAATAAAAGATAAAATGAGAACGAAAATAAAAATTTTCAAAAATTCTATAAAATCTAAACCGCTTTACTTATTTCCTTTAAATTATTATATTTTTGGCTTCTCCATAGAGGAAGCTTTGCGACAGATGAAAATTATTGACGAAGTAATGTGGAAAGTTCTACTTTACATCCTTATTTTAAATAAAAATTAAAATGAGGACGAAAACAAAAATTTTCAAAAATTCAAAATTCTATAAAATCTAAACCGCTTTATGTATTTCGCTTATATTCAATACCGATCGTCATTTTTGATTGATTTATTCGTCAAAAGCTGTTTAAGCTCACTTTCTAAAAAATTGTCGTAGCTAGAGAACATACAGAGATTTTTTGAAAAATTCTGTCTTATAAAATCTGAACCACTTTACCAATCTTCACCAAATTCGATATCTAGTACAACTGGATGTTAATTTTACCTTGCAAAATATTTGAGCAGGTTTAGTCGAACTTAACTCGAATAAAGACGAGAACAAAAACTTTTCGAAAATTCAAAATTTCATAAAATCTAAACCACTTTATGGATTTCGCTCAAATTCAACACCGATCTTCATTTTTCATTTCTCTATTTGTCCAGAACTAATTAGCGCATTAGCTGAAAAATTGCGAAAGCTAGAGAACATACAAACATTTTTCGAAAAACTGAAAGCCTTATAAAATCTGAATATTTTTTTTTGCTTCGAAAATGTATGCATAGGAAGGGGCGTTACTCCTCTAACAACGTACCAAATTTTAGCTTGATTGTTAAAGCCGCACGGAGAGAAATTTCTGTGTTGTACAATGTAACAACAAAAATCGTTACGTTTGGCTGACAAATCTTTTGTTCGGCTGACAAATCAGTCTTGCTATGCTGACAATTCGTTTGTTCAGCTGACAAATCTTTTTGCCGGGCTGAGCAATTTTTTTGATAGCCTAACGCAACGATTTTTGTTGTCCTCGGTTTATGTTGTCACAACACAGATATTTCTCTCCGTGCGTTTTCAAGATAAGTACAGCATTTTGAATTTTGCAGCCACACACACACACAATATACATCCGGATATTTGTTCTAAACCACTTTTGTCGATGTTTTAGACTATTTTGAGTGTCCTGACATGAAAATCTTTTTTCACGAAAACAAAGCTTCCTCTATGAGGAAGCAAAACACGGAAACTGACATTTAACTACATTCATGTTTAGTCGCACGGAGTGTTAGACGCGGGTCAGATTTTCCAGATAATCTGATCATTTGTAGATAATACGTAGGTTAGCTGACGGTCAGCTGACCGCCATTAGACACTACCAACTCGCACATTAAAAAAATCGGATCTGACGTTTCGCCGGTAAAGTTAAGTCGAGAGATTTTGACTGAAGAGATTTTGTCATCCACCTCATATTAATTGCTGAAAAAAAACACATGTAAATTTATTTGCCGTTGGTGGGAATCGAACCTTGATCCTCTGGGTGACAGTTCTGCGTCTTAGCCCACTCGGCCATTGACATCTTAGAAAGGTTATATATTTATTATCTATTTGAAGTATACTTAAAATGAAAACACATCATCCATTTATTGTGACTACGACCGAAATATTCAAAATTCAAACATGATGGAGCGGTCACCCATCTAGGTACTGGCGTTTGACGGTCAGTACCTGGATAGATTTCAAAGTAATTCTAGCGGTACAGTCCCGTAAAACGTGGGTTTCAGCGAAAATTTCGAATACTTCTCAATTGGATAAAGATGTGCAAAAATCCAGCACACGCAAGGTGCTGAAAAGATTGATTTTACATAACAATAATTTTTTTATGTTTTTAACGAATGCCGTATCTGGCCCTTACACGAACCTGATAATGTAAATTTACGGCATATTAAAAAAAACTATGCCATACGAAGACCGTATGCGGATCTGACCAGGGAAAGTAAAGGTAAATTGAACAAAATCTTGGTCCAAATGCCACAGAAAGACCTTATGCGAAACGGATAAGGTCGATGAATGGCATATCTATATGAGGTTACCGTATGTAAAGCATGGCATGGGCCTGATCCGGTGGAAAGACGGCATTTTTAAGGTAGAATGCCATATCTCAGCCTTACATGGACCTGAGCAGGTGAATTTACGGCGACCCCAAATAAGGTTACCGTACCTAAAACTGATCTGGAACTCATGTGACAGCAGGCATGCCTGATGAAATTTCTACTCGGGTGACGTCCACTATACATTTTTATGATATAGAGAGATAATTGGCGTTCAGACCAAATACATCATGCAAAGCAAAGTTTGCCTGTGCTCGAAATAATAAAATCGCAAAGTTCCATACAGAGTAGCATCGAAGTATGCTTAAGAAGATTCAACCGTTCCACACTAGTCAAATCAGTGATACATTTTTAAAATTGTTTCATTAAAGTTTAATACATTAAATAACGATAGTAGAGAGTATTTTGAATTGAAGCATGTATACTCAACCCAGGGAAAGATTCACAGTGACGGATGTGTATACAGATTAACTAGTTAACATTACTTTCCAAAAATGTAAATCACGAAAATGTATCTCACATTTTTGTTCAGTCTATTCGAAAAATAATTTGTAATTCTTTTAAAGTAATTTGTCATTTTTGTCACTTTTTTTTAATAATGCTCTACGAATTGACCGCCTAGATATTTGATAGTATTTATTGTTTAATCGTGTAATTATAGCCTGTTGTTTAACAAAAATCAAAATACTTTCATAAACAAATGGCTATAATTATTAAACGGTCAAGAATATCAAATATCGAACTGATGAATGTATCGAGAATCTTTTAAGAAAGAGAATAAGCCATCACTCATAAAAATTGAAAATCAATAATATATTATTCATGGAAAAAACTGAACGAAAATATATCCCATCGAAAAGTAACGGTAACCAGTTGATCTTTATGCAAATCCGTCACTATTAATTTTTCTCTCGGTTGAGTGTAACTGCTTCAATAGAAATTAATGCTCCACTATCGTTACTTAATGCATAAAATTTCATACGGAGAAAGAAGGTTAGTTGGGCAACTCCCATTTTATGAGTTGGCTGTAAATAAGTTGGTAGAACGATTTATTTAGTGACTATAACCATTTTGTGAGTTAAGACAACGAATAAGTGGTTGTTTCAACTCACAAATGCGTGGGTATATGGACTAACGAAAAGTGAGAAGAGCCGACGTGCAACCACTTTTGTTTCTCCGTGCAATGAATCGATTACCAAAATGTACCACTGCTTTTTACGAGTGTGAAACAGTCGAATCTCCTTAATGACTCTTCAAACCAGAGGCGACCAAATCGAGTCGTAAAAAGGAAAGTTTTCTGTATGACGAAGAAAAAAATCGCAATGTCTTATTAAGAGTAGAATTGAAACGTGCTTAATTATTGAATTCGAGGTGAACAGGGTCATGTACCTTGTTAAGAGGAACGAGCAGAAAAGAGGCTCTAACCATCGACTATCGCATAAAGTTGATACACAAATCACACACCTATATAGTTGAAAAGAAAACATAAGAATAAGGGGAGGGTATCACAGGAAACGGGAAAGGGATAAGTAAATATCCCAGGCAACAACACGTCCAATGAAAATTGCCTCGCGTCTACGATAACCATCTTCTTCATGCTAATAGTAAAATCCTCGGACGATCGTGTGTCCACGACTAGACGCAGATACGCGACATGTTCTATAAACCAAGACGGCCCACATTGCTACTCTGAATCGTGATTGCGATGATTTTTTACACGGAGGTCAATGCCCTCATCTCTCTCTCTCTCTCTCTTTCTCTCTCCCTCATACGATGGGTTAATCTTTTCACTGTAATACTATATATTTATATCGTGATAAAATATAAAATAAAAATAGATTATTACGCCAGATACGTCCAGTGGCTTCAGAAAGAACATCTGTCATTTATAAACATTGGCCAAATATTATTTTTGGTTTTTTCAAAGGAATGATACTATATATTACCATGTTCCGAATCAATAGTCGTCTCTTGGACCGATCACGTGACATCGATCAACTGATCGAATGGAAAATCCGAGGTCCGAGGTGATGTCAAAATTCAGGGATTACAGCATAGCACCGCGTATCTCAACTCTGTGAGACCGATAATTGTGTGGGTAAACGAAAGTTTGCATAATTGAACTGCAGTCTTGCGGGTAAGCAACAAAAATTAATTTTGTTATCAATGTTCGGTTACGGAGAGGATAGATTAATTTTTCCTATTTTACACTTCGAATCACATCAGAGTCGACTTCGATTTTACTTTCGAATTTTTTATCAAGCTGCAAGATGTTTACAATAATAATGATAAATAAACTTGCAACAAATAATTGTATAAAAATTGAAAAACTCTCGACTGAAAAAATGAGTGTAATTAATAAGCAAAATGGATAAATAAAAAATTGTGAAAATAATCAATCGTATATTATAGTCGGGTGATTATCACATCCTTGACGAATTAATCTCTCAACGGCTTAAAAACATCTCAACAACTGTTTACTATAATAACTTTAGAGATAGTAACCGATAACGGTTGATGCACAGTTGGTACGTGGCGCCGGTGATCACCCAAGTTAACCAGCCTTGTTCGCGGGCCGTATTTGAATGGGTGACCGGTCAGTTGCGCGTTGGCTGGCGCATCGACCGTTGAGCGGCGGGAGGTTTGTTCCCCGGAGACTTTGATGTTTCTGCACTTTACGCAAGTGTAAAAATTCCCGAGAATCAGTAGAATATGACTGCCTGTATCGATACGGGTTTTCCATAGTTTCCCCGTGCCCTCGGCCAATGCGATACAGTGGTAGTAAGTCGGCTGCGGGCGCAAACCGCACGGAGAGAAATGGATACGCGAATATTGTTGCCACTCGCAGAAAATATTGTACGGCGGTGACACATGGGCTCTATTGTGAAAGCTCATATAAACAACTTACAGCTTACGATACGTATAGTAATCGTCCCAAATTTACTTTATTACAACAATGACTTATTCCTTAACAGTATAGTAACCCGTTGTATCTGTATCTTTTTGAAAGCTGAAAACATTGGAGTAATCTTCATTTCCATGGGACTTATTACCGTCGATTAGTATTAATTTCCTATTCTGCTTTGGAATTATCAACATGTAGGGATTTTTTAGATTCGCAAATAAGAACATGGTTAATGATAACGTCGCGAATTTATTCATCCACTACCCAGTAAGAAAAACCTGCAGTGCCGGCTGGAACTACGTGCCGTCAGAAATGAGTTACGTGCGACCGAATGTAACGACACGGGTTGGCACAGCGTGCTGAAGCCGGCACTGTGCCTGCACCGTTGTAGCCCGGCGTGCAGTATAGAGAGACTGCACGATGTGCTGGAACGGTGGTGACACCGTGCCGGTGTTTAGCCAGTTATACCGTCACCGTGACGTTACATTTGGTTGCACATAACTGCACGGTACCGACACGCGGTGCCGTGCTGTGTCGCTACTGTGCCGTCCCCGCGTCGCCATATTTCTATCTGGGTACATATGTAAAATTTTCCTAACAGCATACGTTTGTTGGTTGAGGTTTTTTTTAAGTCTTTCTTTTCTTCAAAAGCGCTGGGTCGTTACTATTTTTTTTTCACACATGCATGAAAAAGTGCCTTATTTGAGACTGTGGAGCGTGCATATTTTGGCACTTTTCTGACGTTCTGGTAGTCTAACTCCGTATAACTATGCCAGATGTGCGCACAACGTTCTGCGCACGGCGTGCGTATAAGCCCAATATATCCCTCTCGACGCGCCACCTTCAGCGTATGATAGATCGGAGCAATGTTTTTGGTATGAATGGTATAGTTCGCTTCTTGCGCTTCACGTAAGACAGCCGGTTTAGTTGTCAACAATACTACAGCAGCTTTTGATTCGTTTTTTTTTTTTTTGCGAAATTTAATAGGACGAATTTTCGAGCAATTATTTATCTACTTCGAGTTTTTAAGTTATTATATTAATTGTTAAAGGACCTGCGACAACAAAAATAATATATTGTTGCAGTGGCAACCCCCCACCGGGGCTTCGCCCCTGGACCCCACCGGGGCTTTGCCCCTGGACCCCTATTAATTAATTTCGACTTTTATTGTATCTATAAATTTAACTTTTTCATGCATTTGTTGAAAAAATAGTGTTCGATATACGTGCGAAATGATGCGTGTGGCTCGTACGATGTTTTCAGCACTCACCTCCGTCTCGGCTTTGGCTACGCTCGGCGCCTCGCTGCACCTGCGCCTCGACTCCGGTTCGTGCTGAAAACATCGTACTCGCCTATACACGCATCTCATTTCGCACTTGTATCGAAATGTACTATATAACGACCCAAAGAGAGCGAAAAAAAATCGATATATTGCCCTGCGGTATAATGCCACAGTACGGATCGGCATGAAATCGCCCCGCTTATATGCGCCACTGTAGTCACTTCCATTTACGAGAATCCGTACACGAATTCGCCATCTAGCGACAGCACAAATAATTAGAACTGTGGATCTACACGGAAAGAAAAAAGTAGTTCTGGCTACCAATTCCAGCATGTGCCGTGCCGCGTGTTAGTTACTTAAACTAAATCGGAATCGTAGTCTCAACTTTTTTCGATTGGTAGCAAAAATAGTACGTATGACCAACAACATGGTTCCTGCAACTATTACGGCTGCTATCCAATCCAAATGATTCATTACGCCAACCAACCGGTGAGTTGAGGTCACCGATACTCTACCAACGAGGTTATAGTTTCTTTAACCGACCGAAAAGTTGGCGCTATTCTAACTGTTTCGATTGGTTGTCGGGACCGATAAATCAGTTTTTACAACTACTTTTTTCTTTCCGTGTAGAGTGTATAAGAAATGTTGTAATTACTATACACCATAAGAAACATTGACATGTCATATTTATATAGTAAACAAACCCAGAGAATATTTAGTGAGTTTTCAGCCGCTAGATGGCGAATAACCACGACTTTTCTCGTAAACGAAAAAATCTACGGCGGTGCATATAAAGAGCAGTCTTTTCGCCCAAAAGTGTCTTTCGTGGGACATCGAAGACATGGCAGTGAAGCTGCCCAATATTTGTATTTTTGGTCGAGTTGTCATATGATAAGTTACAACTCTGACTTATCGATCTACTTTGGCTAGCGTGTTGCAGTTTGAACACAACAGTCAGAGAAACAAAATTAAATTACAAAATATGATGACGTCTTTAAAAATGTTCACATTTTTTATACACTAAATTGCAAATCACATTAAATACATTTCCCCTTCCTTCCCTTAAATACATTTACGGGAACGCATAGAAAATCCTTTCATAATTAATTCCAGTATCATATTGAAAATAGTACGAAAAATTTACTAATTATTCCTATATAAAAAGGGAATACTGTCATACGTATACGTATAAGTAAAATTTCGGTTAAGAACATTAATATAGGAATAATGAGCATGGTACTAAAGCAAAATCAGAAAGATTACAATACACATTGCGAAAGCTTCTGCGTGTATAGGAACAACTTTGATAAAACCCTTGTGTCACCGCGGTGCGCAAGTTATAGTAATTAACAACAGAAACCCGCGTAGCTACACACAGACTTTTCTCTCCGTGCGGGCTTAGAGTAGGTTAGTGAAGTGCGAGTAGGAAATTGTTAGTTAAGGAAAGTCTACCCTCACGGGTGTATCTGGGAATTAGAACAAACTGAAGAAAAATAACTACTTTTTAGATAGAAAGATTTCTAGAAAAAATTGATATTTGGAAAAAGTAAAAATGCCATCGAAAGAATCGCGAACATATTACACTAACTCTTTCAATATAATTATGTAATCTGACAATATTTACATTTTTTGGGTGTAATCAACATTCTGACCCTTCAAAAACATGTGGAATGCCTCATTTATATAATTATTTTTTCATATATTCCAGCTTTAAATAAATCGACCACGATCCTCACTATTAAAAAAATCTGTATTAAAATTAATATAAAAGTGTTGGAAGTTTTTTTGCAGATATCGTATATGAAATTTTGTATACATGTGTATATGAAAAATCATAACATTTAGAGGAATATTGAAATTCAACGTTATTAAGATATAATGTCAATATGACCATATGCATAAACTGTGCATTAAATTTCATAAACATGTATGATGGATTTTCATATGAGCGGTATCTGAAAGCTCAAGCACATATGTGTTGGAAATTTAATGTGGACATAAAAACAATTTAAAAAAATAGAAATATTATTCGGACATTATTTTTTCAAACAAATGATGTCATCAGAAATTGTTGGGTATTGGTGTTCGCCACAGAAAATTTTTCGCTTACACTGGGGTTTGAACCTACGACCCACCTACCTAAGTACCTAACAACGCACGCACGCTACCAACTACGCTATCAACGACTTAGTAATTTTGAATATCTAAATGGCATAAGAGTTGTATAACTATTATTCTCTCAAGCATACCTATAATTGACATAACAAAATATTCAATTGATTGCAATCAGAGCGCGAAGTGGGTTGGAAATATTTTCAAGTGAACATAATTTTTGGCCGAACGGAATCTTTTTCTCACGAGGAAGCTCAGGTATCCGGATTTTCGAAAAAATTATATCCACAGACCTGTGAAGTTCTAGCAACAAACATAAATCAAACATAAATTTGCCGCAATAGCAGCACGAGATGCTCCAGTGTTTAATAAAAATCGATTTTGGAAATCTCGAGTAACTTATCAGAAGTCGATGCTAAGTAATAAGTGTTAGCGATCTAGTGCGGGTTTTGTTTCGTTATTGGAAAATGTGTATTAAATTTCAAATCAGTCACTAAAAATCCAAAAAATTCATGTTGATTTTCATATACTAATATAGTAATGATTGATTTAGTAACCATGTGTTATAATTTTATATCACCGGATTGGTAAAATCCATACACGCATATTAAATTTACTGTGAAACTATATTAATGTTTATTTTCTACACCGCGTTTTGTAAATTTCTCACACGTTTGTGTCGCAAAAACACAAACATTTTGCAAAAAGTGGTACACCTATGTGGACAAAACTGCAAATACTTTGACGGGTATTTTTCAACATTAGTAACTGAAATTTTGATAACTTTGATCTTAAATTTAATGCGACAATTTGTATTAAATTTCAAATCGGGCACTAAAATTCCTAAAATGCATGTTGATTTTCATGTACTGATTTAGTAATTATTGATTTAATAATCATGTATTGTAATTTTCTATCACCGGATTATCGAAATTCATTGATCTGTATTAAATTTATTATGCAAACATATTAATTTCGATTTCTTGTACCAAGTTTTACAACATTCATACACGTTTGTATAGGAAAAACTCGAACATTTTTTACAGTGCTGTCAACTGATTTTTTTTGCTTCCTGTTTTTTTTTAAATTGCTTCCTGAACGTTTTTCGAGATTTTAATGTCAACATATTTAAAATAGCCTAAAACTTTAAGAAATGCAATTTTTAGCCGGCGCCCGGATGTTTGTGTGTGTATATGCGACCAAAACGACCTTAAGAGGTTGACTGCCGCAGCTTTTGGGCGGTTGAGCTGAAACTTTGTACGCGAGTCGAGTTACCACTAATGTTGTTTGGTATTGAATTCGCCTCGAATCGGTTGAAGGCTTCAAAAGTTACGAACATTTACATAAAAAAAAATATATATATGGGTCATTCCACGGGATTTCGCACAAAAAAAACCCGACCGACTTCAATTTTCGCCTAATTTTTTTATATTGTTGATTATGTCAAACGGAGCATCTGTGAATTTTTTGAGAATTTTATTCTTATATTTCGACGAGCCATAAAATAAAAGGTGAAAAAATGAAAAAAAATTCTGACGTCAAGTGGAATAATGATATCGACAAAAATAACTAGGTCAAAATTTTCGTAATTCAACACAGTTTACGGTAAAAATAATCAAAATAAAAAATAAACATAACATCTATTTTATTTATGTCTTTTACCAAGAAAAGGTACCATTTCGCTAATTTGGCCCCCTCCGATTTCAATACAAAAAATCACGAATATACTACATGGAGTCCCAAACATTTTAAGCACAAGCCCAAGATGGAGAACGCATTTTACCCATTTTTAAAAAAATATTTCGGGTAATTGATTTTTTTAATTTTCTTCCAATCTTCTGCGTATTTTTTTATGTAATTGGTAATACTTAAAGGAGCTTATGTGATTTTTTTCATAATTTTATATGTAGATGTATTCGATTCATTAAATGTAATCGAATTACAAATTTTAAAAATTGTATTTTCGTTGCGACTTTTACAAAAAAAGGTACCATTTCACTTATATGGACCTCTCCGATTAAGTTAAAAAAATAACAAAATTACTATACGCCTCAGGCGTATCTCGCGACGCTAGCGCTCGAGCGGCCACTGAGTGAGTAAGAAAGCGATCAGCTGATCGCTTTCTTTTTTTAAAATTTTAAAAATTTGTAATTCGATTACATTTAATGAATCGAATATATCTACATATAAAATTTGAAAAAAATCACATAAGCTCCTTTTAATATTACCAATTACATAAAAAAATACGCAGAAGATTGGAAGAAAATTAAAAAAATCAATTACCCGAAATATTTTTTTTTAAATGGGTAAAATGCGTTCTCCATCTTGGGCTTGTGCTTAAAATGTTTGGGTCTCCATGTAGTATATTCGTGATTTTTTGTATTGAAATCGGAGGGGGCCAAATTAGCGAAATGGTACCTTTTCTTGGTAGAAGACATAAATAAAATAGAAGTTATGTTTATTTTTTATTTTGATTATTTTTACCGTAAACTGTGTTGAATTACGAAAATTTTGACCTAGTTATTTTTGTCGATATCATTATTCGACTTGACGTCAGATTTTTGTTCATTTTTTTCACCTTTTATTTTATGGCTCGTCGAAATATAAGAATAAAATTCTCAAAAAATTCACGGATGCTCCGTTTGAGATAGTCAACAATATAAAAAAATTAGGCGAAAATTGGAGTCGGTCGGGTTTTTTTTTGTGCGAAATCCCGTGGAATGACCCATATATATTATAATATATATATATATATTTTATAAATATTTATATATATATATTTTTAAGTAAATGTTCGTAACTTTTGATGCCCTCAACCGATTCGAGGCGAATCCAACACCAAACAACATTAGTGGTAACTCGACTTGCGTACAAAGTTTCAGCTCAACCGCCCAAAAGTTGCTGCAGTCAACCTCTTAAGGTCGTTTTCGTTATATATTATAATATATATATATATATATTTTACGTTTAGTACATGCTTTCGATGGCACAAATGTTGAACTATCGAGCTAAAACTTTGAATTTCGTTCGAATCGGCAGAGGGATTTAAAAGTTATGATTATTTTTTTTTACATAGTGGTTACGTTTTGTGCATGCTGCCACTGGCATAAACTTTAAGCTATCGAGCTGCATTTTTGCAGGCGAGTAGTGTTACCACTAAGGCTATTTTGTGTTGAATTAATCTGAAATCGGCAGAGGGGTTGAAAAGTAACAAATTTTTTTTTTTATTATTACGGTTTGTATTTGCAACTGGTGAAACAAATTTCAAAATCTTCAGCCGAAATTTTGCACACGCGATCAGTTGCGTCAAAGGTTGCTTTGTAATAGATTTGGATTGAATCGGCAGAGGGTTTTAAAATTCATGAATATTTTGTTTTTTATTCCTCGTAAAGAAAACTTTGTTTTCATGAAAAAACATTTTTTTCAAATTTTAATGTGAAGTTACTCTAAATGGTCTAGATGGATGTGTGTGTGCGTGTGCTGAAATTTGGTGGAGCATCAATGCTCTTTCTTTTGTCAAAATTTACGAAAAAGTTCAGATATCTCGTCACATTTTATAAGACTGGGAATGTTTCTAAAAAAGTCTGTACGCTCCCTATCTGTCTCATTTTTTGGCTAATGAGCTAAATAATTTTTTATGAATAAATCTACGTTAAAGGAGGATATTGAATTTCGGATGAATTTATAAAAAATTTTGGTTTTTATGGGATTTTTAATTTTTGAAAAAATGTATGTTTCAACTCACGTCAAATCACACCGAATCGACTGAAATTTCCTACAGGCAACACATAACATTCAGCGCTGCTACGTACCTAATTTGGTGATGATAAGTAACAGATTTGATGTAAGTTTGAATTTTTGAAAAACTACAGAGGTAACGAAAAATATTGTAAAGTAGAACTTTGCACATTGCTTTTTCATTAATTTATAGTTTTCACAAAGAAAAATATACATTAATCAGGAAGCAATGTGCAAAGTGCTGCTTTGCAATTTTTCATCCGTGCCATTAACATTTTCTGTATTTGACTACAATCGCGTCGCACCAAATGCGCCTAATAATCATCATTTACTTCCTTTGATAGAAAAATAAACTAGCTTTGTTTTTTCCCAATACGCGAGAGGTTTAAAGAAAGTTTTGGATTTACCCCTTTGATCACACAAATAACCCCAGTTTGCAATTCCTCGAGTTTTGTCAAAAGGGGCCGGGTCCAGAAGATATGGAAATTCCGAACGCATTCAAGTAATTAAATTAGGCCACAAAAATAAAGTGGAAAATACTAGTGCTAATCTATAAATAAAAAATCGTACGATATTTTTACTTCCTTTAATGCCCCCCTCTCTCAAACTAATGTTGGCTCTTATCGAGTCTCTGATCGCGAAAGAACGTGCGCACACACAAAACTAGGAAACATAGCAATGTGTGAAAGAAAAAAGAATAATAATCTGGGAAGGGGGAAAAAGATAAAGCGGGCAATAACTTTTGGCCGATAATTCAATTAACGTCGAGTCGTCGTGAGTTCACGGGCTGATAAAGAGCGGAGGTGGCACATACGAGAGATACTGATAAATATGTTGTATACCAGGCATTGGGTATTACGATGATTATATATTAGTTTGACTTGGAGGAGAGAATCGAGAACAAATGAGGTGGTGACTTCATGGTAATACACTCTGATGTAGTCGTCGCACCAGAGGTCAAGGTTTCCCGACGATCATTGCATTGCATCCGTAATGACAACAAACGTCCCCTCTTTTTATTTAATTCAAGAAATTGTTTATGCACGCGAAAAACACGAGCAAAGCCAACGCTAAAAGTTGTGTCACGAATTGCTTTAATTTCGGAGGTATGTCCCAAAAACGCATTCGCAGTGCCATCTTTTAAAAAAAAAATTTCCGATGAGAAGAACTATTCTCATCGGAATACAATAGTAGAAATACAATAGTTAGTTAGCTTGTCGCTAGAAATTATTGAATAATTTATAAGAGAGAAATAGTGACAGTTTGCAGAATAAAACAGCTGAACTAACGGAGAATGAATCGTACAATTATCGAATTGGGCTAATCTTTTTCTATATTTTTTCTATACATTGTTATGTATTCATTGATAAAAATTAATAAATGCTTACATTCTGAGTGTATAAAAAAAATTTCATTTTTAACTTACTTCAGATTATGTATCATTGAGAATACGTTGATAATAATCCAGACAAGTGCAGAAGAAGATGGAGCAGAAATGTCTCGAAAATATAGGATTGCGCAACATTCAACCGAACACACTTACACATATTCATTAAGCATTACTAATCACTCTGTTGAACATTCGCGCGTGGAGACCTCGTTAAAATGTCGTATATATGTAGTACGCACATCGAGTGGACTTAATGTTTTTTCGTCTCGTCTTTCCGGCCCGGGTTTTCGTTGCGTCATATGCGTTTGTTGCACAGGCTCAGTATAGCTGGGTATTACTTCCGTTTAAAATTATGCATATGCAATTAAATGATTACGATAAATGATACAATGATAGACTGTTAATCATAGGTGTGTTTGCACCATTTATTTGCATTTGCTTAATTCAGCAGTACAATGTTGAAAAAAAAGACAAGAGGTTAAGGATTGGGTTTCGAGTTGTTTGTTGCACAGGTTAAGAACAGTCCGGAGAATTTTCTAATAAATGTCAATTAACTCGGTCCTTTGAGCGATTTTTCTGGCAATATTAAAGTAGTCTTCTGTCAAGTACGTCTAACCAGTTATTTCGTAAGGCAGATGTAGACGTTTTCAACCTTACGTATGATCCAGAACAAAATGCGCATAGGGTTGACCCCTACGATGTGTTATTTTCTTTGTAGAATTATTCTGCACCAGTTAGGCGGACGAGTTTTTTTAAGGTCCCAGTGGCAAAGTAATAAACCGATTTACAAAATAAGTCGGTTTATTACTTTGCCACTGGCAAAATGTTGACATTTGGAGAAATGTAACTCTTAAAGTTTGAACATAAAAAAAATTGGTGTATAATGATACTGTAAATTGAGTAAGACATTATAAAGAGATAATTTAATAGAAATTGATCAGTCAACTAAGGGAGAAAAAATGTAGGATATTGAGAAGCATTTTTTTTACTTTCTACTGACGCCCTTAATTGATTACCATATGTGCGATAATTTTCCATTGCTGATCAAATGTGCTTTTGCTCCCAGCGAACATCCATGATTCGGGAGTACAATGTCAAGAGAAAAAAAAGATACGTGCAGACCGAGAGAAAAGATTTCATTGACGCCAAAGAAATGGGTGGAATGATTTTTTTTCATTGTTTTCAACGAAATATTTCTTCGATTTCAATTGAGTAGTGCACTTGAATTTCAGAGAGAACATTTCATTGCCTCTAATTAAACATTTACTTAGTGAGCATGTAATAAAGAAATAGTTTGCATTGATTTAAAGAAACGATCTTCTTGATTCAAAGAAAAGATGTACTTGATGGCAGCAAGTGCGTCAACGGTGGGTGCGCAATCGCGTTAGTTGTGTCGCGATCCGGTGAAAAGCCGTCAAAATGGATAAAGACGTAGTGGTATTCCTCACGCTTAGTCGTTTCACATACGCTAGATGATCAATTTGTCAGGCTAACAAAGATTTGGTTAATATATCTAAGTTCTCTGGTACGTAACCACGAACTTACAACGTCTATAGGCCAGTCTCTCTCGCACTTAACCTCACTTTTTTGTTTATTCTATCTCTACCGTTTGTTTATCTATTTCTGCCGGACTTCCGTACATTATTTCAAAATTTGAGCTTTATCTACCGAGTACTTTAGGAAAAATCAAGTTTCGAAATTTTGAGCTGTAGTGGGGAAAGTATCACTGCCTCTTAAGACGTAGTGGCCACTTTCAAAATTTCAAAAGCTGTTTTCTTTCAGATAACAACACAGATTGGGCTTACATCTTGAGATAATAAGCGGAAGAACGGTACAATTGGGCTAAGTTTTTGGCTTCCCGAAACTCAAAGCCGTTTATTCAGGAGGACCGGGAAACCAAAAAGTAAGGTTAGGTGCGAAAGAGATAGCCCTATAGGCGTTTAACATTGGACGCAGAAATTCCTGCCGGTGTATCGCTGCCTCTTAAGTGAAGTCAATGAAAACAACATACTTGGCTCAAATACACATTTCGTTGAAGTTAAAGAAGAAAGTTCCATTGAATCAGAGACGATTTCTTTGAAATCAATGAAAAAGGTTCATTGGTGTCAAGAAATGTTCCTTTGATTTAATGTCACTACTTTTCATTGAGTTTGAGATCATTCAAAGAAAAGATAGTATTGAAACTCAAGTATTTCATTTAATTCGCAATGATTTTCGTGAATCAATAAAACTTTTTCTCTTGGTACGTAAACTCGTATTGCTCGGATTTCGAGGGGTCGAGAGATATTTACTATGTACTTACAGTAAGGAGAATAATAAGTAAAATAAAAAGTAAAATAAAGTGCGAAAGATTTAAAGAGGGAGAGATGCGAGAAGGGTGAGTGGGAGTAAGTATATCGCGGTGCCGCCAAGCTGGCTGCACACGAAGGGGCTCGTCATCGACATCAATGATTGGTGGTGATGAGCGGTGGGGACAGCGAGCTTATAAGTAACCACGATCCTCTGTCTGGGCCAATAGTCGCAAAACAGTGAATGCAGTGACCTCAAAAGCGCTTCGTAAACGCCAACTTACAAGCTATTTCAATTTCTTACAAGTTTATTTACAAAGTATTAAAAAAATAGTTACTTGAAAAAAAAAGTGCTATTAAAAAAAGTGATAGCTGAGGTGTTCTAACTACGTCTGCGCCAGTGATCGATCGAAGATTTTTTTTTAACTATCAAAATTGCCGTATTTTTGTTTATTCTTCGCTAAAGGATAATTCTGATACGCAGAGATGACTTAGTCCGTCAATCTGGAGTTTAAATAAAAGGAGCTTTATGCGGTTGTCAGGAGAGAGAGAGAGAAAGTTGTATATAGTTGAACGGAAAAGTTTGTTATACTAATCGAGACGCGGTTGGAGCTGTGAAGACATTTTCAAAAGTTTGAAAAGTTCGTTAGCCACTGACAAGATCGTCGAGGAAACAGCATCCCGGAATCGTCGGAATTCCCATTGGAACTGAGTACAAGAGAAAGAATATTGTGCGAGAAATAAGAGGGGATTATTGCGACAACTGAAACGTAAGTTCGAGTGGAAAACTATTGCAAGGCTTTTCCCCCTTCATAGAATTTTCTCGATTGACATATTATACACGTGGGAGTTTTATCACTTTAGGAAACAATATTGCAAAAGTGTGACGAACGAGTGAAAATTAGTGATGCCGTTCGAGACGAGAAATTCTCGGCGAGACGAGACGAGAACGAAAAATTTCTCGTCTCGACCAAAAAAATTCTCGTCTCGAAGAGTCGAGAATTATTTTGTGTGTTTGAACATAATTTTGCAGTTTTGCTGCGACTGAAAATATAACCTTGAAAAATCTTAGCGAATAAAAAGAATTGTCTCGAAAAAACTCTGCGACTAGAAAGTTGGTCTTGAAAAAGCCTGGCGCATAAAAGAAATGGTCTCAAAGATGTTCAGCGACTGAGAAGATTATTATTATTTTTCGCTTTTTACAAAGCTTCCTCTCTGAGGAAGCAAAAAAGTATGTTATTCAATTTTGGCTTTCTCATAGAGGAAGCTTTGTAAAAAGCGAACAATAATGAGGAAGCAATGTGCAAGGTTCTACTTTGCATCCTTGTTTTAATTAGATAAATAAACATGTTGTGAATTCGCTTTTTCTATTTCGTTATTCCGTTATATCGTTATTATTAGAGCGTTTCCGAAAGTAAATGTGATAACGTATATTACTTAAAATAATTCTACATTCCATAAAATCACAAATTTCATACCTTTTGTCACAAAATAATACATATATAATGGCTGAATATTGTTTCATTTATATACAAAATTTGAGCTCGCTATCTCAAGTTTTGCAAAAGTTACAATAGAGCGATAATGTCAATTTTTTGAAAAATTCAAAATTCCATACAATCTGAACCACTTTACTGATTCGAGCCAAATTCAATACCAAACAGCATTGAGTGCACCTACTCTTACAACCAACTATTTAGCAAAATAGACTAAATTTTACGAAAGTTAGAGCGACCACGTCCTTTTTTCATAAAATTCAAAACGGCATAAAATCAAAATTTTCGCACAGATTTTATCGAAAATTACTACAGTTGAAGAGGGTCTGCTGCTACACTTGGATGCCAAATTTCAGAGCGATATACAAAACCGTTCTTGAGTTATGGGCGTTCGAATTTTCGGAGTTGTATACATACACACTAGGGCTGTTTAAAAAAACATAATTTTTTTATAATTTTCTTATAATCGATATTAAGTACTGCCGCATCAAGGCCAAAATTCATGAAAAGCGGTGATTTTTATACATTTTTTTTACGTGGTGAGCGCTCATGGAGATTGTGGTTGTTTTTGATAGACTATGAAATTGTGTAAAGGCAGAAACATGTTCGATAATGTTTAGTACTGCCGCATCGACATTGAAGTTACCAAAATCAAAAAATTAAATCCTTTAAAACATTGAAATATTCGTCTACTCATCGACTATTTCGTGCGATTTCAAATGAAAAAATGGCTCTTGAAACGGGAGTCACGTATGATCATAATCGTGATGATGATAAGCGATTTTCGAATTTTGGGAAACTGTGATATCGATGCGGCAGTACTAAATTTGATCATACAGGACTACCGTTTCATGAGCCATTTTGTGATTTGAAAACGCGCGAAATAGTCGATGAGCAGATGAATATTTCAATGTTTTAAAGGATTTCATTTTTTATTTTGTTAACTTCAATGTCGATGCGGCAGTACTAAACATTATCGAATATGTTTCTGCCTTTACACAATTTCATAGTCTATCGAAAGCAACCACAATCTCCATGAGCACTTCACCAAGTAAAAAAAAAAATGTCTAAAAATCGCCGTTTTTAATAAATTTTGGCCTTGACGCGGCAGTACTTAATAACATCGCACAACTCCCAGCTTTCGCGAAAACATTTTTTTTTGTGATAATCAATACATCATTTCAGGAGCAACCGATTATAAAGAAATTATGTTTTTTTGAACAGCCCTAATACACACGCACACACACACACACACACACATACATACACATACATACGGACATTTTTTCTAGATCACTTTTCTGAACGTTTTGGACGATTCTAAGTGTACTGACATAATGAGGATTTTGCTTCCTCATAGAGGAAGCAAAATGTCTTGAAAAATCTCTCTCCGACTGAAAAGATAACTTTGAGAAAGCAATTTTCTGGAATTACTCACCTCAAGATTGTGAAAATATTTTTATTCCACTCAGTGCGTAGAACGCGGTTTTACGCACGCTTCACGTGCGTCAAACATGGTTTACACACCTCGTGAAATAAAATTTTGTACGATACTCATGCGAAAAACGTTTTCTTAACTCGTGTGATTGCAACACTCGCCTTCGGCTTGTGCTGCAAATTCACACTCGTCAGAAAAAGTTTTTTCGCATTCGTATCGTAATGTACTATTTTGCAATAGTAGCCAACGGACCAGTGACGTAGTGAGTGGGTGGACCCGAGGGCTCGTCTCCCATCGAAAGCAATCCCCCCCCCCCCCTTCCCTTCCCAATCCTCATTACGCCACTGCAAGGGATCAAGCGTTATTTTCACAAAACAAGACGAGAAATAAAAATGACTCATCTTATCTCGAGAATTGTTTGAGATTCTCGACATTCTCGAAAAATGTTCGTGATTCTCGTAAAATGTTTGAGATTCTCGCGTTTTTCGAGATTCTCGAGAATTTGTCGAGATTCTCGGGTTTTTCGAGATTCTCGAGAATTTGTCCAGAGTCTCGAGAATTTGTCGAGTCTCGAGAATTTGTCGAGAGTCTCGAGAATTTGTCGAGATTTCCGAGAAACGAGACGAGAAATATATCTCGCCATTGTTTTCGAGACGAGACGAGAACTTGATCGCGTCGGTTCGAGACGAGACGAGAACTTGAACTCGTCGAGACGAGACGAGACGAGAAATAGCGAATTCTCGTCCCGTCTCGTCTCGACGGCATCACTAGTGAAAATGTAGATTGTTCATCCCATATGAAAATCACAGCTGCAATGTTGATGGCGATGATTACAAAAGAACGCCAAAGTATTAAATTTTTTGCAAGATGCTGATTTTTTTAGAACTTATTTATTTATAAACAAAAATTTTGCAAGCGTTTTTTTTCTTGTTGATGGTATAAAATTATTTAAAAACCTCAATTGAGACGAAATTCCGTGGAATAAAAATAAAAATGTATTATTTATAGCTAAGAACTGCAGTGCTGTAGAATCTTAGAGTAACAAAGCAGGATATTCGGCGTTGGATATTGACTTTTTAGATCAATAACCTGGCGTAATTTACAATATATAGAAAATCCACCTTAGTTGTATGCTGTCATGCAATTTAATTAATTGCCATTTCTCGCTGGCGAACGGCGTCGAGATCGTTAACCCTACGGTTTTTCTTCAGCACCTATTTGTGGAATGTTGCTTGCCGATTCTGTTTCCACTTTTTTGCAAACTCGAATTCAAGATATTACTACAAGATGCGTGCATAAAATGTGTTTAATTTGTGGAATAACAAATTGACTACGATACTGTTCCGATACTGCTGTCCAAGCGTCCACATGACCGGATGCACTCAGAGAAATTGTGGAACTGCTGACAACTACAAATTGACAGATATTCGTTTATAATCCATGCAATTTTTTTTTGTAGTTACGGTAGTTAAAAAGAATGTTTTAACTATATATGGTTATAGTTCCGACGACTATTTTATGGTTATCGAAACTACAAAAAAAAGTCGCATATTCTTAAAATGGTATTAGGAAAAAAAGTACCGGGACAATAAGTCTTACAGATAAAAAGTATCCGGGCTAAAAGTTTCTCAGAAAAAAAGTACTCAGAAAAAAGACCCCGCGGAAAAAAAATTCTGGGAAAAAAATACCTGCGGAAAAAAGTACCGGGAAAAAAAATCCCACTTTTTAAAATTCGTCTGGTCCAAGCGAAAGTTGGTACTCGGAGGTTTTTGGGTTGGGTGCTTATGTCCTCCAATATTTTTTCGATGCTAAAGAAGGAATATAGTGACGCACGCAGGGGGGGTCTTCGTCCGGTCAATTAATAAATTAATCCGCACGAACGATTATTTATTGTATCCGCCATTTTGAATTTCTAAATTCTGAATTCAGGTTCATAATCAGTGATCAGACGAATTTTTTTAATTGTGATTTTTTTTCCGTCGGTCTTTTTCTCCCGCGGAGCTTTTTTTCCCGGTCCTTTTTTTCACAGTATTTTTTTTCCTGCTACTTTTCTCCCGGCATTTTTTTTCCCGCTACTTTTTTTCCTGCTACTTTTCTGCGAGGCACTTTTTTTTCCGCGGGACTTCTTTTCCCTAGTACGTATTTTTCAGGTACTTTATTCCCAAGATTCACTTAAAATGAATTGCGTCAGTTTATCATTACCGACTATACGATAATTGTCTTTGAGAGCGGTCCCATTCCAAAAAAGCTAATCTTTTTTTCTCCCCATTTCGAGGCGCAGCACGGGCCGGAAATCGCTCAATTATTACGAATGACGTGCGCATGCGCAGTCCGCTTTCATTACCTCTCTCGGGAGGTAATCAGCTCATTCCTGCCCGCGCGAGAGTAATAAAAGCCGTACTACGCGTGCGCGTCGTCAGTTGTTAAAAATGAGTTTATTCTCCGTCCTTGTTGTACACACAAAATCTGGTTATTTTTTAGCGAAATCGGGAGAAAAGTATAGTACACGGAAAAAAAAAGATTAGTTGCCATAACCAAGAAATGAGTTGACACTCATTTCTTGGTTATCACTCAACTCAAATGGTAATACCAACGATTCGAATGGTAATACCGACGATTCGAATGATAACACCGACGATTCGAATGGTAGTCCCAACTATTCGAGTGGTAGTTTCAACGATTGGATTAGTTAACCTAACTAATCTCGCGAGAACTAATCGAGAATAGTTGAGGTTATTACTCGATATGGTTGAGGCAACTAATTTTTTAGACATTGTGTACAGCAAATCGAAAACGTAGTTGCCACAACCAAACATTTCTTTCCGTGTACGTTACATGGGAGGGGTGCAACTTTTCACCTCGACTGAATTTCTGCCCTCGCTTCGCTCGGACATCAGACTTCACTCGCGGTGAAAAATTGCACTTCCCTCCTTTGTAACGTAATGTACTATTTTTCTCTATCGGCCTTAAAATTTTCTATACGCACCGTTGGCAAGTGCAGTTTACGTTCGGTGTAAATTCTCATAAATATTTTGGCAACGTGTAATAAATGGTAGAATTTGAGGCAATAAAAATAATTTAAGGAGCGGATTTTAGATAATAAATGAACTCATTAGGATATTCCGGACATCTGGTAAGAAAAGTCATTTTGATGCTCCGATTTTAATAAAACATAACGATTTGGCAGAGCTTGAAAGAACTATGAATATTTTAACCCAAAACATAAGGAGGTTGGAGGGGGCTTTACACTAATCAAATCGGTGCTAAATTGGTTTAATCGGTTTTATAATTACTCGTGGTTTAACTGAAGAAAGTTTACATGGTTATAATTTTTGAACAACTAAATCTATTTTTATAAAATTCAATCGATCATTCGGTAAAGGATGTTCCAATTATTCAAATGAGCTATTGCTCGTCATAATCGGATTGATATGGCTTAATCTTCTTTAAAACCGAATGAAAAAGATGACTTCAGTCATTTGCACATACACGAAATATTGATTTCCATTTTTTCTGCAATTTATTTTCGAAAAATTCCTAAAATGGGAAAACCCCGCGTCAGCATCCAGCCAAAGTTGACGTCAATATGTCTAGATTAAAGCTACGCTGACTGATATTAATAACGAGAGGCCGTAATTTTTCAATGTGGATGGTATATTCATATTGTCTCTTATTCATTCAGTAGCAGCGATTTGCGTATTTCAAATGGCCCTTGCGCACGAGCGTCTCATAGCACGTGCGAGTATTCAGCACGTGCTGAATACTCGGTCGATTGTCAGTATTTCTTTGTAGGTCTTGATATACATGTAGTAACAATGATATAATTAACGACAGGAATACGTCAGCTATATCTCAGTGACTCGTGACTGTATATCATATTCTCCTCTTCAACTTTTATTTGTCTGATCAAAGCGTACGTCTGCCGATTGAAGCCACTACGCGATTTACTTCTCGCACTCCATTCGCGTGTGTTTCGAGCGAAGGAATTATAACAACGAAGCGCTCTCGGGTTCAATATATAAGATTCACGGTCTCGAGGCGCTACACGCTCGTGAAGCGGCAAACGATTGTACAATCGACACTCAATAAACCGTTGATTATCCTACACTGTTTGTCAGAATAAAAGACAGCCGGCTTAATTGTAACTCATCGCTTATTCTTAGTATAACCGCTTGCAAATTTTAGCTGCCAGATTTCACTTACCATCCTCGGAACCTTTGGTCAGCATTTTCTTGACAATCGCAGTCTTCTCCGTGTAGGCACTGGCATTTGATATTTTAGCGCAAAGACGACGAAACTCGCGGAAAGAATCGTCCCTTGTTGAGGTGAATGTTATGTTTTTATCGTCTTTCTTAACTTCGATTTTTACTGGAATTGTTGGATCTTCCTTGCTTGACGAGGCCACCGAATCTTTGTGACTTCCTTTGGCTTTTTTTGCTGGAGGCCCTGTGGCTTGTCGTGGACTTTGCAGTTTCTTTGAAGGCCGCGCAGATAGATTTTGAGCCGGCACTGAAATCATGCCATCAAGCAATGATCAGAATATTGAATATAAAGTTATTCAGATTAAATGTCGAACATATGAGAACAAGTTAGGATCAATTATATCATGAAGTTCCACAGAACAATCAGGGTGGCTAGTCATGGTGGTCACTTATATATAGAAACAGAGCCCGTAAACAAACATTATGTGCAAAACTATCGGATTTTTGTTGCATCCTTTATGATTCATCATAAGTCGATTGGTGCATCAAATTTATTCGTATTGCTTGTGGACTAATAAGCTATCGGGGGCGGAGGGGTGTTTGAGGGAGCCAGAGCGAAAAATCTATTCTCAGTTGTCTGCATTTTTTCTACTCAGTTACATTATTTTGGCATGTTGTAAATCAGTTGCCAACTTTGCTATAAGGGCCTTTAAAGAAAAATGCTTTGCTTAATTCGTGTAGAACGATGTTGAAAATAAAAAAAAAGACATCATAGAGAGCAATCCTATGGTTAGTTTATTCTGAATCATTTAATTGGGAGTCAATTTTTTCTGTCTAATGCTCTTAAGGAAAGCCGAAGCGAATATTTACAACATTCAATATAACATTCTGATTTTCCAAGGTACTATTTTTAGTCAGCCGTTATAAAAATGTACACACACACACACACACACACAAATTTAGACAAAAATTTCGGCTCAGAAAGATGATTGTAAGTTGGATTTCTATTAGTTGGCATCAAAGATAGGGTATATTGAGGATCTGGGTGTGATACGGTCCAAGCAAACGTTGTTTTCAAAGAAAATTTCAAACACTTATGAATGGGATAAAAATCTGAAAAAAAATTAAGTATGTAAAAGGTGTTGAAAAGACTACTTTTGCATAATAATCATTCCAAAATATTATCGACAAATTCATGAAATCAATAATTGTTTAACAACTCAGCCGTCAACCGATCTTTTTTTTCAAATGAAAACGATTTTTTATTTTTTCTGAATACGTACGAACTTTGCCAGAAAATTGTGTAATTTTTGAAAATCATGTTTATAAATTTTTATTAATTTCGAAAATTGTGTGGAAAGTCACGAATTTTGGATATGCGTCACTCATATAACCATTCATATGACCATTTACACCCACAAAGGGTCCAGACAATTGATCAAGTAGATTAGAAAATACAGCCGTAACGTTAAAAAAAACATTAATTAAAAAAATTAGCTAAAATTCTGAAAAAATGTATACATATTCATAAAAACAAATCTTTCCAATTGAAAAAAAAATAAAAATAAATTAGCTTGACTGGTGATTCGCCATACAATTTTCTTTATTCATAAAGTTGCTAATAACATTTTGCAATTATTATTATATAAAACCAATCTTTTCGGCACATTGAACGTGTTTGATTTTTTTCATATTTTTATCCCATTGACAAGTGTTGGAGATTTTCTCTGAAACTCACATTTGGCGGGCCTGTACCCCTGCCACATCCTTAAGTTCTGCCCTGGAGTTCCAGGAAATCCGCCAAGTGGCACATAACATAATTGGCATTAATCTATATAAAATACCTATTGCTAGGTATTGAAATGCTCCTAATAGTCTACGATAATTTGTGAATCACTTATACACTTATCATCCAGCTCCTGTATCTTCTCCAGTACTATCTTCTTGTCCTCGTCGAGAAGATCATCCCAGCCACTGATGTCCTCCGCAGGATCTGCTATCCTCTTAGTGGTAGCACGTTGCTTCGAGAATACGTCGAACATACATGTGACGTGGTGCCATGCTTTCATCATTCCATCTCCGAAGGGATTACTCACGAGCTTCGCAATTCTAACAGCATCCTTGTCGATCGGGCACTTGCACTTTTTGCACTTTGCACGACCCGTCTTAGCCTTCTCCACTGCAAAGGGTTTCTCGTTTTCATTATTTGCCATAATCTCTAAAACAGAAAATAAGCATTTCCCTATAATATCCTTCCCTATAACCTTCAAAAGTAAAATTATAGCAATTAGGTTTGTATTTATAAAAATTTTATTAATACACAAATTTTTGGCACGACTGAATTTTAAAAAGTTATTTACGGAAACATGGAAAGCAAAATACTAAAATGAAAATAAATAAATTAAATTTACAAATATTTTCAGATATTTTCGAAAATAATTTAAGCGAAAAAACAGAGGATGCACATGTTTTTCCAATTAATTGCGCATAAACTCGATGCCTTTGTGTATTAGAAACATGATTCAATTATGTTTGATAATGATACTTGTGAAAATCAATATATTGACGTCGATCCAATCAAAATGAGTGAGATATTAGAAAGTGCTTCTCGAGAAGAATAAAAAGTATAAAATATCGCAGCTCATTTGCAAATTATAATAATTAGTAATTGTTAGAAATAAAAATTGTATTGAAATTGAAATCTATACATATCATTAAATTCTGGATACTTTGGCCATTTTGCCGGCCTGTAGATTATGAATTTGCAGAAGAGAGGGACAATTGCAAAGAGTTCCATATACATAGCATGGGAGGTTCGTGGGGGCTCTGATAACGTAGCTTATCGCTTATATAGTGAACTTGGTATTTATTATACTTTCGACGCCGTGTCACGATCGACCAATCAACAGCTTCGACCTCTTCGATGCTTGAGCTCTCGTCGATTGGTCGGCAACTCGATACACTTGATGGGGTAAAAAAGCGAATAGCAGAAGACGGTTAAATTTAAGTATGTTCTCATTGCCAACGCGAATAGGACTAAAATTGCGCAGTTTCTTCAATGTGGGGTTCCAACAACGACGACAACAACAACTTGAAATCGTGCGCATCTCCATTGACGTACGATTCTTGACGCTAATTATACAGACGCAATAAATTAACCCTTCTTAAACATTTTGGCCCAATCTTATATTTTATCCCTTCAATATCTTTATCAGACTGAACACTAATTTGGTTTATGAAAATTTTTCATATTTGTAATCAGCAACGAATTTTCGATATGTGCAATATAATTAAATTTTCCTTAAGTACTAAAACAACTTCAGCGCCCTCAACCTTCTAGTCTTAATCTCGTATAACTAAACTGACAACGACTTTTCGGGCAGTAAATCACAGGGCGAATGAAACGTCAACAATTTTAAGGAAGAATCGCAAGAAAGTTGATAATGAACTGAATCGACATTATACATTAGAAATGTCTTGCAGTGACAATACGTTCTGTAATTCTCAAGAAAACAGCGAGAAGCTCTTAAACTTTCTTCGTCTGCAGATTAAATAAGATTCGAAAAGAGTTATCACGGATAAAAAATGTAATTCCACTTGCATGTCGCAGTATCGCATTTATTTACGAAGTTGTTGAATGATTATGGATATATCTAACGAGTATTGTTTACACGTTTATTGAACATGTATATAGCCACCGCAAAATCTCGATCAAATATACAGTAGCGTTAAAACAACTGCTACATTTTGTTTTGCATAATTTCAGTCTCACGATCCGAATGAAGACCCATGAATGCTGGGATACTGGAAGCACGAAATATGCGTGGGTGGGACAAATGTTCGATAGTCAGATTTTTTTGTACACCGAACAGATGCAGAAAAAAAAGATAAACTTTTGATATGGTGCGAGAATCACATATCGGTATGCATTCGCCATCGCTACGCGCCGATACAAGACACAATGTACTGAACTAATGTGACATACGCTTTTTCCTCTCCTCATGCAACTCTATCACGTAGCAGTTTCCCGTGCACCAGTGTCATATATATTGTAAAGGGCATTGAATCGTCATGCGTCAGCTTGGAATTCTGCAGATCACACCATATTTTAACGCCATGCTAAAAAAGATGCAAAGGATAAAACTTCCACATTGCTTTATTATTATTTTTCACTTTTTGCAAATCCACCACTACGTAGAGGTGTTTTCATCGACTTCGGTTTCCTCATAGCGGAAGCTTTATTAAAACCAAAACATAATGCGGAAGCAATGTGCAAGGTTCATCAATATGTTGGTCACGATTTGTTTATAAAATAAATAATGAATAATTGTTCGATTATGACAAGTGATTATGACAAGTTCATTTTGTTTATTGAAACATGTTTTATTTATTTACCCTCCAGATTTTTTAAATGTTGATTGTTCAAAAGTTTCAGTTACTTTTATGTCTGAGGTAAGATTAAACAAACAATTATAATTTTCCAATGACTAATAATATAAAAAATGTCGAGTCTAGACAAACAAATAGCGTTATGACTTTTCCTCAGACAGTGTCCGAGAAAATAACTATAGATTAGATTGATACGAATGTTTTAACATGAAATAAATAATTTATTGAGGGGGAAGCAAGCAAAGTATTAGCAGTAAAAAAATAATCATCATTCCGAAGAATATTCTCAATACATTAAAATTGAAGAAGTTCCATCGAGTCGTATTTTCACGGTCACGAAATCGTTCTGAGGCCGATACACGATAGCATGTAGGTTAGAATAGAAAGGTCGTAAGATCCCATGCAGAATTTATATACCATTGTAGTTTAACGCCACTCCTACACGGAGTTAATGGACGTTTTAAAAGAATGCATTTTTTTTTGTTTCATGTCTAATGATATTTTAAAAAATTTATTGAATATATTGCTCGTGAACAATATTTTATTTAAATAACTACAGTTTCGAGCTCATGGTTCTGTGAAAGTTAAAGGTGTGGGGCACAAATTTGCTAAATCCGTAGCTAAGCAAAATGGAATGCCATCGACGAGGGCTTAAAGAGGGTTTACATTTTTTACTGGAGTTCAATTGCCCATCGAGAGTTGCCGATGGATTGAAAAAAAAGATAAATGAAAGGTCCATTTTGAAATGAGATGAGCGTATGGGTCGAGGTGAGGAAGAAGGTGATCTAAAGCAGAGAAATTCTGAAATCGGTCTTCGTTTGCGTAGGCGCGATGGTCGAGCACCTTCGCCTCCTCCTACAGGTGGTAGCTAGGAGATAGAAAGAGAAAGAGAGTGAGAGAGGTGGCGGCAGGCATTGGGGGTATAATAGTGGGCGCAGCAGCCCTCGCTGCTCACTCTTCTCGAACTCACTGCGCCACCGAAAAGCATCCTACTAGGATTTTGTACTAGGGGATCGCCAGGAAAAATAATCCCCCACGAGTTCGTGTCTTATATATCAACTAGTCGCAAACGTGTTTAAAAAAATTGTTGTATTTACAAGTTTGGCAAAGTGGATCGGAATAATAATATCTATTCAGTGGAAGCAAATAAGAGAAGCGGAGAATTTTCGAAGATTCAAAAGGTAGGAGAGAGACTTTTGTAGTTCGAAATTTACGTCGAATTGATATTTTTTTTATAACTAAATAAACAATTTTAGTTATTTTTCTCAGTGAACAAAAATCGTGCTAAAAATTTTCGGTAAGTAATTGTAATACTGTACGGATCACGTGAAAAAAATGCTAAAAGCGAATAAACAATTTCAGGAGGATATTTAAAAATATATATTACGATAATTTATTTAAACAATACAGCACTTAAAAAGTTATATTATGATTACTAACAATTAATTGTGGGCAGTTTTTGATAGAATTTTTTCAATTTATTCAAATAAAATACAACACGTTTTTTGTGAATATTCAAACAATTGGTGGTTGACAAGACTTCAAGTCGTTAAAAAAATCGTTATATTTCTGGTCACTAAGAAAAAAATATTTGTGTATCTATCTTACACTTCAATTATTTTTACTCTCACATACCGCAAAAAAACCCCTATATAGATGAGCCACGAGAATAATAGGAGACACCTGCGAGGATGCGTTAATGATTTCCTTCACGCATTGTTATATAAATTGTGCAGGTGGAAAACTGATTTGCATTTTTAAACGGTTTCTTTGTCGTATATTGATGGCCCATGGTTTGATGGAGGAACGTCTGCATTGAAAGATAAGGTTGTGATGCAAATAGTAATAGTCTGAGAACGAAAATGCACCGAGTGGCGCGCATTTAAAAAAAAAGTGCATGCACTGAAAACGGCCATTATTCAAAAATCGGTTAGTACATTGCATACCTTTTGTAGTCCGTGAGGCTCTAGAATATCCATTAAGAATCTTGAACGTATAAAATGCAGTTACGATTAAAAGCCCTTGCGCAAAAATGGATTTTGCGAAGCGCAACAATTTTGACGTCCTGTGTAAATGGCTTTTCGGATCGTTGTATCGATTTATAAGATCTCTCACGTATAACACGCTCTCGTCACGTCGCGTCGGAGACGTAAAAAGAACCTATCGCGATTAAAACGTAACTATCCTTTTATCGCTCCGAAGCCATGAAAAATTCATTTGACAGCAAAGATGTTGTACCGCCTACACAGCTAATAGGTCATTTCGAACACGATCTCAACAGAGCCGAATGCCGATTTTTCTATTGATGGAATTTTCTGAAAACAGAGAAATTTAGATCACTCTGGGAAAATCAAATGAAACTTTTTCAATTGTTGCCGCTATTTTCGGTTGACCGATGAGGTGATGAGGCTTCACGCAGTGAACAGCAGATTCTGGACAGCAACGAATTCATTTCCTGAAGCGAATGGGAATTTAAAAAATGGAAATAGAAAACGGTTTACGGGAACAATTATTAATTTCGCGGAGGTTATAGTGATTTTGAATTTTACGAAATTGTGAATAATTTTACGGAAATTTAAAAATATTGATATCTCGTATTTCTTCAAAAAGGTTGAAAACTTTTATGCATTTTGAGGAGTTTCGATATTTGATTTCTACTTTTTTTTCTTCATACCATAATATCGCAAATTTTATTTTTCTCAGCTATATTTTAATATTTAAAATTCCATCAATAGAAATTTTACATATTCTGTTCATTAAGATCCGCAATTTAAAAAAAATGTAAATATCGAAAGTCAAGAATTGAAAAAAAAAACGTTTTTTGCAAAGTAGAAATATTTTTTATATGTCGAAAAATGGTCCTGGTATAATTCTATTGTATTGTACATAATCTTTAAATATTGTAAAAGAAGCAAATAAAAAGGGATTCTGTAACTGTGATCAAGTAAAAAATATGGATTTAATAATCGGTTCGGGTTTTAAAGCTACTGTGCACAAAATCTATTTCAATCTTCTAGGTACGTAAAAAACAAGGTATTTTTTCCTTCCTTGCAAAGCGTATAGGAATTGCAGAAAACTCAGACACATAAATCTGCCGTTCAAATGCAGATATCTATTTAGAATATCTGATAGAATTTCATGGACTTTGCGACGTGCAATTCTACTGCGGATTTTCTTTCACAAAATTGAACACTCCATTTCTTCGTTAAAAACGCTCAATATTAATTTTTCTCTCACTAAAATCGGAAAATCCCCCATAAGAGAACAATAAGAGGCAACGCTTTCCTCGTACCACAAACGTGCACAATTTGACTACTGTGGGCGATGGCCTTCGAAAATGGCCACGTATGCAGAATACGAGCGAAGCCAACAATCGTCACCGCGATTATGGGTTAGCATTGAAATTATTATAACGGGCAAACACGTCCCCTATTGAGGGAAAGAAAATCGACTTTCACGCTTTTCTCCTTCAACGATATTCGAGCACGGGTAGATAATCAAATATGCCTGCAGTTAAATGGTTTAGAAGTATTCGTTTTGCTTGACGGTCGCAGAAAATCTCAACAGCCCTACAGGGTCGAACCTTTAACAGTTTCGTCTTTGACGGCTAATGTGACATCAATTCTCGTACTTTTTATAACGCGCCATCACAAATGATTTTACATGAAATATTTATATTTATAATTATAATATCATCAAATTTGTTTAATATTTGCTTCCTCATAGGGAAGCTTCGTTTTCGTGAAAATTTTTTTCATTCGAGATTTCATGTTCGTACACTCAGAATAGTCCAAAACGTCGAGAAAAGTGATTTAGAAAAAATGTCTATATGTGTGTGCGTGTGTGTATATATATGTTACACGCTCAAAAAATGTAAACCTTTATAACTCGGGAACGGCTCGAGATATAGAGCTGAAATTTACACCATAGATAGAGGGGTCAATCCTCATCGTTCATACCAATTTTTGTAAAAATCCCCATAATCATTAAATTTCTACGCAGTTTTGAATTTTTTCAAAAATGTCTGTTAACGCAATAACTCTTTTAATTTTCGAGATATTAAGCTCAAAATTGGTATGTACGTGAGCTTTCGTACACCGGTGATCTCAATTAAATTTGGTTAAGATCGGTTGAAACGTTAAAATTTTATGAGATTTTGATTTTTTGAATTTTTAAATATTTTTTCTGCGATGCGAATTTTGGTATCAAATATCGAGCTGGGAGTCAAATGAGTGCCAAATTCACGATTAACAGAAAAATACGTCAGAAATAGCCCAAAAATGTTGAACGATAACATATTTTCATAGCGATGTTGTACAGTCTATATTGCGAAAAGTAGCGATTTATGTCGTATAAACTAGCCATATCCTTGCTTCCCAATGAAATTTCGGAAACCACTGATTTCTATCGTGTTCTACACAAAAAAAAAATAGAAAAGATAGAGTATTCGTGGGAGTTTCTGGACCGTTTGTCCTTATTATATTTTCACAAACCGAGAGTGTGCGCTTATTTATATTTATTTAAAACAAGGATGCAAAGCAGAACCTTGCACATTGCTTCCTCATTATATTTCGCTTTTTACAAAGTTTCCTCTATGAGGAAGCCAAAATCAATTCCCATACTTCCTCTTAGAAGTTGCTTTGTAAAAAGCGAAATATAATGAGGAAGCAATGTGCAAGGTTCTGCTTTGCATCCTTGTTTAAAAACTCGATTAGTACGTTTCTGGCATTTCTTGACTATAGAAACGTTATTATCATAACAAAAAGTTGCAAAGCAGAATTTTGCACATTGCTTCCTGATTAATTTTCATTTTTTACAAAGCAACCTCTATGAGCTTATTTATTAATTTTGGTTCTCTCATAGAGGAAGCTTTGTAAAAAATGAAAATAAATGAGGAAACAATGTGCAAAGTTCCACTTTGCAACTTTTTTCGTTACCTATACCCGTGCAGAAATTAGTTCGGGCAGCCGCGATTAATTAAGGGGCCTTCTTAGGTATAAACGTGGCATCCACAATAGGATATTCATAATCTAGAAGCACTCTAGAACCCTACTAGGATCAACAGAGGCTGCCACGACAAAATATATAGTGAAAAATGTCCACTTCGGAGCCTAATCAGGCTCAAATGTGGAATCCTCACTATAGGGGCACCCATATATTGAGCCTCTTCGTTGCCTACAAAGGTGCCCTTTACAGACAACTGTATATGCACTGTATAGGCAACTTTATAGGCCCTTTATAATTTGATTTTTTTATATTTCCGATACGTATTCTGCAATAGGTATGACAAATTATTCCCTTACTGAAACCCGTCGGAGTTAACCAGGTAATCACCCATCTAACTATTAAAGGTCAGTGTCAGCGAAGCGGTCACCCATCTATGTATTGACCATCAGTCGCCAGCCTCGCGGTCATCCATCTAAGTAATTACCGTCAGGCTAGGCGGTTATCCAACCTAGTACTAACAGTGTTAGCAAAGCGGTCACCCATCTAAGTATTGACCATCAGTCGTCAGCCACGCGGTCACCCTAGTACTAACCTTCAGGTCAGTCAGACGATCGTCCACCCAAATACTAACGAACTAATACGCGCAAACAATGAAATAAGCAACTTCGTCGAATATGTTTATAAATGACAAAAACGATACAATGTATCATTTTTTATATAACCGTTTGCCGTGAAAAATAACTGGATGTGCTTCTATTATTATCACAGCAGACGCAATCGTATAAATCTATAAAGTTCGGAATATATTACACGAATTTCATTTTATATTTCATATTACCGATATTCAAATAGACAAAAAAAATTATAAAATCATATGATCTGAATGGCCGATTGAGCTAAAGCGCAGTGCAACAACATCATCCGGAGGATCCCAGGTTCGATTCCCGTCAATGGCTAAAAATTTTAATATGTATTTTCAGTGATTAATATGTACAATCATGTAGAGGAAGATGTAATATCTACTTAAAATGCAGGATTACTCGATTTAATAAACAAAAATTAATATTTTTCAATCAATTTTCTTTATTATTTTAGTAGGGGCTTAATAGGGCAGCCTTTATAGGCCCTAACAGGGAAATCTATAAAGGTCCCGTACTTTGAAGCGTGACCAGCCTAGTAGGGCTGTACTTAGATTTCCATACTGGGCCCCTAATAGATTTGGGGCAAACTAGAAAGGGCCAAGTAGGAGCCCCAACTATTTTTCTGCACGGGTATAGTTCTCGAAAAATTCAAACTCACGTAAAATCCGAATTTTTTTACAGATTCATTTCAAATTCAATACCAATCCTCCTTTAACATAGTTTTATTCATAAAAAATTATTTAGCTCAATAGCTAAAAAATTGCGGATACTAGAAAGTGTACAGACATTTTTTCGAAAATTGCAAAGTCAAATAAAATTTGAACACATTTTTGAATTTTTTTGCGAATCACCACAAATAAAGGCGTCGACCTGCTTCATATGTTTGCTAAATTTCAGCCCGATAGTTAAAGCAGTTCTTGATGTATGTAAGATTAAATTTTAAGTGACGGCCACACACACACACACACACACACATACACATACACATACACGCACATCCATCCATACATTTTTTCTAAAACACATTTCACGACGTTTTAGACTAATTTGCGTGTACTGATATAAAGAACACGAAAACCCAATTCGCATGAAAACAAAGCTTCCTCTATGTGGGAGTACAAAAAAAAATGTTGACACATATCCATTGTCATTCCTTCTTGCTCCAAAACAATACTTAAACATATCAGATTCCTTAGTTCTTGTGATTTGGTGTACGGAAATAACTGCCGGTGTGAGAAAGGGTTAAATGGCGACTTAATGCAACAAGTGACGGCTCATGGAGTATAAAGGGGATGCTGCAAAACCCGATACTTGGCAGAAGCCGGTTACAAAGTTCTCATATGGATTTTTCGCTTTTTGATTATTTCTTGTTAGAATAGACGGGGATTCACTAATATGAATGTCGGGTTTCGGGGTTTCTGTTATATTTAAGAGTCAGTGATACTCCCCCACAGAAATTTTGAAAGCTATTTTTTTAAACTTCTCGACAGATAGGGCTCCAATTTTGAGAGAATATGCGTAAATACGGCAGAATTGGGCTAAGCTTCTGGCTCCTCAATCGATTCAGTCGTTTGTTTGTGAGAATTAAAAAACAAATAGTGCGAGAGAGACAGAGCTATGTCCGAGAGAGACAGACCTATAGGCGTTTAAACATTGGGCGAAGAAATTCCAGCCGGTGTATCACTGCCATTTAATCCCGGACTCCATCTACGCAGATCAAGCGAAGCTCTTATTGGCTACCGTATAATACCACCTGTAGATATTTCACGCAAATAAAACAACGCAACAAACGATAAGATGAACTCTCAGCTAATTCATTAGCAAATACCCCGGAACATGTAAACAACAACATTCGTGAGGATTTAAGAAAAGCAATTAATTTTTCGAACAAATAATTTTTTTATCACGAGACTAAAGCAATATTTAAAGCATCTCCATTTTCTAAGTAATGGAGTCATCAAATAGAAATAAATAAAGAGGCCAAAAAAAGTAAGTGTCAGAAATGCGATCAATTTTAGTCAGCTTTTTCGTGTGTTTGTTTTTTTTTCATCAGATATTTCGAGCACATAGTCGTAGTAAAGAAAAAATGTTGTTAACGCGAACGCGATTCCTGATGTAGCCAGAGTGTTGTTTTTGACAACAGAATTATTTTGTAATTTCCAAAGGATCGCGGTGGCTCAGCATGTATGCGGGAGTCGTGATCGAACGACTTAGCATTGGCTTATCCGCAACATAATTCTTCCCTCGCACCTTCCTCCTCTCTACATATTTGTGGATACAAATTTCTGTATCTTGATTCTAAAAAACAAACGTAAATGGATATCTTATGAACAAATTTCCAATGGAAATTCCAGTTTGAAAAGTCCTATATTTGGAAATATATATTTATCCAGCAGTAAAAATTCTACAAAAATATATCGAACACATATATTATATTTGAAAATGCGCTGACTATATATTACACATTATTATAAAATGACTAATCAAAACAAAAATGGTACGCCAAGTATTAAAAGTGTAACCATTCCATAAAAAAAATCACTTGAAAACAAAAAGTTCTTCGCTGAAGAATCTTTCGCAAAAAAAAATTTCTTTCAAAAATATTATACCGAATCCTATTAGCCAAGTCAAACCCCTTGGTAGATATTCAACAGATGAAGATGTTTTTCTACAAAAAACTTGGCGTGCCTGCGACTAGCTCCCGTACATAGTCCGTTGGAGTAAGTGCGGGAGAAGACAATTTTTAATTATAATATAACTATATTTTCGCTGTTAGCTATTTCGTAGGTCTCATCATTTGGGATTATACTCGTTTTGATTTAACGAAGGTTTTTTAAGGGTCCAGTTTCAACTCGGGATGTATTGCTAATAATTTCTTAACTAAGTACTTGGGAATTCTTATGTCGTCTAATAAATGTTGACAAGTCATGTATTCCGCAGCGGTTCGGTTTTCTTCCCCGACGATATCTGGCGCCTTTAACATCATTTGGTTATTCTTTCTTTCTGAAACTGACCACTCGGATCTTTTTCAGAACATTCATAATCATTCAACGAATAATCATAATTGGAGACACGCTGTTCTCCCGTCCTGATTTCAATGGACTATGTACGGGAGCTAGTCGCAGGCACGCCAAGTTTTTTGTACAAAAACATCTTCATGTGTTGAATATCTACCAAGGGGTTTGACTTGGCTAATAGGATTCGCTTTAATATTTTTAAAAGAAATTTTGTTTTGCGAAAGATTCTTCAGCGAAGAACTTTTTGTTTTCAAGTGATTTTTTTTATGGGATGGTTACACTTTTAATACTTGGCGCACCATTTTTGTCTTGAAAAAACATTTTTGGGTGGATTTGCTGTCTTTTTGAAAGTCAAAGCGTCATGAAAAAAAAACAAACTGTTGAGTTCATTTACAGTAATCAGTAAATAAAGTTCACTAGACTCTACTAAATGTATACAAGGACAAGCCTATATACTAAATGTATATAAACTGCAAGAGGAATTTTACAAGATGCTTCGTCTAATAATTGGAACGACTGACAACAGCTTTAATATAGGCGCTGAAAAGTGATAATGTTGCATTAAAAAAATTTTAAGCAACGTTATCACTTTTTCGTTCGTTTTAAAAATTATATCTACGCGTCTTTAGAATTACAAGTGAATCAATGTGAATTCATTTTATTTTCATTCTCACCATGGTCGATATCACACTCGTATCTTTATAATTATGATAATTGACTTTATCTGAAGATGTAGGCACTGATTCAATGCTGATAGTTTTATTTATTATTTTTGCTTCATTTATTTCAAATATTTGTCATTTAATTTGTTATCAATACGAGCTTGATTGAAGATCTAGTGCGGAGGCGCAATAAATCACCAATAATTACAATGCAAAGACACTATTTACTTTTAAAGCGCTTCGTTTTATTTTCAATTATACATAAGAGTCTGTCAAGAAAGAATTTTTTTCATTATGAAGACCACTCTCTCCCTCACTCCAGGAAAAATAAAAAATAATTCCCCCTTTCAGAATAAACCCAAAGAATGTTTTTGTAAATGGACCAACCGGTTGCTTTGAAACCAGATTTATGAGTCTACACTCTGCGCATAATCCAAAGAACAATGCTTCAAGGATTGGTCTTTGCTAGGTGTCATTCTAGTATTTTGGTTTTAGACTCAATACACATTCCTTAAATCGATAAGCCAAATCCAGTTACTGGTCCAACCACAAGCAGTGGATTACAGTTGTCGAGGCAAAGAATATGTAGTGAGTCAAAAACCAAAATCTATTGATCGGTGTAAGCATAAGTGGAGTCATATGGAAAAGCACTTGTAGTAGCATTCGGATCAAGCTGGCTAAGGTTGTTGTGGGGCCAAGTCAAAATGCTACCACTGTCATGAAAATTTTCACGAATGTTCATTATCCCTTTGCAAATAGTCTGGTGAAATTTTAGAACGGTGAACAGCACCGTATAGGAGAAAAAAAATCGCAAATTTTATAACCTATTGCACTATTGTTATAACGAATTCTGTCGATTTCGCCGTATTTACGTTATAACAGCTAAGAAAATGCTACCACGTACATATAACAACTATGTATAATTTAAACGATAATCGCTTTAACGTTTGGCACTTTTGGAAGACGATCGACAGCACCGTTATTCAATTATTAATTTTTTAAAAGTCTCGGTTGTCTTCGCTTGGGAACTGATTACGCAGCTGTCTCACTCGCACACCAACCGCACCGCATACCGCGCGCCTCCTAGTCGCCACGCCGCCTCACCCCGCACGCCAGACCCCACAACAACCTTAATGGATTTTTGTTCTCGACTAACTGCATATTCTCTGCATCAACATTTATATTGCATTTCCCAGCATGATCTAAAAGTCACTGTGGTCGTTTTTCCATTTGTTTTCTAAAATCACAAGCAGCGTTAAATGAAAAAGCACTAGAAGTGGCTTTCAGATCAAGCCAGTCAATGGATTTTGGTTTTCGACTCACTGCATATACCCTGCATCAATAACTATAATTCATTGACCGGCTTGGTCTGAAAGCCACTGCGAGTAGTTTTTAAATTAAACGCTGCAGTTAAGAAAGTCTTTTTTTATTATAAGGACAATTCTCCGATTCATAGAAGAAATTTTTTAAAATAATTCTCTCCTTTCAGGATGGAGCCAAATAATTTTTTGTAAACGGAACAGCTGGTTGTGTCAACTGGTTGCTTCAAAACCAAGTTCATGATATTTCACACTCTGGGTATGATCTAGAGGACACTGCTTCGGGGATTGGCCTTCGCTAAGTCTCATTCTCCTCGCAGTTACACTGTACACCAATTAAGCAGAGCAATTTTTAAAAAAATGTTAAATTTTTTTCAAGATCTATGTCAATATTATTCTGATATTTTATGTTCTTGTCTATAGACTCTGTTATAAGGATCTTTTTAAAAAATTGCTGCTTTTAATTGGTGTGCAGTGCAACTGCAAATAGAATGAGATCTAGCGAAGGCCAATCCTCGAAGCAGTGTTCTCTGGATCATGCGCACTGTGTAAAACTCATTAATCTGGTTTCAAAGTAACTGGATGACCAAATTGGTTAGTCAATTTTCAACAAAATCCTTTGGTGAAGGGAGGACATTATTTAGATTTTTTTCTTTGCTGAGGGAAAACAGTGTCCTTATGAGCAAATAACACTTTTTTTATTGACTAGTCCCCCTTAAGGACCATTGAAAAAAAAGTGCTCCCCGTGAGTGGTGTGTAGTGTAACTGCGAAGAGTATGTGACCTAGCGAATACCAATCCTTGGAGCAGTGTTCTCTGGATCATGGACAGAGTGTAAAAACTCATGAATTTGGTTTCTAAGCAGCCAGTTGACACAATTGGTTGGTCCACTTATAAAAAATTCTTCAGGTTTATCCTGAAAAGAATTCATTATTTTTTATCTTTTCTTCGCTGAAGGGGAGAGTGATCTTTATAATAAAAACTACTTTTTTGGCTGCAGCATGGAATAAACAAATACTCGTAAGGGCTTTCAGAGCAAGCCGGACAATGAATTTGTAAGTGACAGCCTAATCGGTTGGTCCATTTACAAAAAAATCCTTTGGGTTTATTCTGAAGGGAGGTTATTATTTTTCATTTTTCCTTCGGTGAGAGCGAGAGTGGTCTTCATGTAAAAAAATACTTTTTTGACTGCACGTTCCACTTATGTGTAATTGAAAATTTTAAAGTAAATAGTGTCTTTGTATTTTGTACTTACTTATTGATATTTATTGTCGTTATCTCACGATTTATTGCAAGGTTATCCAGGAAGCACAAAACGTCAAAATTATTATGAATGAGCATACGCTACTATATCAAGAGTCGCGGTAGCGACTCGACGCCAAGTTAAAAAAGAAATTAATGTTGCCTTCATCTATATATATTCGGCTCGAGACGACAAAACCAAACATTACAAATATTATAATAATTGCAAAATAATTGCAATGAGTTCCTAATTGAAAACAAAAATACAAATTTTTAGCAGACTGTTCTTGTGTCTACTATAATTGCGAGCCGGTCAGCAGACAATCGCCGTAACTTCTTCGGGCTGCCGCTGCGGGCGCCCGATGCCACCAGTTGTGTTCCCTAGCAAGTCGTGCCACCGATAAACAACCGCAAAAACGACGGACGTCGTTTTGTGCAAAAATGTTACGGCAAATCACTGTAAAACGACCGATATTATTTGATACTCGATCGGTCGTTTTTCGGCTAGTTGACGAAAAAACGACTGCAAAACGACCGACCTCATTTCACGTTCGATCAGTCATTTTACGTTTAACGAATGCAAAACGACCGATCTTTTTTCATTTTTCAGAAATTAAAAAAAAAAATGGTGTCGCTGGTAGGTCTCGAACTTGCAACCTTCGGATTACCATTCGAGTACTTTTTTTTTTGTAAATAAGGTGTTTATTTGTTATGTTCCATTACAATATGTATTCTTGGTCAAATAAAACTTAAAAAGAAATACCAAACAATCTTAACTTTAAATATATGATGACCATAAAAATTACAGTGCTCGCATATAAACATATCTTAGTTTTTTTAAATAATAGAACAAAGAATTGCCAACCTCTATGGGGCAAACAGTCTCAAGCATCGGCAAGCTATTAATAAAATAGGGCAAAAAAAAAGAATATTTGCTGGTAAAAAAAACGCATAAAGTTTGCAAAAAAAAACGCCGAACGAAAAATAAATATACCATTTACATAAATAAATACAATGCTTAGGAACTAAAAAAAATAGCAACACAGCTATAGTCATTTTAATGCTAACTTAGTGGATAATCTAACCATTTAATTGTAATCATTACAATTATCTATCTCTGTACCATTCGAGTACTCTGCCTACCCGGCTACTCAGTTCGTTAAAGTATGATTAACACACGTTCCTCATAAGCTACCATACGTTTCGGCGAATAACTTATATGGAACATGAGTTTAACATGTATTAACGAACTGAGTGGCCGAGCAGGCAGAGCACTCGGCTAGTAATTCGAAGGTTGCAGGTTCGAGACGTACAGACGTGACTAATTTTTTTTTTCATCACATATTTTCTTGTTCCGTGCATTTATTAATTTAATAATATTTAATTAATATTTAATAATGAAAAAAGATCGGTCGTTTTGCAGTCGTTTTTCGGTCGTTAAACGTAAAACGACTGATCCAGCATGAAATAAGGTCGGTCGTTTTGCAGTCGTTTTTCGTCAACTAGCCGGAAAACGACCGATCGAGTATGAAATAATATCGGTCGTTTTGCAGTGATTTGCCGTAACATTTTTGCACAAAACGACGTCAGCCGTTTTTTGGTGAACTAGGGGTTAATTGCGGTAAAATTGCGGTGACACGACTTGCTAGGGTTATGTGTGCATTTTTATTCACACGTATGCACACGTATATGCGGTCGGACAAATCTGTTTCGATGTGTGAGTTCGGACAAATGTGCAGTATTGGCCAGATATTAGCACTTCGGGAACCGATTTTATCGCAACCGGTCTCATTAAAAAGGAGGGAAAAAATAAAAAATATTGGGGCTGAAATATTTAGCATCCGCGATGTATTGCCTGAGATAATTAGAGTTGCAGACGACATGTGAGTGTGCTGGTATGCGCCATGCACGTATATCGTTGGACAAATTCGATATGTGAGTGCGGACGGAATGAAAAATTTCGACAGAATCCAAATTGTAAGTGGCCAGATATTAGCATTGCGGACACCGATTTGATTCAACCCGGGCTCATTGGAAAGAAAAAAATAAATAAAAAATATTGACCTTGATACATTTGGCGTCCGCGACGTTTCGACTGAGATAATTCCAGTTAGAATTTCGTAGCAGACGAAAAAGGGCGAACGTCCAAATAATAAGAGTAGCGCTAGCGTCTCGGTCGTAAGGAGTCTCGTAAGGCATTACAAATTTTCTTTTAATACTTGGCGTCGAGACGCTACCGCGTCTCTTGATTAACAATTTTTGCAATCTCTCTATGAAAATTTGTTTTCGTTTGCAGAGGCGCAATGAGTAAAAATAAGGAAATGAAGTTGAGAATCGCCAATCATTTGTCGGGACTTTGGTTCCTTGCGATACTTTTGATGTGCTCACCGGCTAATCACCTAGTCCAGGCTGAACCGGAACCCATACCTCCCGGTCTCATTTACACCGACAGCTATGCCGATGACGCTGAAAGTTTTGTGAGTATCTATTATAAATCGGAGCTTTACGATAATTTTCATAATATATCCCATGATAAGTCGGATCTCTGTGATCATGTTGATCATGAACTGTGTTCTTTCTCTTCGCAGCTGCTGCTTCAGAGGCTTAAGCAGATAGCTGAACGCAGGAATGAGGCGATCGAACAGGCTCGCGAACTAGCTGATGAACAGATTGAGATTCAGGCTATGCTCGAGGCTGAAGCTCGAAGAAATCAGATCCGCGATTTATCGGCGGAAGACCCTGAGATGCTTCCGATACCGAGTGCGATAGTGCATCACGGACCAGCGCATTCGGGAAAACGAACCAGCTGTAAGTAATGCATCATTGATGATCTCTTCATACCCTCACCTTTTTGCGAAGCAAGAAACATGAAACCCTTCGAAAATGCCGTTTTTCTGATCGTCGCACGCACTTCCCCGCTGCTTATTCGTACTCAAAGATGCATGAGATTCTCTTCCTTTCGTCGATTCATAATGTAAACCCCATAATACGGATTGCAACGCTGTTGAAGAGAAAGAATATTTCCATTGCATTTCAAATACTACATTCAGCAAAATTCCGCAGGTTATTCAACATCAATAATTAATTTTTAGTACATTCCATTTTTTTAAATTGCTTGAACTAACAATCCCCCGTTGTCACACTTCTGAGAATCTTCACAATGTCACGATGTATCCAACCAATTTTTAAATGGCTACAATTTTACAATTGCCAGAATAGCGGTAAGGTAAACGCCCCTGTTTCTGACGATGGTCCGGTTTCTGACGCGCTACTTTAACATCGGCGGCTTCCCCCACTATTCCAGAAACAGCCAATAGTAATTCTTAAATGGTGGCGTCACAAACCGCGACACTCGTTAGGTCCTCGTTTACCCTATGGTTTTAGATGGGCAGAGTAAGAGGGTTTCCTTACATCGTCACAAACCGGGCCGTTTACCTTAAAAGAAATCATAACTACAACCTTTAAGTTAAGATTCCTGGGTAATTTTATTAAGATGCGGTACGTATTAAAAAAAAAAACAAATGTTCTTTGAGGTGCATTTTACAAAAATCACAAAATAAGTACTTTGTAATATCAGTGCTTAAAAGTAGACTTTTATAAGCCTCTAATTTCCTACGCAAAATTCCTGGAATACGGGTAGCTGCATGGCGAGTTAATAAAATATACCGGTACCAAGTATTCTGACGTATTGAACATCCGATTGGATCTCAGCTATGCGTTTTCATAAATGTTTTAACACCCAATATCGCCCTGTAAAGGACAAAATCCCACGTACCTTTTTGTGCGTTTCGTCCATTTCCACGATTCTGTGACGCGAAATAATATAAGCTCCCTGAGGAAACGAATATCGAGAACAACTTTTTAGAAGCTATGTAGTTGTCCTAAGCTATTGGTAGCGAATTATATAAATCTTTAAGCGGTTGGACATATTATACGGACAGAAAAAGTAGAACTGACAACCTATTTCAACATATGCTGTGTCGTGTATTAGTCACTGTAAACAAATTAAATCGTAGTCTCTACTATTTTCGATTGGTATCGAAAAAAAATGCAAAGTAGAACCTCGCAAATTGCTTTCTCATTATTTCCTCCTTTTTACAAAACTATCTGTTTGAATAAGTATGTTTAGCGATTTTGAATTCTTCATAAAGGAAGCTTAGTAAAAAGTGAAAAATAATGAGGAAGCAATGTCTAAGGCTCTACTTAGCATCGCTCGACTTAGTTATTCATTAATACGTAGTACTAATCAATAACTTAGATCCTGCAAGCATTGCAGTGCTGTCTAATCCAAATGCACCAAACAACCGATAAGTTCTGGTTATGTTGTCAGCTGGTTACGGCTACTATCGATACTATACACCGTAACCAAGGCACTTGGTTGGAACAACCAAGCCTTTTTTTCCGTGTACTAACGAGGTTATACTTCCTATAACCAACTAACTAGTCAATGCTATGCTAGCTATTCCTGTTGGTTATCAGAACCAAGTCGTCCGTTTTTATAAATATGTCACAATTTGCCGCACATTTTTGGTCCAAAGATGTCCATTTACACGTACACGGGTTTGAAATACTTACAAAGCTTTATTGGCTGGGTCAAGGGCTAGCATCTACTTTTAGAGTTTGGTGAGGGCTGGGGAACTGTTTCGACTTTCCGGCTATGGGTCTATGGGATCCCGTGGAAAATGCCTTGGCAATCCGTGTCAACGTGCCGCCAGCACGTTCATCGTTAACTCGTCTCGAACAAATCCTCTCGGGTTACTAAACCTAGTCAGAATGTTGTCGACCCAAAGCTTTCCTTATTTCACCGACGTAAAGTGGCAAACTCGCGTTTCCCCTTGGGGATCATACGCGTTCGCGCCCTCCAACCGCTTTCGGCGAGGGGCTCATCTTCATTTTGCTGTCTACCCGGCAATTTCCAACTTTTTGCAACATCCTCTCGCGGCGAGTATGCTGAAAGATTAGTTGACGATAGTCCACGAGTTAGGTGTGATTATCACGAGAAAACGAGTTAATTGGAGAGAACACGTTGCTGTAGCTCAGAATAGTTTGCAATGCTCTCACTATCGTCTCGGGAAAGGTCGATGATCTTTATTTTACAAGAAGACTCCAACTTTTGACTCATATGTATCAAATCTCTAAAATACTGAAATATTAAATTTCTGATCGGATCCGCCATTAAATAATTAATTATGCTCATGCAGATTTGTCTTCCCATTGATCCATCGGGCAATAACTCTAGAATACTGAAAGATTTTTTCTCCGACTGGGATCGCACTACATCGGCAATGATCATTGTTCACAAAGTTTTTTCCGTTTTTATCTTTAATTTTTTTAGTTCAATCGCATTAGATACAAAGTACTCGTATGCTGGATCACGCGATGTTGAATTATACATAGACGGGGACAGGCGCCTTAGGAAGAGCGTCAAGAGACAGAAAGGTCACTGCTCCGTCAATTGAACCACTTGACTTCCAATGACACCTGACATCTTGACGTCACAAAACACAGATCCGTACAATTTTCGCTCTATCTTTCTCTCTCTTTCCAACATTGCAACTAGACGTCCACCATATCTGGCACAAAGTCATATCCTGGCAATATATGCAACATTGTGTGTATACAAGATCGATTAATGTCCCTCAAGAGATCATAATATGCTAGTATATCGAAGGCGCCTGTTATGATTTTGTACGATTTGTCAAATGGACCGTCCCGACGGAGAAAATAGTGCCGATATACAACTCTGTCTACATATCCCGAGCTATTCGTCTCTGCAGTTATTTTCCTACCTCGTATCCTCCACTTGAAATGAATACAAGGTTTTCTCGTTGAAACCGAATCGATGTTACACTGACTATTACTATAACAGTTTACCCAACAATCGTCCATCGCTTATCTTCCTATCCTGGTAATTTTCCTAATCGTTTTGTGTACATAGCGTTTTAGTCAATAACAATAAAATCTGTGGTGTCACATTGGCCATGAACTCGGCCACAACCAGTTTCGATCCAGATACATAATCGAGTCGCGATTTAATTTCTCGCTGCTATATATATATTACGCATGCGCCCACATATCGTTGGTTAATACACCGAGATTGAGGAATACATCGAATTTTATTTCTGTTACAGACATGACTCTATGTCATTTCAAGATATGCAACATGGGACGCAAACGTCAGTTGTGAGTGCGAGAAGAGGCAACCGAGAACCGCTGCGCATCACACGCCATCTATCTACAATGCTACACTTAGATGTCGCCACGTAGGAAACACGAGAGCGCAGAGATTGATTATCGGATCAATCAGACGAATGTACATCAACAAACATAAATAAGAAATTGTGAAAAAGAAAGAACGAAGCACTCCCGACAGGAGTAATAACCTTGAAAAAAAATATGGAAACCACATCACGTACATGGACCTTCAATTTCGTTACTCGTCGTATTTTGCCATGCAAGCCAATGAGATTGACCAATGAATAATAAAACGAAATGAAATTCAGGATTTCGACGATAAACGAATAATCACTCCAGATTCGAACGAATAGAAAGCTCATGAAATTCTCAATTGCAAATTTTCCTCAAGTTGGCACAGCGGACATTTTCGTTTTATTTTGTTTTTAATTATTTAAAAATGAATAGGAAGCGAATGATGTCAAATCAATTCAGTACGTAATTCGAAAGAGACTGTGGAGGCGTATACGCTATTGAAGTGTCGCTGAAGGCGCCACGCTGCGGTCATTGTGCGAAAGTTCAGGCTACATCATCCGAATGCTGATTCGAGAGCGTAGCAAACAGTTTGTATTGGGAGCGGTCCCAACATAGTCGCTTCCCTCACCATTCGATAATCAACCATTGGGCGTTTGTAAAGTGTAGTCAAAACTTTCGAGTATCGGTTAGACAGAGGCGCGCATGTCGCGCGTTAAAGATACTTCAATAGCGTAAACGGTAAATGCAGTCTCGAAATTTAAAAAAATAGTAATGAAAATACGAATTGTCGACAAGGCACAATGCATTCAAACCTTTAGTATTTAACAGTATACATTCTCACGCGGAGGCATTGCATTCGAGAGGATATAAACTTCGCGAGTCTGTTATTATTATTTTTTTTTATAATATAATACTATATAAATATTTACATATATAAATATATTGGTTTGGAAAATATGACTATTGTTGAGGAAATTTTATTTTTTATTATTGAAAAAATATATATAAATATATATATAATTTCAGTTAATATAATATTGTTTAATAAATAAAAAATAAGATTTCTTTAATGAATGAATACTATTATTCAATCCAGCAGATATGTTTGTTCAGAAGTAGATTTTCGAATCCAATGGCAACAAACAAATAGCAAATTTTGCACAAAACCGACTTAAAACAATAAAAAATTACCACCATGCCATATTGGCCCCAATGGATTAATTTTTTAAGTATTTAAAATCATTGATTAAATAGAAATAGGTAGTTTTTTTAAATGGTTTGTCCTAAACTGCTTCTGGACTTCATATAAATATATATATATATATATATGCACATATTGCGAATCGGTCAGTCGAAATGTCAAAGCTGCTTGACAAGTATTTCTAGCTTTTTTCATTTTTTTCCGTTTTTCGCAATAACGACCAATGCTATCTTGTAAAGTTTTAAAAAAAATACGAAAATATTTTTGATCCGTATGAATAACGTTGGATCGGGCAGAAGATTGGAGTACACTTTGTATGATATGCAGTGTCTCCAGTGGCCTGACGGTATCTCACCGAAGTGCGTATTCGTGTATTTATTCTTCTAGGCTTAGCGCATAACGTAGGAAGGGTGTGAGGCATATGTTGGTTCTCGCGGGCGTAAATCCCCTTATCGGACGAGGCTTTACAATTAAGGTATTATCGAAGAACGGACGAGCAAGCCGACCGTCGATTGCGCAAAAAAATTATGTAGTCACCAACGTAGTTTTGGCTCCGACTAAAAATTCGAGTCAACGTTAATAATATAGTGCGAAAAAAAAGAAAAAACATTTATTATAATTGGCGTGTAATCTGTAAATTATAACGATGGCAAAATTACATGACGGTGCTTAAATTATTATTTAACGAGTGGGGGTAACCAGTCGAATTATTGGTCATCTATGGTAACGATTAATACTATTATAAAACAGCAAGAAAAATTGTGGACAATTTAAAAAAAATGGTATGTTAACCCAATTTTATCAGTTCTTTTAAGAAATGGATTTATTCACAGTCAAAAATTATATTTCAACGACTGATATTTTTTTAACTGCAAAAATGTTCATTATTGGTGTGTGACCAAAAACTGTACCACTTGCCCTATAAAGTATCGCCCCTACTGAACGCACAAGGGTTGGATCTATCACGCAGAAAAGCAAAAAATATCTTTGACATATGAGAAAAAAAAATTTCACAATCAACGGCCAACGAAATCACAGTTATCGAGATGGATAAAAAAACGCAGGCCGAGAATCAAAGTCTGGTCGATATCAGTATGAGAGCGATAGGAAGAATCGAGTAGTATATGAAAATGAGTGTGAGACTGTGTGAGAGAGACGTGTGAATATGAGTTCGATGAGAGCAAAATGAAGTTCAATTAAGCGAGATAGAGAGAAAGTGACTGTCGCCTACACCCTTCGCTCAACTATTTATGAATCATTATTATTTGTCTTTTATTAGATTATTAGTTTTCTCTTCTTCTCATTATAGCTTTACCAAAACTTCTATTTATTAAAAAAATCTCTAAAGTGTTTTGTAAAATTTTGAGCATTCACTCTGTCATCCCTGTCCCTAATTTTTTCTCCTTATTATTATGGTCCGCCTGCTAGTTACGTGATATATTATGTGAATTAATATTTTCAATCATAACTATCGACTCGTTGTGTGACCTCAAACGCGTATATATATGCACATGTCTTTACATTTTCACGTGAATGATATTACAGTTTACCCATGTAATCGTACCTGAAACACCTGTAAAGAACAATATTGATACAAAACGCCGTTTTGAATGATTCATTAAGCCATAATTTATGGTACTTTAAAAACAATGATTTCTTTTCCTATGTTGTGCCTCATTGAAATTATTGCACCTCTTCACTACAAAAAGAGATGTTGCAGAAAGTCTGTGTACAATGTTTTTTTGTTAAAAATTTTTTATATCGCCTTTTTGAATATTCCAATATCAGGATGTCCATCAAAATATTTAAATAATTGTCTGCGTTCATGCATTACTTTGTTTTATTATATAAATAATGGATAATGGATGAAATTTATGTGGAATTCTTGAATTGCAATATTCGAATCTAAAATTTAAAGAATGTAATTAATGAAAATTCTTTTTTAAGGCACTTTACCACTCGAAATTAAAAAAATATATATATTATACGACCATAAAAAACCTTTTTATTTCACAATTAAGGCGTTGAACCAACAAGGATAATGGGTATATGATAATTCTGACTCCCCTGCATCAGCGTAATGTAGAATCTTTAATATGAACGAAATCTGGCACAAATAAATCATGTAACGAAAAAAAAACGAAATTCCTACCCCACCCGGCTATTGCTGTGAATTCCCAAGCGATACTAAGCATCCACCAAGAAGCAAAGATCGAATACAAGTTTATGAGTAATTAGCGGTGTAATCGGGCCTTTTCGTCTCTCAACCTTCTCTTCAATCAGAATTACAGAATATTGTCCGCGTGAAGGCCATGTTGCTATCGATGCTTTCAAAGGCATTTCGTAATTCATTTGGAGCGTATTACATAGAATTGCGCAAAACTCTTTTTTTTTTTTTGCTACGCTTCTATACTATGGGCGCATGCCGCCCAATGTTAACGCTCGCATTAATCTGTGTAGTGATTTCGTAATCGATAAATTTTCGAAACAAATCAGACCATACCGCACGAAGACACGAACGAAGCTTTTAAAAAATATAAAGAAAAAAATATTTGGGGTCACAGAGCGGCGTTATTAATGGTATCGTCGCAATGATAAATTTTTAAGTGGTACTTCAAACCGGGATGATATGGGAAGGAGGAAATCAAAGTTTCACGATAGGACTGATTCTTGATGGGAAAGTGTTAAGATAGAAATCTGCTCTGAAGTACAGATTTCGGCCTTACCAACGATTGATAAAAAAATCTGGACGCCTAAAGCCATGTAAATACGTCAACTAATTAGAAAATGCCATTCAAGTCTGGCGGTCTTGTCCAACGAAAGTTCCTACCGTACTTCAATCTTTTTAATCTAATATTTTAAAGGTTGCAGTAGGTGAAGTTCGAAACTTTAATATTTTCATGTAAAAAAAGTAGATGTTCACTAAATTTTAAAAGTCTACTTAGTTGAAAATTGGCCGCCTTAGATCAAATTACCATACAATACCTCAAAATTCATTAAACCAATCATCACAACACGTATTCACTTCAAAGTACAGATTTCAAACTTGCCGACGACTTGTATGGAGTTCAAGATTGCAAAAAGAGTCACTAGCGCCATCTATTCCCAGGATGACGTTTGTTGACGCAATATAAGGCCATGTGATCTTGTAAGACAAACTGGTACATATTGCACTTAATAATGTATATGCCCACCATTATACGTACATCGTAAAACCATAAAACATGTTTGCCAAATTTCAAGGAAAATAGGTTTAGTTTCGAGAGATGACAAAATAATGGCTCCATTAAAAGTCAGAGGGATAACCTTAAAGCGGTAAATTATCCAAAATAAAAGAAAAGTCTGTACTCACTATAAAGACGGTTTTACCTCTCGGCTTTTGTAAACAATGCACAATTTTATTATATTCGTTGCTGCATAAATAAATAAGATAATTTAACTTGCACTCACTACTATAATAAATATTGTCAAAAAATAACTGCCACGTGAGATTTCCCCATATGCACTGGCGGCTAAACATTGAAGCTTGTGTGAACAATCAATGCTTGAGTTCAACCGACATTGATACACCTCTTAAGGTATGTTCCTTATATCGACCGACTCACCGTCAGAGGAAATTAGAAGAACAATTAGAATTATGCAGCACATCGAGTTTCGGTAACCAAAAAAACTTATTAACTATATACACTATAGTATATATTAACTATATTATTAATAATATTAATAGCACCCAAAAACCAATAAAAATATTATCTTAGATTTTTCTATTCAAAACCCAAGGTAAGTTTCTTCTACAGGTCGGTAATACTGCAGTAGATAAAATAGAAAGCTCCTACAACACAGTTGGTACATGAGATGTCAAACTAACGGTAACTTATCTGATACAAATAGCATTCAAAAGGGCCATTTCTAAATATTCGTATGTCACAAATTTTCGAAAATTTTATGTAAAGTTTCCATTAACAAACAAAATAATATTTGAATATACTTAAAAAGAATGTATCGTTGCTCCGCAAAAAAAAATCGCTCGGAGGAATAAAATTAAGGGCTGGTCATTTAAACACGGATGCAAAGTAGAAACTTGCATATCGCTTCCTCATTATTTTTCGCTTTTTACAAAGCTATCTCTCTGAGGCAGAATATTAATCAATTATGGCTCCCGCATAGATGAAAGCAAAGAATAATGAGGAAGCAATGTACACGGTTCTACTTTGCATCCTTGTTTTAAATAGACAATGAACATATTGTGATTTTGTTTTTTCTATATCGTTGTTGGAGTGTTTCTGAAAAATATATTCTAATATGGAACGATGGACGACGGCTCGCTTATGGAAAGAGACTATTGAGCACTGAATAGTTACTATTCGGATTCAAAAGTAACTATGAACTGTCAATAGTACTGGCTATTGAAAATCAATAGTAACTATACGAATTGTAACTATTCGAATAGTTATTATTCAAAATACTCACTGTTGACTGACAAAAGTACGAACTATTGGCACTCAACTCGAATAGATATTATTCAAAACAGTTACTATCTTCACTGTTATTAGTATCGATTATTAGAAGTGTATAGTAACCAATTAGGGTAGATACTTTTTGGAAATTTAAAATATATGTTCAATAGTAAGTACTATTAGAGACCAATGGTAATAATTTGGGTAGTAATCTTTCGATACAGTTACTATCCCTCATAAATAGCAATTATTTTTTTAAAATTCGTACGTTCTTTCGTGTGCCTTACTCAGGCTTTTACGTTACCATCTCCTCTTTCCCCGTTCCTTCATAGAAACCCCCTAGAGTGTTATCCGCAGCCACCCAATCTAACGCACTACTGTATCGCATTTGCACGAGAGCACAGGGAAACTGCAGAAAACCTGGCCGATACAGGCAGCTTTATTTTCACTAAGTTTCTACTGGATGAGAATACATTAGAAACTCAGAAAAACTGCCTCCCGCTCAGCAGCTGGCGCGTAAACCAATGCGCGGCTAACTAAGCGGTCACCCATTCAAGTTATTTTTTTTTCTTTAAATGTTTATTGAAGTCCTTGATGTAATCATCTTAATGTTGGTTTCATTAAACATATAAAAACAACCATATTTTCTGATATGATACTATTTTGCCCGCTCGCATGCGCTTCTTAATGGTAAACAATTTACTTTATAAAAATAATGAATAATAAAAGAGTCTATATAATGATATTTAGTGAGCTTCCTTTTTGCTCACTACTTTCTCGGTGCTTGACTATCACCATAACGATATGGAAAAAACATGAGCAGAAAAAACACTTCGTACATTGCTGTTTGTCAAGTTGAACTTAAGCTAACTTAAAAATGAACTGAAACGTAAATAAACGTATATATGTCGGTGATGTTTGAAACGTTTCAAAGTTTCAACGGTTGCCCGGCGGCCAGCGCCCACAGTTGCCTATGAGGTTTTTAATTTTTTTCGACTGGAAGGAAGAAATTCGCCCTTTGTAGCAGAACTTTTTCTAATAGATTAAATTTTTCTGATTATTTTTCCCATCCAAATTTCGACCAATGGAATTGCACCATTCGACGTCACGTGGGGCAAGCTACACGGTATTATACTAATAATTTTTTGATAATTTTGCGTGTTGGTTATATATATATAAAACAAAAAATCATTTAGCCGCGTCAACCATCTGTCAAACTGACAGATTGAATTTTATTGTGGCAGTCAAAGGATTTTTATTTGATATGAGTAGGTTTGGAGTTGAATCCTTGCAAACTATTGATGAAAAAGTAAAGGGAAATGTCTCTGTTAATACGATTAAATCGAAAACCTCAGTCTGGAATCAATATACAAATGTCTATAATAATTGTGTACTTGACTGCAATCCTTTAAACATGAATTAAAAGGTTTTTGTTCTGATTATGAAATTTCCTTGTCGGAATGATAATTTTTGTCTCATGGTGCAATTCCATTTGTCGCAATTTGAATAGAAAAAATAATCCCCCGAATACCACTCGAGCTTCGAAATTAATCTGATATATCCCTCCAGGTTCCCTGCAAACAAATAAACTGGTCAAGTTTTCCAGAAAAATCACTCGCGCTACGCGCTCGTGATTTTTTAACCTGGAAAACTTGACTCGTTCATTTGTTTGCAACGAACCTGTCAGGAAATATCCGATAATTTCAAAGTTCTTGTGATATTACAAGTGATAATTCTAAAGCTAGTTTTAAGTCACAAATGACGTTTACGACTTTTTGATATTTTTTTTAATGAAGAAATGAATTCGCCTTATTGAGACCAACATTTTCGTATAGAAAAGATTCTCCCGGTCATTTTAAGATACGATTTAAGTCCCTAGAACCTGCGGAAGACCTTCGTTTTCGGCAAAAATCAAAGCCTGACGTGATGGTTAGGAGATTATCATACTTTTTATGGGGATGGAAGAAATTCACCGTCCGGAGACCATCATTTTTAGATAGATTTATTTTATTTGTTATTTAGATGTAGTTTTCCAGTACATAGTCCCTCGTGTGACGGTTATGAGATTTTGAATATTTTTTTCATAACGAAGATTGAAATTCGCATTCTTCGCACCAGCATTTTCGAAAAGAGAATATTCTTCTGATCACTCGGATATATATTTCATATGACCAGACCCTACGGAAGGCCTTCGTTTCGGTCAACAAACATAGTCTGTACGCCAAATATACAGCGAGAAAAAGTACACCCGCGCGGGGCTCTTAAAAACCGAGCACGCCTGACGTATTACGACTAACATAAGCGTAGAATAGCGAGATTCTACATGTCACGATCGTTATACGCATAAGCAATAGTACCTAAAAAAATTGTCCAATAATAATCCTTGAGACTCATTTAGAACACTCCGAGTAGAAATTCAGCTACGGGGAATATCAGGCCCTGGCGTGGTAGCCGGATTTAAATCTAAGGCCCCTGCCTGGCAAACTTATACGGGCTTTGCAGGAAAGTAACGTAGCGCATGATCAGGGCCAGAATAAGTTTTCCAGATACGGGCCGGATAGAGCCTGTCCTACTAAGCCCCTACTTATAAAAATGGCAAATAAATTACAAAATAATTATCTGCGCTCATCGAATTCGATTTATTTCGAACTTTCTATTGGACGAAGATCGTATGCGGATCTGACCAGGGAAAGTAAAGGTTAATTGGACAAAATCTTGGTCCAAATGCCACAGGAAGACCTTATGCGAAACGGATAAGGTCGATGAATAGCATATCTATATGAGGTTACCGTATGTAAAGCCTGACATGGGCCTGATCCGGTGGAAAGAGGGCATTTTTAAGGTAGAATGCCATATTGAATTGAATAGAATGCCTTCATGGACCTGATCAGGTGAACTTACGACGACCCCTAAATAAAGTTACCATACCCTAGCAAGTCGTGCCACCGATAAACAACCGCAAAAACGACTGACGTTGTTTTGTGCAAAAATGTTACGGCAAATCACTGCAAAACGACCGATATTATTTCATACTCGATCGGTTGTTTTCCGGCTAGTTAACGAAAAAACGACTGCAAAACGACCGACCTTATTTCACGTTCGATCAGTCGTTTTACGTTTAACGACTGTAAAACGACCGATCTTTTATCAATTTTCAAAAAAAAAAAAAAAAAAAAAAATTGCTTCGCTGGTAGGTCTCGAACTTGCAACCTTCGGTTTACCAGTCGAGTACTCTGCCTAGTCGGCTACTCAGTTCGTTGAAGTGTGTTCAACACACGTTCCTCATAAGCTACCATACGTTTTGGCGAATAACTTATATGGAACATGAGTTTAACATATATTAACGAACTGAGTGGCCGAGCAGGCAGAGCACTCGGTTAGTAATCCGAAGGTTGCGGGTTCAAGACCTATAGATGTGACTAATTTTTTTTTTCTCCAAATGCGATATTTCAGGAGCACGCACATATTTTCTTGGTCCGCGCATTTATTAATTTAATAATATTTCATTAATATTAAAAAATGAAAAAAGATCGGTCATTTTGCAGTCGTTTTTCGGTCATTAAACGTAAAACGACTGATCAAGCATGAAATAAGGTCGGTCGTTTTGCAGTCGTTTTTTCGTCAACTAGCCGGAAAACGACCGATCGAGTATGAAATAATATCGGTCGTTTTGCAGTGATTTGCCGTAACATTTTTGCACAAAACGACGTCAGTCGTTTTTTGGTGAACTAGGGGTTAATTGCGGTAAAATTGCGGTGACACGACTTGCTAGGGTATCTAGCCTGACATCAGCCTGATTCGGTGGAAAGACGGCATTATTAAGTACGAACGCCATATCTCAGCCTTACATGAACCTGAGCAGGTGAATTTACGGATGCCCCAAATAAGGTCACACGGAAAGAAATGTTTGGTTGTGGCAACTACGCTTTCGATTTGCCGTACACAGTGTCTAACAAATTAGTTGCCTCAACAAGATTGAATAGT